>OY292527.1:13552454-14152454 GCA_958496365.1 Subacronicta megacephala
GTTGCATTTCGAGAACATACGTAGTGTGTCCTATATAAGGTACAAATTCAAATAAATCCCGTTCGCTGAAATGTGACAATGTAATGTATGAAAGTATGAAACATAAATAGTATGAATATTGCTATGTGATATAAAAAACAATACCTAGATGCTTTAGCCCATATTTAAGAACGATGTTCAAGTAATAATTTTAAAAACTTGAAGCACAGATTTAGTATCACATACATTCGTCAAACGCTACTTTAAAAGATAGTGCCTTTTATGCTCTGTAAGCACTACGGTTATATTGTATAGTATACATAAAAAAGAATATGAATAAAACAAGCAATATTGCTTAACGCGAATCATTTATAAAGTCCAGTAGTATTACTATACTAAGTCGTTTATTATAAGCTATTATTGGCTATTATAAAAAATATTTGCTAAAATTAGAGCATTATTAAGAATAAAAATACTATTCAAATTATTGTTGGTAACCCCTCTAAGCCTTTAGCCGCAAAAGTTCAACTTTTTAGGCTTTGAACTCACGAGCTGTCGATCGCCAGATAAAGCCTAAGTGGTTGGCGATGCTGTAGACGTCCTTAGTATAATGAATAACTAAACTGATAGGAAACTGTCATAATATTACAATATCTTAATAATTAATAGTCGTTCAGAAAATCATTGTGAACAGACTATCGTCAAAATACGCCTCTTTAACTATTTAAACAAAGGAGAAAGAGAAGAAAATGGTATGGTTTCAATGTGTGATTATTTTAAAAAGAAAATTGTATTCTAAAATAACCTGTGCGGGCACGGGCCTCCTCTTAGATTGAGAGGGATTAAGGCTAGCCCTACTTGGTAAAATAAAAAACTTAAAAATATACATAAATAAATGTTTGACTGAAATGTGGCATTTGAAGTAGCGGCCTTATGTAATTTAGATGTAAGCTTACGTACCTTATTAACTTATTCGAGATATAATAACAATAATTTTTATCTAGGCTTATAGAATAGTTTGTTATATTTTTTGTTTTCTATGGTAATGGCAACACTGTCAGCTATTAAAGTGATTCATGTATTTTTAGGCTTGGCAACAACAGAGTTATTTTAGGTAGAAATTCTTATTACGTTGCTATGAATTTTAACCATTCACAACGTCCGATTTTAAAGTGCCTGTTATGTAATTTTTATTTTAACTAAATATTTTGTTACATATTGCATCTGATATTGTTGTCATTATTATAAAATATATAATATACGTGCCTTAAAATTTACGTTAATTATTTTTTGATGATTTTTTTTATAAATTCTTATATAGACATCACATTATTGTATACATCATTGTAAATATTTTGAATAATTATTACAGCGCACTTTTACATAATTATGGAATAATAAAAATTGTACAGTCGGTAATTAATGTTGAACAATTAATTTTGGTACTAAAATTATTGTTAATTGTTAGTTAACAGCTTGGAGTTTGTCGCCCTACTTAGTAGCAACGATAGTTAAAATATAATAATGTTGAGTATGTAAATCAGTGTTTATAACGCACAAATAAAACATTGCTATCTGGTAGTCGTATAGCACTTTTAAAGTGAAGGTAACGGATTATCGCTCTGATTGTTTCTACCAGCGTGGGTGCGTTTTGATACAAATTATATCTTAACCAGAAGTACCCAGACCCGGGAAACTACATGTAGGCAATAGTTTTTAGCTAATACACAATACCTAGTACACTATATATGTATAATCAATACCAAGGTATTTTCTCTGGTTGCTTCTGTCTCGTAGTTTTATAAGTCAACAGATTTTCCAAAGTAATTCGATTTCTTCGTATACCTTGCAAAAATGTGAGAATATTTAATATCCAGTGATATACAGTCGTCAAAAGAAAGATATAAGTATATAAATTAATCTTGTTCGTAGACAACGGGTGTGGTCAAAGTTCCATGGGCAAGTACGTTAATTTACATTCTCACGAATATTCCTACGAGGAATTTCACCCGCCTGCGCCTGAGTTGCCCAACAAATAATATTTAAATTTCGAACGACAATTCTTTTGTTAAAAACGGGTGCGGTAAGGTATGGTTGTGTTGTTTATATCTATTGTTGTTAGTTATTTTGTCGTTTATAGTATTAGTTAGACGGGAATGTAAATAATTAGAAGCACATGCACACATCAATTTGAGGAGTCTATTAAAGTCATAGAGCTAACTAAGACTCTGCTTACGTTCACCCAGTTCACCTATATAATTAGCCAATCAACATAATTATAGCATTGTTCAAGGAAAAACATTGTTTGTGTAAGCTTGATTTGGGTAAAAGATCAGTACAGGTAGTTTCGATGAAAACTGTATTTAACCACTCAGTTGTCTACCCAAGAGATCCTATAATGTGATGAATTTTACGCACAGTGATGTATATTTATTTATTAATTTAGTTCAGTATTAAATTAGCATTAAATAAAAGGTTAAAAGGCGATTATAACAGAATTTCAACAAACGCTCCTGTCGACTAGGTTTGTTTTATTATTTTTCATTAATAATAAAAACTAACGAAACGAAATTTTACAAACGAATCTAAAAAATAACGAAATCGTGGCTCGCCCACTAGATGCGGCAAATGTATTTCTGTTTTTCCCTCTATCAAATTGATAATTGGCAAGTTTTTTATATTAAAAAATATATTTAAAAAAATTAATGCTTCTGTTTTCTCTGCTAGCGCAGGCTAGAATCTAAGCCGTAATCCGCTATTCAGGCTCATTTCGAATTAGTTGTCACGTATTTTCAAAAAAATATTTAATTTAACCAAGGTTTTTTCGTCGATTGTAATAAGAAAATACGTCACATCTGCCCAACTGTTAAGCAGTTACAGTCAGGTGTTGTTCAACTACCCACACTTGTTAAAGTTCTGTTATAAGTGACCATATAGTATACCTTATACAACGTTAACAGCGAGTTTTTCTAGTTATTCCGTATGTATATAGATGTTATTATAATTTGTAACGAGTGATCGTACGTGCCTTGTTGTGGTGCCATGAGATTCGCAATGTGTTGATTAAAATAATTTTACAATTAAACTGCATTTTTTTTTGTAAGATGCTCTTCAGTGAAATGGTCATAATGTACGGTCGCCAGCACATCGTTACCACAAAATGTCAATTTTCTCAGTTGATATTGAACGTAATCATTAACATTTAAAGTTTAAAATCATTTGTAGAAATTTGACAGTATTGTATAACCTGATGTGCTGGCGACTGTACAATGTTCCATTGAATGTGTTCCATGTCATGTGGACTGCATGCCCGAATGTTTAATATTAAACTAGCTGTGCCCCGCGGTTTCAACTGCTTTGCTTCGCTCCTAATGATCTTAGCGTGATGCTAGATGGCCTTTAGCCTTCATCATGAATGTGCATGTCATATGCAAAAAGTTTTTTTCAAATCCGACTGGCCGTTCCAGAGATCAGTGCGTTCAAACAAACAAACAAATTCGTCAGCTTTATTACATTAATAGTATAGATTCTCGCATGCAATCGCCTAACGACTAACGAGTGTAGAAAAAAATAGTTGAAGAAAGATGAATCGATTGTATTTAGCTTTGTTCCTTCGACATAATACGAATTGAATTATAGGTAAAGTAGATTTGAATCTTGTTTTTACGTAAAGTGAAACCTGTTAGGTTCGTGGAAACGAATCTCCTGAGCAACCGAGTCTATAAGAAACCAGAGGAAAAACAAACATTGGAGTAAGCAAAAATCCAGAGTAGTTCTTCTAGTCTGACTGTGATAGAGCTTATGCGAAGTGATCGGAATAATGACTAGGCAAATAATATTCTGAGGCGATGTGTGTTAAAATAAATTATAGTAGCTCTTAATATACGGACACATTTTATAAAAAATATTATATTCTATGAGTTTTTGATTGTATTAAAATGTGTGTAATAAAATTAATGTAAAATCGATTCTTCTTCTTCGAAGTGCCTCTCCAATTACTGGAGGTTGGCCGTCTGTCCTTCGCAAGGCGGAGCAGTTCTGCGGCGCTGTTAATGCCGGTCCACTCGCGAATATTGCGCAGCCACGACTTTCTTCTTCGGCCTACTGATCTTTTTCCAGCCACTTTGCCCATCATTATAAGTTGCAGCAGTTGGTATCTATCATGTCGCATAATGTGACCCAGATAACCAACTTTTCTCTGTTTGACGGTCTGCATAATTTGGCGTTTCTGACCGGCTCGGCGGAGAACTTCTTCATTGGTCACTTTATGTGTTCAGCTAATAGCCAGCATACGCCTGTAGGCCCACATTTCGAAGGCTTCTATCCGTTTCTTGAGGTCAATTTTAATTGTCCAAGCCTCGCAACCATATAGAAGTATGGGCCATATATAGCACTGCAGAAGCCGAACGCGTAGGGATATCTTTAAGCGGCGACTGCAGAGTACTTTTCTCATAGAGTTAAATGCACTGCGGGCTATCTCTATGCGAGTCTTTACCTCAAGATTACTCTCCCAAACTTCATTTAGCCATGTGCCTAGGTACTTATACTTATTTACCTGTTCCAATTTTACCCCTGCTAAAGAGATACTAAGGTTGGTGCGTGGGTTCTTAGAGATGGCCATGACTTTGGTTTTGCTGGTATTCATTTTAAGACCAGCTGTTAGACTACAAGCGTTGACTCGATCAACAATCTGCTGCAATTCAGCCGCGGTGGAAGCTATTAGTACTGTGTCGTCAGCATATCGGAGGTTGTTGAAATCGATTGAAGAATACTAAAATATGTATGTTCATGCAAAATATGAAATCATGATTGTAATTTACATTATCTGGCAGATTTTCAGCTAATATTTTCTTCGGTCTTTTTATTTTAGTTTTTTTCTGATGGTCACATCGGGAACGTCGTCTACACCTACACCAGGTCACACTGACCATAGATTAACACTGACGGCTTAAAGGACTTGTATCCAGGGCCGTAAAATAAATAAATAAAAATTAACACTGACAACGCAGCTGTCAATGTCAGTTTCACGTTTACCTTCGATTTTGAATTGCGGTATGGATTTCAATTTCATCATCCATTAGTTATTCCGATAGGAATAAAATTCTAGTGATTGGAACGCATGAGGAGTTTGTTTAAATTGTAGTCAGCAAAAAAATCACAGCCGTTTAATACAAGCTAAAGTTTTTGGACCAAGTATTGTATAAATGAGTAGGTTATGTTGATACATGGTTTTTGAAAATGTCCTACCCGAGTGATAATTTTATGGGAAATTACGAAGAGGTGCGTGGTCGTGAAGACCGAGGATACACAGTGCGGCGGGCGTATGAAGAAGGTTTGTTTTTTTAATTACTAAGGTTAAGTGAATTCCTGTCAAATGTATAGATTACTAGCGAAACAATTTATTGTACCCCTATTTCTTTGAATACTCTATAATCATGACGTGGCTAAAGAAAACAAAAATAAATAAAGAATTGTAGTGCGCGCACAAAAATTACTTCGGATGTGGTGTACAAATCTGTATAAATTCAATAAAAAATCTTTAACATTTAGATAAAAACTCAGGAACACTTGCTTATGTCATTATTTACCATATTACTCACAATGGTGTACAATAGTGCGTTCTATATGCACATATATAACTACAACATAAAATCAGTATTTAATATTTATATACATATATACTATACCGATGATTTAAAGAAGGTGGCTGGCAGCGGATGGATGCGAGCTGCCCAAGACCGGGATAGTTGGCGCTCTTTGGGGGAGGCCTATGTTCAGCAGTGGACGGCAATACGCTGACATGACTGACTGACTGATATTATTTTTCATTAGCAAATTCACTAGCACCATTAGCAAAAGGTCAGATTAAAACATATCTGACTTAATGCAAAATATTATATGAAAAACGAAACGCACAATTATTTGTATCAGGTGGGAATCAAACCTGCAACACTCTGTGCAACAGCAGAGGCAAAGTGAACACCATAACTGCTACACCAAATGAGTAGCCAATGTTATTACCCATGTCTGCTTTCAATCAGAATATAAAAGATCATTAAGCTCTCCAATTCAAGTATTGAATTACATACACAATGGAAAACTACTAATTGTTCTTGGAGCTTTCAGTATAAAATTACATCTAGACAGCAGACTATTACTATTGATTGTATGCTACACTTCTCAACTCTAGAATATAATATTACTTCTCAAAACTATTGAACAGACAAAGTCCTAAAGCATTACATTTGGGTATTACAAATCCTTAGCATATTGATAAATAGAATAGAACCTCTCCCACTAAAAATGTGGTGTTGGTTTCATTATTTCATTTAATATTTAGATAACACATCCATAGTGCTAATTTTTTTATTTTTTTATTTTCCCCTTGGAACACGAAGTGAATCTGTAGACTGCAATCTGCTTTGGTATCACTTAACTTTTTAAAGCTACTTATTCTGTCATACTATCAGGGTTGCCAACTGTAAGAAAAAATCCCTCGTACATATGCAGCAAAAAATCTCGTATTTTAGCTTTCGAACCTCGTACACACGGCAGAAACCTATACAAATCCAGTTTAAGCTGATCCCGCATTGTATAGGCTTCTCATACAATAAGAAGCCAGCGTAAACTGGATTGTATAGCTTGATGTGTAGCCGTGCGTACATTTATTATGCACTAGCTTTTCGCCCGCGTGGTTTCTCGGCTTTTCTGCATTTTTAAAAGGAATATTTTTTCCCGTTTTTGCAACATATTTCATTTATGCTCCGCTCCTATTGGTCTTAGCGTGAAGATATATATTTGGATGCTGCGCTCCATCGCCCTCTGACATACCATTAGTTTGAACTTCAAACAATCGGTCAAAGACCAAGTCTGAGCACCGTAGGTTAGGACAGGCAAAATACACAAATGTCAACGAGTTTGCGGTTTAGTGATATGGGGAGACTTCATTCATGGACCAGAAGCCCTTCCAGGCGTTCTCAATGCGGTTTGTACAGTCGTCAGCAGGTCAAGGTATACAAAACTGTCAAATTTCTCCAAACGATTTTAAACCTTATACGTTGTTTTTTAAAGTTCAAAATCAACTGAAAAAATTAGTAATTTTGTGGTAACTTGATGTGCTGGCCACCGTACAAGTTTTTTCAAGTTTTTACTATCATAGTTAAATAACGGTGATGCAAAATGTTCGTATGGCCTTATTATCAAAATCTCGTACATAATTGTACGAGGTTGATAGTGTCCTCGTACCTCGTACGGAAGACCACAAATCTCGTATTTGTACGAGGAACCTCGTACAGTTGGCAACCCTGCATACTATCTGTCATACTATAGTGTTCCCCAAAGGGTTAGGCAGAGGTTATTTAACCTTTAGCGCGTCAATCAACCGGGACCCGGTAATGTCAAAATGGCCGCATCTGTCACCCGACCTCAGGGTTGCCAACTGTAAGAAAAAATCCCTCGTACATATGCAGCTAAAAATCTCGTACTTTAGCTTTCGAACCTCGTACACACGACGGTAATAATATACAAATCCAGTTTAAGCTGATCCCGCATTGATCATACATTAAGAAGCCAGCGAAACTGGCTTTGTATAGCTTGATGTGTAGCCGTGCGTACATTTATTATGCACTAGCTTTTCGCCCGCGTGGTTTCTCGGCTTTTCTGCATTTTTAAAAGGAATATTTTTTCCCGTTTTTGCAACATTTTTCATTTATGCTTCGCTTCTATTGGTCTTAGCGTGAAGATATGTATTTGGATGCTGCGCTTCATCGCCCTCTGACATACCATTAGTTTGGACTTCAAACAATCGGTAAAAGACCAAGTCTTAGCACCGTAGGTTAGGACAGGCAAAATACACATCCCCCCATTGGGGTTCTCGCCTTGTCGCGGCGGGGGGGCTTAGTAGCCGTGGAGTGGGCCCACGGCGAAGCGAAGTGGAACCCCGGGGCGGGCGCTGCTCCTGCGGGATTTGCCCAGAAAGCCCGCAGTCGAGCGGCCACTGTAGGTTGCGGTGTCGTATGGGAGGCACCGCAACTGAGGCGGGCCGCGGTGTTGCACTAGCGACACTGCGGCTGAAGGTTTACGGGGCCGCGGCGGGAGAGGAGTGCCGGTATCACGGTGCGCCGCTCTCCCTGCCTTCCGCGGCCTCGGCGGGGCCGCAGCCGCAGGACTGCAGACACGGTGGGGCCGCAGGGGGAGAGGAGTGTCGGTATTACGATGCGCCGCTCTCCCTACCCTCTGCGGCCGAGGTCCGGGGCGGCGGATGCGGGGAAGTCCGCCAACCCCCGTCCCATGTTCGGGACAGGACCCGAGGTGGCGGCGCGTAGTGTTCCACGCGCGCCCCTCTAGGACGTAGGGGGAGTTTTGACTCCCCACTACACGGCGGGGCCCGCAGAGAAGGGCCATCACCAGTCGGGGGCCGCGGACGAATTTATAGTTCCCGTAGCCCTTCCAGGCGTTCTCAATGCGGTTTGTACAGTCGCCAGCAGGTCAAGGTATACAAAACTGTCAAATTTCTCCACATGATTTTAAACCTTATAAATTGTCGTTTAAAGTTCAAAATCAACTGAAAAAAATAGACATTTTGTGGTAACTTGATGTGCTGGCCACCGTACAAGTTTTTTCAAGTTTTTACTATTATAATTAAATAACGGTGATACAAAATGTTCGTATGGCCTTATTATCAAAATCTCGTACATAATTGTACGAGGTTGATAGTGTCCTCGTACCTCGTACGGAAGACCACAAATCTCGTATTTGTACGAGGAACCTCGTACAGTTGGCAACCCTGCCCGACCTGCTCCCGGTCGATCGGCACTTGTCTCAGTTTATTCTAATAAGACCCGCCAAAACTATATCGATCTTGTTCTAACTTATATGATAGCATAGAAAAAAGACAAGGTAGGCATTAGAAACCCATAACTGACATTGCTCTAACGAACGTCAGTCCGATATCAACTTCTAAAGTTGCCGGTTTAAAAATGTCTTCGCGGGGTTTTTAGTGCGTCGTATTTGGACTAATAAAATAATATTTTTCATCGAGTGAGTGAGTGTTTAAATGCAGAGAACATGAATTGGTAAATATTTAACAGTTTACAATTGATATATTGTAGTATTGCGAAGGTTTTGAACGAAAATTTTTAATTTCAACAAACAAAGACGGACATCCTGCAACATCGCAACTTTACATTTTCACTTATTTTGAAATAAATATACATTAACTATAACGAAATATCAATAGTATCCATTTTGCTGTAATAGAGGGCAAGCCTATTGCCTTTCACTAGGCACATATATAAACTCCGAGCTGCTTCTGAAAAATTCATAGAAAAACCCAATAACACTGCTCAACCTGGTAATCACACCTAAGACCTCGAGCATAGCAGTGCATTGCTTAGGACCACTGGACTTATTAGGCTGGACTGGACTTATTATAATAAAAATAAACATTATCTTGAGAATTGGTTCAAAGTATTCAGAGATTTGTACTTAAAGACGCTCTTTGTTATATTCAGATGTATTTACCCTTTATGAATAAACATTGTTTGTATGTCTATCTAATTAATTGTACATGTACCTGATATGTATAGGGTGGTACCTCAAAAGAGTTTGGGTGAGGTTATGGAAACTTAATATAACTGTCGAAATATAAACTTGGATTGGGAACATCATCAGCTTTATTTTTTTTATTTGATGACATTCACTTTGACGAACAGCCTGATTAATAAAGTCTGAGTATGTGTGGCAACTGTAAGACTTTAAAAGGTCCAAGTTCACACCTCAACCTACAACTACAAATTACAGCTTAGCATAGTTTACAATGAAAAAGGCACTAGTTATACCATCATTGGTGTTGCTACCATCTATAAGCTGTGATTATATATTATAAATAAATAAAATAAAAAATTAGCAAATCGTTAGCACAGTAAGCTTGTTTGTCAGCTTTTTGGCGGCTTGGAAGAATACTTGTAATGTGTATTCAACAGTGGTATAGTAACTTTTGAACCAGTCTAGCCACAGTTACAGATACAATAGAAAATGAATTGAACCTTCTTTGTGATCTATAAAAAGATCTAGAGTACTTCTATTGTTGAGGGCCTGACTTTCACAATACCATATTAAATATTCTACCAACAATGCTGAATCAGTGAAGTGTGAAAATAATTTGTTAGCATATAAAAATATTCACTACTTTCTCAGAGGTAAATTTTTTTGCCATCATACTTTCACTGTGCTGAAAAAAAAATTTTGTATGATTGTTAGCAAGTCGAAGTGTTTATTCTGAGGACATTCATTTATTTTTTTCAGTATTCTCTGACCTACCAACTGACCAAATCAAATTTAACTTCTTCTACTTCCTTGATTTGATCAACTTGTGAACAATAATACAATTATCGATTTCCTGAATGTCTTTCTTCCCTACTTATATACTTCTATATCTATACTATTATTATAAAGACGTAAAGTTTGTGAGTTTGTGACGTTTTGGGAGGTAATCTCTGGATCTACTGAACCGATTTTGAAAATTCTTTCACAAATAGAAAGATACATTATCCCTGAGTGGCATAGGCTATATATTATCCCGAAAAAACTAAAGATACGTATAGTCCACGTTTGTGAAGCCGCGGGCGGAAAGCTAGTCTATTATAATGTCATTTTGGAACGGAAATGATTTATTTTTTACGTGAGCAACTCCTCATGGAATGTCGCCGGCTGCAATGGCCACGAGGCGTGTCGGATTCCACTCGTAGTGAGTGATCTACCGTATTAAACCACACACGTGTTTCGCCTCACCACTTATTGCTGGAGCCATGGATGCTATTATAATAGTCTGGCCGCTTAACAGTCCTCGCCTGTGGGGTGACGGGGCGCGGAGCAGGGCGGGCAGCACGCTATTGGGTATCACGCTACGAGCACCTGCCGCTCACACCTCACCCCGACACCCCGCAGGCGAGGACACAATGAAGCGATCGGACTCTAGTTGTCATTCCTCCGCATTATAGTATAAGTTATACATTTAGGATCTGTTTCAGTTTGGGAATGCAAGCATATAAAAATATTTTCCGGTCTAGTGGTCACAAGCTTATCTGATAAGCGCATTGTTGGGTTCGCTTTCCAGGTCGGGCAGTGTCTTATTGGGTTTAGAGAACTACAACTCTTAATCCTTCTGGATTATTAGTTATAGTTTTGGTATGACAAAGAATCACAAAACGTGTTTATCTATATATGTATTTATAAGATATCGCCAAAAAAATACCAATGATTGATACACCCTATATACCGAATGGGTCTTGGGTCAACTGAGCAATATTGAATAAGGCCAGCATTCTGTATCAATTGGTGTGTCGTTGTCGTATTGACATCTTAATGTCTGTGCCATCAATTGGCGAGTATTCGCCTCAAGACAGAGCCAGGTCTGCCTAAACAGAACAGTCTCGCCGACTTGTTGCTGTGCTGTGCTTGTCCAATGTGGGTCGTGTTGCTTCTGTTGTGTAAGTGTTTTTGGATATATTTTAGTAGGACCTATTCTCCAAACCTTTACCATAGATAGCTGGGCTTAGTTAATTAATTGCTAGAAAATAATGTAAACAGGGCCCCTTCAGGCCATCCAATGGCTTTTGTGCAAAATAGACTGGACCCCTCATGAAGAAAAAAGTAAATGATTTCATCGTTTTTAGTGGTCCCCCTATAAGTTGGGGACTCGACGCGGCCTTTGTTTCCATATGGAAGGAATGCGGCACTGAATCTAGGCAATATTCGATAATATTAAAATTCTATCTCATGTCGTGGATTTGATCAACATTCCCATAGTCGACCAAAGGGTAAACAAGTGCGGTTTTTAAATAGTACAAGTCTGACATAAGTACCCAATCGCCTCCCCTAGCGGTGCACTGGACGATCCAAAAGATTTTTCTACAATAAAAAAGGCCGTTTTGGAGGGTACTTGTGATATTAGTAAAGAAAGATTGTCCAGGTCGAGTTGTTTGGTTTTTCTATTAAATTCTCGGTAGAATGCGGGTTTGTTTGTTGGTTTGTTGTCCAGTTGACGGGAATAAGCATCTCCAGCAAACCTCGCAGTGGATCTCACAAATCTCTGGATCGTGATTTTCATTGGTATGATTTGCCTAACATTTTGGTGATGGGTACAGAAAGACAGAGAAGACGAGTTTATTGTCTTCTCGTATGACTAAGCCTTATTTGTTGATCATATTAGTGTGAACTTCAACTTGATTTCTCTACTTTAGACGGATTTATTTAAAAGAGAGCTCATTTTTAATCATGAGTTGTATCACACATCCAAGAAGCAATTGATTCAAACTCCGCCAACACTCTATTACCAATAGATAATTATTTTTACATTGTTAATATTAATAATTGACCATTCGGGTAATATATTACAGACACACCGCGTCATTACAGTCTTTTAAATATTGCATCATTAGCACTAGGATAAATTAAAAGATAGTTGCCAATTTTATCTAACATGCCACATAACAAATGTACAGTGAATTTCGTCAACGGTGTAAGTTGCAAACTAAGCATACTTAGTTTTTTCCTGTATAAGCACTTTCTTTGCATTTCTATTCGTAACCTCGGATCAAATAAAAAGTAAAGATGGAACTTTGTGAACTTTGCTATTACACGCACACATGTATTAGTTAACTACACCTTATCTTGTCAGTCAAGCTATCGAGCTATCGAAAGCTCGACTGACAAGATAAGTCGTAGTTTCGGTATACGTGTGTGCGTGTAATTGCGTGTTGTAGACGGCATGGCGTAGTTTTAGCCGGCCTCACTTCTTTGTCCGCAAAGTTTCATCTTTACTTTTTATTTGATCTGAGTTCGTAACATAGAATCAACTTGATGTACTTCGGTCCGTATTTCTGCGAGGGTATGCAGATATTGACAGTGGGTAGCTAAACGTGACGACAGGTTTCTAGGTTTAGTTCGATCTAGCATTTTAAAGACTTGCTTATTGTATGTGCATTTCATAAATTAATTATAGGTAATAGTTTAACTAAAAAAAGTGTTTGTTCATGACATAAAAAACATAATACCCACTTAATCTGAACTTTGTATTGAAAATAAAAAAATCTCTATTTTCTGGTCAGTACTTTTTTTTATTGAAGAAGCTATGTTTATAACGGTTATGGTCTCGTGGTTCATTGAAATATAGCACAAATACATCGTTCCAAAGTGATCGGCACAATTGATAGTAGTTTTTGTCACTGTCATCCAGTTTTACTAGTGAAGAGTTAATGAATAGCCACTTCAATGGCTAGCATCGTTTGTTTAGGAATTGGTACGTAATTTATTTTTATTTATTGTTTATTAACAGCTATGTAATGTAAGGCCATAGTTTATAGAGAAAAAAAAGTCTTAGTTACGAGTATTTTAACATACGAGTACCATCACGCCTGCATTTCTTGAAGGGTTTAATTAGGCAGAGGCCAATGTACTGCGGGGCGAGCCTATTGCCATTAACCGGGCACAAATCTAGACTCCGAGCGCTTACTGAGTATTTCATAGCAAAATCCAATAACTATGCTTATATTATTTGGCCATGCAGAATGCGCTCACGAGATGTGTGCGGGGCTAATACAGAACTGAAGCACAGCCGTTATAGATGTTGTAATCTATGAAACTACTAGCAATTGCCCGCGCAAAGGAGTTTTTGATGCCAAGATCTAATCTATCTATACACCAAAATTGGTTCATTGTCGCAGGTGGTCTTAAAGCGGGCGCGACTCGCGTGGCCCGGATCGCCTATGGCGTCCTCTCCCGTCGCAAGGCGGCTGAGGAGGGCGCGGCCCGGCTGGCCCGGGTCCTGTCGGCTCTCGACCTGACCGCGTTGGGGGTGGGCAGTACCCTCGGAGTGGGCGTCTACGTGCTAGCAGGTGACGTCGCCAAGAACTACGCGGGACCTGCGGTTATATTGTCGTTCCTACTAGCCGCGGTTGCCAGTGTTTTTGCAGGTGAGTTTTTCCTCATTCGTACACAACACACAATTGATAAAAAAAAATAAGAACCGTGTTATCAGTAACAACACTGAACAAGCATTGTACGGTACTCGTTATTTTTGTTAAATTTTATGGCATCACGATTGCGACATGCCGATGTTTTCATTCAAAATCCATCGGTATTTACATTAAAAAAAACATTTTATATCTAATAAGCATTTTTTGTTGAGACCCAGGTACTATAACATATGCTTTATTAGGATTGGCAAATAGATCATAAATGGAGGTAAATGACATTTCCATCTTGCAGGCCACGTAGGTTACTCTATGGATCTGGATAATAGTTATTATACCTATGTAACCTTCAGCTTTGAAGGATGTGGCTGATTCTGTTGAATTACTGACCGGCTGAACAAACAGTCGATAAAATGTCCGTCTGTAAATTGTAACTATCTTTGTTGCAAAAAAAAGCAGTAGTTCCAAAATTAGTTCGTCACGAAATTAAGGACCCCTCTTATCACTTGTCACACTTCGTCCCCCTTCCCCTAAGTTGTGGCGAAATTTAACGATAGGCCGATATGTTGTCTTAGTATAAAAATGCTGAGATAAATACCTGTCTCTTGTTTTAGGGTTATGTTATGCCGAGTTCGGCGCTCGCGTGCCCAAAGCGGGCTCTGCTTACGTCTACAGTTACGTGTGCGTCGGCGAGTTCATAGCCTTCATCATCGGGTGGAATCTCATACTTGAATATATTATAGGTAAGTTTATATTATTGTATGTCATCGTTTCTTGTCACAGGTGTTTGTATGACAACCGAGACGGAGGGCTTAACGTCCTCTATGAAGCTTGTAGTGGTCTTCATAATTTTATGGGTACACACAGATACAGGTTAACCTATACAAAACCAGTTTAAGCTGATCTCGCGTTGTATAGGCTTCCTATGATATAAAAGACCAGGGTAAACTGGTTTTGTATAGCTTGATGTGTAGCCGTGCGTACAAATAATGGTACCATACCCATAAACCGATACCCATAATGATACCCATAAACCGGTAGTTGCAAACAAATGGCAGTGTATGTATTACCTATTCCTTATACTTGGTCAACCCATTTACCGTCCCACTGCTGGCCAAGGGTGCCTTTTCGCAGTTTCCATACGCCGTTGTCATCGAGAAAATCTCTCAGTCATGCAGGTTTCCTCACGATGTTTTCCTTCACTGTTTTGTGCCATGTAAGAGGGGGCGAGACTATTGCCATTCACTGGGCACATATCCAAACTCCGAGCTGCTACTGAGAATTTTTACAATAGCACTTTGCTCGACCTGAGAATCACACCCACGTCCTCTAGCGTAGCAGTTGCGCTTAGGACCACTAAACTAATGAGGCATTTTTTTAAAGGTGCCGCCTCTGTTGTGAAGGCTCTGAGCGAGTACTTGGACTCGTTGCTGAACAAGGCCATCTCCTCGCATTTGGAGGCTGCTATGCCCCTGGACACGCCGCACCTCGCGCGGTACCCCGACGTGTTCGCATTCGGCGTCATCATGGCTTTCTCTGGTCAGTACATCATCTCTTTCTGTCTTTTCAAGCTGGTACATGAAGTCACCATCAAATATGCATATACAGGGTGGAAGGGACATCGACGCACAACCGCTTACGAATTCAGTACATGATTCTGGACCCCTCCCCCCGTATATATTTTTCGTCTGTATATAATTCAGAAGTCGAATTCGATGACGACTTTGATACAGTAAAATAGTAGACATGATGCATCCAGTATAAGCTGACCTCGCATTGTGTGGGCTTTTCGTACAATGAGAGGTCAAAATCTACCTACTGTAGTGTGGTCTATCTTCCATGCAAGTAATCTGTTTTATTTGCAGTGGCCCTAGCGTTCGGCGTGAAGGAATCGACCAAGTTCAACAACTTCTGCACGGGAGTCAACCTGTGTGTTGTTTTATTCGTCATTATATCCGGATCATTTAAAGGTAACATCATTCTTCTCTATCTTAATCATTATCTGTCTCGCTCTCTCTTTACGTATCATATTGACAACTTACCGAAATGATACCGGACGCAAAATATTAGTAAATATTTTGGGTTTCTTTCACAATGTCACGATGTCATTTGCCGATAGTTAGTCTCGCTAAAATTCAAGAACGGCTAGACCGATTTGGCTAATTTTGGTTTTGAAAGTCCAGGGAATGTTTAAACCGAGAGAAAATGTGGAAAAATTGAACCTGGTCGGTGGCGTTGCCATCGAGTTTGGGCGGGACAACGTCTGTCTGGTCCAATATTATTTAATTTAATTGGAGAAGGGAAAATGCTTTGCTATGCAGTGTGACAATACTATTTAAATAAATAAATATTTTTTTTTTTTTTTTTTCAAGTTGTTGGCACATTTCTACTGACATACTATAAGTATAATTAATTTGTTTAACGTAAAACAGCGGACACAAAGAACTGGCGCATCCCAGCGGAGGAGGTCCCTAAGTCGGAACACAAGGACTTCGGCACGGGAGGGTTCGCGCCCTACGGCCTCGCCGGCATCATCAAGGGTGCTGCCGTCTGCTTCTATGGGTTCATTGGTAAGTCGACTTTATAATTCAACATACTTACATTCATACATACTTATTCATACTTTGAACGCCATTGTCGACAAACGAAATTTAGTTCACGATGCCACCGTCGGAGGGGAGACTAAAACACCTCATTTTGAGCACGTTTTTATTTGTCTATATTCGACAATGGTGTTCAAAGGATTAAGGACGTTTATACAATTAGGTGAGACTTTTTGTATGTAATTATGTGCCAGTTAATTGTATGTTTCTCAAGTCCTGCGCGACGCAGATTGTTCTATACTGCGGGAGCTTCCCTTTCAAAATAATAACTAACTTTTTACATAAAACCATAAACATCTACTTAGGTACTTACTTTCCTATCTTGTGATTGGAATTACCATCAATTAAAGTATAGAACTATTTTGCTTGTTAACATTTATATTGTGAATTAATTTGTGATGAAATACTACAAAATTACCTCAAAAGTTAACCCAAACAGTGCATTTTGGAACAACTGTCGAATGTATGCAGCCCAAGATTGTGAGGTTTTTCGTACAGCGGTCGACGAATATAAGAAGATGATGACGATACCTCTGGTGTTGCAAGCGTCCATAGGCTAAGATAATCGCTTACCATCAGTCGAGCCGTATGCTTGTTTGTCACCTTAGTGGTATTAAAAATATATTTTTTTAAAAGGTGGCAAAAACAAAAGAACCACTCAAAAATACTAAGTCACCGACTTCCCAAACTGTTTTAGACAAAATTATTTTATTATTTTTTGAAGGCTGTTTTACTTTTTTGTTAAAAGTTTTTTATTTTTAGTGGAAAGTTTTGTTCATAAGTACTTGTTAGCCAACTTAACGCACTGCTCCAATAAGACAGCGATGTTTCGGAGTAAACGATAATATCATCGATGTAAACAATTTTGAGATTTTTGTTGATATTTTTAAAACTGCCCAACTGATTTCGATAAAATTTGAACGGGACCACCTCTCAAGTATGATCTACCAAACAAAAAAACAATAATTAAAATCGATCCACAATTCGCGGAGAAATCGCGTAACAAACATACAAAAAAACCTCCTCCTTTTTGAAGTCGGTTGAAAATGATGTTGCCTAAAATTACATTTCCGTATGTAACTCGTTGGTTGTTCTGCGCAGGATTCGACTGCGTGGCTACAGCAGGCGAGGAGGCCCGGCGCCCGCAGAAGACGATCCCGTTCGCGGTGGTGGCCTCGCTGCTGGTGGTGTTCCTGGCCTACTGCGGGGTCTCCTCCGTGCTCACCCTCATGCTGCCCTACTACATGCAGGTACATGCTGGCCTCTACATCTATACTAATAATATATTGCACGGTTCCAAATAGTTGATCCTATTGAAAAGAATCTGGAAAGAAACTCCATGGACACTCTTAAAATAAGAGGTGTTACATTCTCCACTGATACAATTTATATTTCACGGCACGTTGTTCTGCTATACTTAAATCGCGATAAAATAGGGGATGGGGAGGGTAGGTCTCACCAAATAAACACGAAAAATCACAAAAATCGGTCAAGCAAGGTGTCGGAGGAGACCGACAACAAACACTCTGAATCGAGATTTTATAATTTGGATATTGCGATAACAGGATGTGAGGACATTGAAGGTGTATGTTCAAGTTAGACTGAATGCGGGATTATTAATATTAAATGAATGTATGTATGTATTTAAAACACTGTATTGGTTATAGGACGAGAAAGCTCCATTCCCGTTCGTGTACGACCAGCTGGGCTGGCCCTGGGCCAAGTACGCCGTCAGCGTTGGCGCCATCTGCGCTCTGTGCTCCAGGTTACTGACGATTTCAATCTCTCCAAATAAATAACTTGCTTTTGCACTCGCCTCCCAGGAATTTTTGAATCCAAAGGTTATGTTCTTCTGCAAGGGCCACTACATCTTTGTATAAAAAACCGGATATGTGTGAGTCGGATCCGCCCACTGAGGGTTCCGTAACATACCAAAATATTTTTTTCTGATTTAATATATTTCTGAGGGAGTTTTATAGAAGGTTGGTAGTTCTGGAGATATACCACACCATTTTTCTTTTCTAAAATTAAATTAATTATTTGTACGATGATGACCGTTTGTTTGTTTCTCGGGTCTAGTAAGCATAATAGCAGTTGCTTACTTGCTTGAGGTCCTGTGTTCGATTCACAGGTCAAGCAGTGTTGTTGGGGTTTTTTATGAAATTCTTAGTAGCAGCTCTGAGTTTGGATTTGTGCTTAGTTACTGACAATAAGCTCGTGTCCTATTACATATCGACGGGTCCCAAGGACGAAGTCTTATGTTAAGAGATGATATAGCTGCATTGCGTACCTTTAACATAATTTTATTTGAAGGAATAATAATAATTTTTGTTATTACTTTTAGTTACGTGAATATAATTATATTAAATAGTAGTGGAAATTAGTCGTACAAAAGTAATTTAATTTACGCATTGCAACAAGAGTGGAACATTTTAACATACAACTTTGTTTTTGGCAGCCGTCGATCTTATTAAGATAAGATAAATCTTTATTTATTGACCTAAACATACTGGCAAACAGTGGGTATACAACAGTATACCTCTGCTTGACGCTTCGGTTAATACAGGCGTGATGGTATGTTATGTTATGAATATGTATATGAAATAGTTACGTGGAAATTAGTAGTATAAAGATTGGAATTATTAATAGCAATTAGATCTCAATATAATCATAACATCGTTTGACTTTGTTCTTGAGACCCGTCGATCTTATTGACCTAAACTACAGGCAAAGTACAGCAGGATACAAAGATATGAATTTTCCATTGAAAGAAAATTTCCTAGTGAAAGAAAAATTCGGCCTCAGGCAGGGTTTGATCCTGCGTCCCTCTGGTTAAGTACACCAGACGCTTTACCAACTAAGCTACCGAGAACACTGCCTGTGATGTCGAATTTCTCTTCCACATTTTACATATTCAGGTGACGTCAGCAATATCTATTGAAAAGAATACTATGTCTTTCAACCAACACGACTTCCTTTACAGGTAGTTCAATGTCGAACGATGTTGCCCTACCGTATTTTACTGCTTATTTTTTGTTATATTTTAGCATTAAATAATGCGAAATTTTCACACAGATATGAAAGCTCTTTGTGAACATTTTGCATTATTTAATGTTAAAACATAATAAAAAATAAACATTACAGCAGGATACTTCTGCTTGACTTTTTGTTGAATCCAGGCGTGATGGTATGTTGTGTTTGTTAGTTTGTTGGGCGCGGTGTTTCCGCTGCCGCGCATCATCTACGCGATGTCCTCGGACGGGCTGCTGTTCCGGTTCATGGGGCAGGTCAGCGAGCGCTACCAGACACCGCTCATAGGCACCATGATCGCTGGCCTCTTCACTGGTAACATTTTCAGATTTTCTTTAGTCTTGGATAAAAAAAAATATTATTCGGTAATATATGGTGGCCAGCACATCAAGTTACCACGAAATGACAAATTTTCTCAGTTGATTTTGAACTTAACTTTCAATAATTTAAGGTTTAAAATCATTTGGAGAAATTTGTCAGTTTTGTATACCTTGACCTGCTGGCGACTGTACTACTTATCTTACTTTACAATTACAATATATCTGCTCAAATCATGTCAAAAATCTCCGGTCCTCATTTAATCGTCTTCTACAATGTCCCCCCTCACTGTTCCGTCTTTTTGCATTCGTTCTTCGTACAATCTTTTGTGGAACGCGCTACCCTTGGAAATCAGGATGGCCACCAGCCGCTACGTTTTTTAAAGTTAAATAAGAATTCATCTCCTAAGTTCTTTGGCAGATCATCTCAACATTGATCTTTCGTATGTATTATCATGTATATATGTATCCATAGTTATTATGGAGTTATAAATATGGTATATATTTTATATGTATATTATTTATGTATGTATGTATGTATTGATATATATTCCCTTATTATTATTATTTTTGTGTTTTAATAGTTGTGCACCTACTACCATGTTATTTCTACATCACTTAAAGGGTAGACTGGTAGAGAATGCCTAATGGCATTAAGTCCGCCTATGTACATTTGTTTTTGTGCATGAAGTATTAAATAAATAAAAAATAATGTTTGATGTAAAATGATAATATATAGAACGGGACACTTGCTTAACATGTTATAGTATAACGTGAGTATATCGTATTTTGAGACGGCGGCACCCTAATGGCTAGGGCGTCGGACTTGCGATCGATACCCTCGGTCGGTTGCCGGTTCGATACCCTCCTATTGCACTACTGACGTGAACTCATATATTATACTTAAAAACAATATAAAAAAATGTTACTTATGTCGCTTTATACAAACACTATGGAAGAAAAAATTTACATCACGTATCGGTATCACTAGCTTAGTTGGCTAAAGCATCTGGTGTATTAAAAAAAAACTGATGGACAAACTTAATTAATCATTATTTTTTATTTAAGCAATCCTGATTTCGTCTATATCTACAAGTAACTTGACAATGTGACAATTCTGCTTTGGTTTGCAGGTACGTTGGCGATGATCTTCAGGCTCGAGCAGCTGATTCACATGATGTCTATCGGCACATTGCTTGCGTACTCTATGGTTGCATCCTGTGTGCTTCTGCTTAGGTGAGAGAAAAGTTTGAAAAAACTCGCGAATTTA
Source organism: Subacronicta megacephala (assembly GCA_958496365.1). Lineage (NCBI taxonomy): Eukaryota > Metazoa > Arthropoda > Insecta > Lepidoptera > Noctuidae > Subacronicta > Subacronicta megacephala. Next base: position 13,573,627 of record OY292527.1, read on the forward strand.
AATGCAATGTTGTGTAAAAATTTCAAAGACTCCAGGCCTACATTATCATCAATAACCCATTATATTTTCCCATTGCTTGGTACGGGACTATTGTTTACCACGCTAACTTAACTTAGACCTTAGTATTTGGTATTCCAGCTTGATACTTCCATGCTATTTCAAGTCTAGTATTTGGTATTCCAGCTTGATACTTCCATGCTATTATATCAAGGAATGGGCCGCGATAAACAGATGGACACGTGATCCTATAGAAGAATTTAACAATGGGTTCCTATTTCTGTTAAGGAAACTGTATTTAAAAATATATATTTTATTTTAATAGGGACAACAAACAGCAGTATATAATACATTAATCTTAACACTTAGTCAATAGGAGTGGCATATACACCAGTAACGACGTTATCCACATCTTATTATACAAAATAGCTAGCTGAAGAAAGATAGTACCAATTGAACTTTTTTGTTGCATATTATAATATGATAGTTATTGTTAGGTTGCAAAAGAAAAATACAAATTAAAAAAAACAACTCTGTGTGTGTGTGGTGCGCATATAAAGTCGGATCGCTCTTAGATCGATATCATATTATATTTCCAAACTATCGGTATCGATATTTTCCGTCAATTTGGTTCCAGTATCCCATATTATGTCGGGCTATATTCCCCCCCCCCCCCTCCCCCCAGGTACGAGTACAGCCAGCCGTCGCACCGTGCGCAGGAGTCGCTGCAGCTGTCGTGTCGCTCTGCGCTGCGTCAGCTGGTCAACGCTGATGCGCATGCGCTGCCCACCAAGCTCAGCTCCCTGACCGTCTCCGTGCTCGTCACATTATATGGTATGCACATACATACATACATACATACACTCACGCCTTTTTCCCACAGGGATAGACAGAAACTATGGACTGCCACTTGCTACGACTCTTGCATATCTGTTTCGCTTCTTCCACATTCATAAATATTTTCATACACACGCGCCGGTTGCGAGTACTAGGCACCTGACCTTTTTGTAGAACCTCGCCGATAAGATCGGTGTACGTCCTTCTAGGGCGACCTCTCCCGACGCTGCTATTAAAATTCGCCTTATAAATTGCATTCGTTAATCGTCTTTCATTCATTCTCTCGACATGCCCTAACCATCTCAGCATAATATGGTATGTTCCCTATAATAAATGGTTTTAATTAGATGATCAGCCTTAAACAAAAGGCTAGTTGTTGGTTATTTGTTATGAAATAGATAAAATTGAACAGAATAATGTCGATTTAAAAACAAAGGTAAAATGGGTTTAATAGTACGGAAATTATTATTATTTTGATTTTATGCTGAAACTAGCTTTCCGCCCACAGCTTCTCCCGCGTATTTTCTCGACTTTTCTGTACTATAATTTGTATGTATTATACTTACATAAAAACCTTCCTCTTGAATCTCTCTATCTATTAAAAAAATCTGTATCCAACTGCAAAAATCCGTTGCGTAGTTTTAAAGATCTAAGCAATACATAGGGACAGACAGACAACGAGAAGCGACTTTGTTTTATACTATGTTCACTACATAGTATGATTGATGATGATGAGAACGCATTTGACCTCTTATAGGTCAAATGTTACGTGCGTCGTACTAATTCTATAGTGTAAAACTTTATTCCTCAGTTTTTTTAGTAATTATACAAGATATAATTACTATAACTACTTTATTTCATTAAACTGGTTATTTGAAATAATAAAACACTATTACAGTGTTGTGTTTGAGATGGATCCACACAGCGGATATTTTTAAATCCATTAAAATTTTCGCTGTAATTTTTTTTACTGTGTTAGCTATTTTATATAATGTGCCTTTCCCTCAGGGGTGTGGTGCTTCATAATGATGACGAGCATCAACCAGTACGGTGATGCCATCCTGGCCGGCCACGCTGGAGCCGTGACCATGCTGGCTGCAGGCACGGTGCTCGTCATAGCCACCCTCGTAGCCATCTCTAGACAACCAGTGTCAGACAAGAAGCTGGCTTTCTCTGTGAGTATTTTACAGAATATCTACGTAAAGTAGTCGTATGCATACTGTTGCGTTTCGTACGGTGAGTGTGGAGCGCAGGCCCAATTCCTCCCTCAGTCCCCTTCTCCTTTCTCCTTTCTCATTCCTTTTCCTTAAATAGGCTCGGCAACACATCTGCAACTCCTTTGGTATTGGATATGTTCATGGGCGGCGATGACTACTTACCATCAAGTAGCAGGGCCCCTAGACAATGTCACATCTTCATTATCGATGACGAAGTTAGATATTCGAAATGTATGGATTTGGCATAATTTCATCACGTGACATATCGAAAGATTATGCCAATTCCATACATTTCAGATTAATCTAATTTCGTTTTCGATATGGAAATGTAACATTGTCTAGGCCCCCATGTCTGCTCGTTTGTCGAGTTATAAAAAGAAACTTAAGGTGGAACAAATTTTTCGTAAATTGTACGTCAAAATCACATTCTAGGAATTCTAAAATTTGCGACATCAACTATTCACAACCCAGTACCAAAACCGTTACCTCTGTATAGAAGAGATGAAAACTAAAATCGACAAAATTGTAGTGTAGAACAGTTTCTTCTAGTCAATCGATGGGTGCATCAAACGATCTATAGATATGTCCATATGTGTCAGGTGCCCCTGGTGCCGTGGTTACCTGGCATCAGCATCCTCATCAACGTGTACCTCATGCTGAACCTGGACTATATGACCTGGGTGCGCTTCGGCGTCTGGATCGCTGCTGGTAAGTCGATATTGTATACTTTTTTATGTATTCGTAGTAGTATTGTCTCGCTGGCATGTCTACGTGCCCATATGAATAGGTCGGCACCACCGGCGAAGTACTACCCTCCCACAGAATATAAAAAAAATAAAAAAAATGTTTATTTGTCACAAAAAGAAGTTAAATAATAAAAATAAATAGGTATGTCCAAGTAAGTTACCACAAAATGTCAAATGTTCTCAGTTGATTTTGAACTTTATCTGCAACAATTTAAGGTTTGAAATCATTTGGAGAAATTTTACAGTTTTGTATACCTTGACCTGCTGGCGACTGTACTACAGAAAGACGCGGTAAACATTTTCAATTCTTATAAACTAGAAATTTTCGTTACATATCGAGGTGAAGGAGCAGTATGCACACTGTTGCGTTTCGTACGGTAAATGTGCGGTGCCGGGGGCCCAATTCCTCCCTCAGTCCCCTCCCTTTTCCTATACAGGTTCAGAAACGCGCGAGTAATACCCCTGGTGTTACAAGCTTCCATAGGCTAGGGTAACCGCTTGCCATCAGGTGTGCCTTATACTCGTTTACCACCTTAGTGGTATAAAAATAAGAACTAACATATAATATAGACTATTATAACAATTGTTGGCGAGTTGTATTGATACCACACGGACTTCTACAAACAACGGCGTTTTTTTTTTTAAAAGCTCATTATTAATGTGGGTCGCACATTACTAGTATTCTTGTTAACCCCCCGTGCTAAGCTAAATGCTTGTGTTACGAGTGGGTTAACGTCGGTAGTGCAATGGGTGGGGTTCGAACCGGCATACACATGATCGCAAGTCCGACGCCCTAGCCATTAGGCTACCGCCGCTTTTTAGCTTCTTAACACCGTGTTATAGGGTTTTAACAGAAATACACACCGCCATCTACTGGCAACATTTACAATACAAATTGCGGCGGCCTTTTATAATGCAGCCGATAATGACTATTCAATGAATGCAATTATACCTTGTCCATTATGAGAACCGTTTTTTGACAGATGGAACTAGTGATTGCAGGAACGTAACAATGCGATTATCGACCCGATTTTTGACACTTTGATTACTGTCTAGTAGTGATTATCGATTGTTAGGTTATCGAATCGAAAATGGTGCAACGACGACCAATAATAAATAAATATGTTTAATATTCATCTGATTGTATTAATTTTTGTATAATAATAATTTTCTATACATTTCTTTTCATAAAGATTGTTTAAATTATATTTTATTGATATTAGAGTGGATGCCATTTTCCGATACTGATTTAATGTCATTGTTCAAAATGATTGCAGCGAATACATTCGATTGCATCACTAGACACGGAAGAATGTGGTAGAATGTAGCTAAATTTAATACGCTTAACAATAATCATTTTTTTTGGAAAATCCGTTACGTTTATGGTATTATAATGTCTGCAAGGAATCATAATTTAGATAATTGAATAACATAAGGTAGATACTACATTTATTTTGTTACGCATTTCAAAGTTAACTTTTACGTAATCTGGAACAGCTACGCTCTAAGGCAGTCTAAGGCATCTGTCAAAAAACGGTTCACATAATGGACAAGGTATAACACATTGCATGTAGATAAAGTTACAGGCAGCCTCTACTTCAAGATTTAAAACAAATATTTTGCCAATAACAACTCTTTAATTAATAACAATAATTATGCTAAATTATTCATCTTGCCCGCCCCTCATTTTCGTTGACCTTCAATTCTTTAATTAGCTTTGAAGTAATCCGGTTTGTAGAATAGAACTAATTAAAATGTATTAACATTCGTTTGAGGCACGAAAAATATTATTTACTACATATTATTTTTATTCATAAACTAGTTTTTTACGAGACTGCCTCGTTATTCTAGTGGTCCTTAGCGCGACTGCTACGCTAGCGGTCCTGGGTTCTATCCCCAGTTCGAGCAAAGTGTTATTGGGTTTTTCTATGAAATTCCCAGTACCTACCAGCTCGGAGTCTGAATTTGTGCCAGGTTAGTGGCAATAGGCTCGCCCCCTATTAGGTACATGGGACCTAAACGTACCGGCGAAATGTGGGTGTACATTACTACACCTTCGCCTAACCCTTCGAGGAATACAGGTGTGATGTGTGTGAATAAGGTACTGTAGTACCTTAGGATAGTACTAACATCCGAAAATATACTACTGCTTAAGTCACTTCATGTATATTTTTGTAAAAGCCGAAATATATGCGGGAACATTGTCTTGTGGGTATTCCTCCCCCAGATGTAATCAATGTGGTTGAAAGCATCATTCTCCATGACCCTGTAATCTACGACGTTTGGCAGACGCTTCCGAAGTAGTGCGACATCTTCAAAGGTAGATATTGGATCATTCTTGGCGACAAACAAAGCGACTTTCATTGTAACTTTACTCAAGTCATATTCAGGTGGAGTTAGCCTCTTGTAAATGACCATGTTCTGTGTTAACCCGTAATTGTAGTTTTGGAACTTTCTTGTTTGACTCATCTGCACAAAATGGTTCATATTCTTCCTGGAAGTACCCGTTGGGAAGTGTCCTTTTATGAAAGGATAGAATTCCGGCTCTATTTCGTCAACGTCTGACCCAGTTAGTAGGAATAAACCGTTTAATAGGCACAGTCTGTATCCCACTTTGTTGTCGCCACAGAAACCGTCAATAAAAGCCGTCAATATCGAGTTGGGACCTAAAAATTCATTACTTTGTATTGCTTCGAATGCCAAATTCAAATAGGGCGCCAGTCGTATAAGAACGTTCATAAAAGATTTTGTGTTATGTATAAAAGATATCGGTGCCAATGCTATAAAAATCTTAATTTTATCATTGTACTCTGGCCGAGTTGCGCCCAAGATATGCATTGCCGCTGTCCCCTCAGAAAACCCGATGACACTCAATCTTTGTTCGCCAGTTTTGTTCAGAATAAAGTTGATGGTAGCAGGTATATCGTAATATCCGATTTCGTGTACACTGAAGTCCCAATACGCTTGATCCGAATCGGGACTCATTTTGCCGTGTCGTCGTGAGTATGTGCTGCCTCGGTAATTCATCACCCATACGTCAAAGTTCTGTCTGGCTGCTGTGATGGCCAAAGAAGTGTTCCCTCGTATGATGAAGCAGTCAGCGGAAACCACTGCACCGTGTATTAAGAGAAGCGAGCGAGTTGTATCACCAGGTATGCGGAACACCTTCGTAATGTATCCATCTTGGGTCGTGATGTCATATTCTTCCGTATCCTGTCCGTATTTATTGGCGAATTGACTGAAGTTCATAGCGGCTTCTTCTGTTATGGTCATCAAGGTCTGGCTTAGAACTCCACTGTTGAAGACGACGATTAAGAGAGCCAAAAAATTCCGAAACATTTTCGAATTAGTTTTTGAAGCGGACTTGCGTCACGTCCACTTTGTGCTTATTAAATAAAAGCGAGCCTGTATGCTCCGCGTCTTATATACCATGAGAATTGGTTTTTAACTAATAGATAACTACTGGTTTTTTTATGACGTCCTATTTAATAACTAAAACGTACTAAAAGGTTTACCGGTAAAAGATTAAAAAAAAAATAGATTATTAATCTAAGGCAGTACCTATTTGGATACCTGCATAACAAGTATTTCATAGTTAATTATGTTAATTATATTAGTTTAAAAAAACAATGATTATTCCATTGAATTTTTTATGATAATAAAATATACTATTATAAAATTGTTAACGCCATTTTTATCTCCATTGAAGTCATTTAAAGAAAAACAGGTGGGTATATAAACCATGGTATATAAAATGCGATTTTTGGAATTCTTCTATTTTTTTAGGGTTTGCGCAAAAACTACTAAACCGATTTTGATTTTGTTTTCACTGTAAGAAAGCATATCCACTTAGTAGTTCCAACTTAAAAACTGCGGTACAGTTTGTTCGAAATAAGTAAGCCGATCGGAAGTAAGTTGTCTGCAAGTAGTTTAGAAGTGGTAAATTTTCATAGAAAGAGTCGGTGTAAAGATAATTAGAGTCGCATATGTTTCACATTTCTAATGATTTTGTTAACTAATTTCGATATCTATGTATTAAAACACTTAATTAAACGATTTTAGCACCACGGTTGCTCGGAACGGCTAACTTCCGATCGGCTTACTTAAAGATAATTAGAGTCGTATATGTTTCTCATTTCTAATGATTTTGTTAACTAATTCCATATCTATGTATTGAAACACTAAATTAAACGATTTTAGCACCACGGTTCCTCGGAACGGCTAACTTCCGATCGGCTTACTTAACATAACATACCATCACGCCTGTATTCCCCGAAGGGTTAGGCAGAGGTGCACTTAATGTACACCCACAGTTCGCCGGTATGTTTGGGTCCCATGTAATAGGGGGCGAGCCTATTGCCATTCACCGGGCACAAATCCAGACTCCGAGCTGCTACTGAGAATTTCATAGAAAAACTCAATAACACTTTGGTCGACCTGGGGATCGAACCCAAGACCTCTAGCGTAGCAGTCGCGATTGGGACCACTAGACCAACGAGGCAGTCTCGGCTTACTTATCCGCTTACTTATTTCGAACAAACTACCTACATCTTAGCTGAATTAATTTAAAGATCCTGAAATAAAGCTTGATTTCTCTGCTGTATTTGGTCCATATAAAGAAGAGATCATCTTGCTTGGTTCCAAATTAGATTAATTCTATTCGTTTATGGGAGCGCCGCCGCGGGAAAAAGCTAGTAATCAATATAATCATCATAATGTTTTTATAAATATAACATAATGTTTGTAGAAAGTCCTTTTTTATTACTAATAAAGAGGCTTGTAACCCTTTTAATTACATAAACATAACATACCTCCACGCCTGTATTCACCAAAGGGTTAAGCAGGCGTAGGTACTAATGTACACTTACAGTTCAACATTATGTTATAAGTTCCATGTAAATGCAGATGAGCACTAATCCAATTCGTGCTGCCACTGAGAATTTCATAGAGAAACCCAATAACACTTTGCTGGTCCTAGGAATCGAGCTCGAAACTCTAGCATAGCAGTCGAGCTTAGGACCAACGTATACTCAATACTCAATATGTTTATTGCACTCCACAATGTTAACAGGTGTTTTACAGTAATTTAGTAGGTATCAATCATGGACCCTGTCGGGCACGGCAATTTAGGAGAGAGGATATTAGGAGTATATTAGGCAGACTGTTAATTAATATTAATAATAATTTGCCGTTTTAACAGATGCTCGTGTATTGAATTTGGGCACGGGTAATAGTAGCAATAGACTCACATATGTGTAAACATACATAATTTACTTTTTTAAGACAAAATAAAGTTCTATCCCTATGGTTTTCCTCGAACTGCAATCTCCTTGCCAAATTTTATCGAAGTTTTTCAGCAGTTGAAGCGTGTAACAGACAAATATTAGGATGAAGATTGTATAGATTTCTTATTTATATGAATATTTTAAGCAAAGGTTCAAATCTTATGAAATAGGACTATAGAACTAGACTAACAACGGCTGGGCTGGCCTGTTGGACTGGCTTCTTTACTACGAGTCTATTTATGTTGGTACGTGTAAGTATTTGTTTACAAATAAGCATAACCACGACCGATTCATCCATTTAGCATTTGTTTTGAGATTTCGTTTATCTTGTCGAATTGTAAAAGGTTGAATTCATGCCACCGTTTAGCGTCAGGTTTAAGAAGCAGGCAGTAGCATCAAGTTTCTCACTTAATTTTGCAAAAAAGTACATTCACAGTCAAGTGATTCGAATAGGATGAAAATATGCTAAGATCACTTCATGTATATTTTTGTAAAAGCCTAAATATATGCGGGAACATTGTCTTGTGGGTATTCCTTCCCCAGATGTAATCAACGTGGTTGAAAGCATCATTCTCCATGACCCTGTATTCCACGACGCTTGGCAGACGCTTCCGAAGTAGTGCAACATCTTCAATAGTAGACACACGATCATTCTTGGCGACAAACAAAGCGACTTTCATTGTAACTTTACTCAAGTCATATTCTGGTGGAGTTAGCCTCTTGTAAATGAACATGTTCTGTGTTAACCCGTAATTGTAGTTTTGGAATTTTCTTGTTTGACTTATTTGCACAAGATGGTTCAGATTCTTCCAGGAAGTACCCGTTGGGAAGTGCCCTCTAATGATTGGATAGAATTCCGGCTCTATTTCGTCAACGTCTGACCCTGTTAATAGGAATAAACCATTTAATAGGCACAGTCTGTATCCCACTTTGTTGTCGCCACAGAAACCGTCAATAAACGCCCTCAATATCGAGTTGGGACCTAAAAATTCATTACTTTGTATTGCTTCGAATGCCAAATTAAAATAGGGCGCCAGTCGCATGAGAACGTTCATAAAAGATTTTGTGTTATGTATAAAAGATATCGGTGCCAATGCTATAAAAACTTTAATTTTATCATTGTACTCTGGCCGAGTTGCGCCCAAGATATACATTGCCGCTGTCCCCTCAGAAAACCCGATGACACTCAATCTTTGTTCGCCAGTTTTGTTCAGAATAAAGTTGATGGTAGCAGGTATATCGTAATACCCGATTTCGTGTACACTGAAGTCCCAATACGCTTTATCCGAATCTGGATTCATTTTGGCGTGTCGTCGTGAGTATGTGCTGCCTCGGTAATTCATCACCCATACGTCATAGTTCTGTCTGGCTGCGGTGATGGCCAAAGAAGTGTTCCCTCGTATGATGAAGCTGTCAGCGGAATCTACTGCACCATGTATTAAGAGAAGCGGGAGACTTGAATCTCCCGGGATACGAAATACCTTTGTAATGTATCCATCTTGGGACATGACGTCATATTCTTCCGTATCCTGTCCGTATTTATTGGCGAATTCGCTGAAGGTCATAGTGGCTTCTTCTGTTATGGTATCCCGGGTTTGGCTTAGACCCACACCATCGAAGACGACGATCAATAGTGGTAAAAAAATCCTGCACATTTTCAAGTTCTTATTTCAAAATAGTTTATTAAACCGACTTGCGGTTCGGCTAGTGTGTGTATATAAAATATAAGCGAGTCTATGCACAGGGTCTTATATACTGTGAGTTTTTCAACAAATAAGTTATCACTTTTATTACGTCGTATTTAATAATAAATAATTGCGCTCTCTTTGTTTCACCGGTTAACAAAGTATTTTATAATGAGGTTAGTTAAAAAATTGTATGGATATACCAAACTATTTTTATAGTTAATAATAACTATTGAATTTGTCATGATAATATAGGTTATTAAATAAATAATCAATATTTCATGTAGGTATTTGTTTTGCGGTTTCGGCGGCTTTTTAACCAAAACAATTTTTTTTTCTTTCGGACTCTTGTGCCAGCGTTTATGATATGTTATGGTAAACTGAGCTGTTAGACTCGTAAGACTTATCTCAACCATCATGTTGGCTGCAAGTCTAACAAGATGCGGCAGAATACCAGTATTTTGCAGAAGCGAGTACCACCCAGCTTGTGCAGTGATAATCTAGTGATATGGTCATTGAACTGCCAAATCGAAAGTATCTAGTTCTAATCGCAAGGCATGCAACTCTGACTTTTCGAGGTCATGTTCGTATTAATAATTAATTATCACGCGCTTAAACGGTGAAGGATATTATCACAGTGAGAAATCCTACAATACCAGATACGTAGTTTTAAGTACTTGACGGCGTGTGAAGTCTACCAACTCGCATCTGATCCCCTTTTATTTTAAGAGGAGATCCGTGCCCGGCCGTGGGTCAAGAAATGGACTGATGATGAGTGGCACTCATCATCAGTCCATTTCGACCTCCGCAATACAATTTTTCTACAGACAAGTGAGTTAGCAGCTACTTATCATACGAACCCCTATAAGGGTTCGTATGATAAGCAGCTGCTAACTCACCTAGCTTTGTAGATTAAATTGGCTTATAATCTTCTTTAATTATTCTTATTCTTTAATTATTATTTAATAAATTGCCGATTTCCGAAATATTGTAATAAATAGATTCAGAGAAAATAGATTTTTAATTTTACTGAATGTGTACATATTGGTGCTCGTGACTGTACCTAAGAAAAAAAAACATAGATATCGTCGCAATGTCGATATTAAAATATATCCGGCACCAGATTAATTAATTGCTAACAGCTGACAGGCTTAGGTGACGAAAATATGGTAATTTAACAAGATACGTTCATTAATATTTACTTAAATACCTATCGGCAAGCACATAAAATATGGCACTACTTTTGCATAATATTGTTTTTGAACGAATTTATAATTTGTCGATTGAATATTATTATGTTTCTTCCGGCTAGGAGAAGAGTGACTCGCGAGAGAGCCATTATTACAACGCGACAGAATCTTTTTGATTTTGAGTAATTAATTGAATAATTTATTACAACAATATTTGTCTATCCATGTAAGAAGAATAAGAATATTTAATATATCATTATATATTTTCCATTCAAAGCCGCTATGGTTATTTCGTCAAAAGATCATTTCAGACATTGCTTTACATTGTATCTAAATAAAACGATAGGTTGTATCTAAATAAAACGATATTTAGAATTTGCTAATGTGTTTTAATATTGTATTTACAAAATAAATGCCATTTATCAAAGAAAACGAAGATTTTTCTTTCCCGCAAATCAGGCCTCTAAGAGTGTATGATATACAAAACCATAATTCTCATTTGCAGGTCTCCTGATCTACGCAACATACGGAGCGTGGCACAGCTCGGAGCGCCGGCGCAAGCTGGACAGTGTTCAGATGGCGGAGCTGCACAATGACAGCCAAACCGCCCTGCTCAACAACGGACTGGCGCATGCGCTCGGCTGACAAACACAGAGAACTGACGCCGGCGCAGAGAATAGGGTTGTCAGTCCGTCAAGTACTATAGTGTCTTTTATATCTAGTATTTAACATCTGTTTATGAAGTTTTATATCTGTCTCTGACAACATTCGAAAGAGGAGTAAGGTAAGTGTAATGATTTTTATACGTTTATTAACGAAAAATTATAACAGATATTTAAATGTGACTCAAACATAACTTTTATGGACAAGAAAATCTATGAGGCTCTTTGTAGTAATACCATAAGATTTTAATCATTCTAGAACGGAGTATTAAAATATAGTATGGGAGAAACAAACATAATATTGCAAAAATCCCAAAAAATCTGTTGATTCATTGCCAAATATTTTTTTACTCGTACGACTGAAAATCCCTGCATTTCAACTTAGATACAAACAAGGTCAAGGTTGATTTATGATGACGTATAATGAATTATTCTAAGCACAACTTCTGGTTATACATCCGCACCAAATGACTTGTAGCAGAACATTTTATTTTTAACGTTTATAATTTCATATTTATTATTCATGGTCAAGGTCGAAATGGATATTATGCAACATTTTGTAACAGAATTTACATAAGAAATATTCAGAACATAATTTAAAATCGTTGTTCATATCATTCTTTTATTGGTTTCAATATTTATAACATAAAATGAAATCAATTATTTTTATATTTTGAAGTTTAAATTCAAATTTTAGTTTCTTGTGTATTTTATTTACACAATGATATTTTTATTTTGATATTAGTTATAGATTTTCCCAAGGTTAAAAATCAAGAAATAAATTCAATTATGTTCTTTGCTAAGTAGAAATAAATTATTGAAATATGTATTTATTTAGTACTTAAGATCAAATAAGTATTAACTTAATTGTTGGTGTTAACTTGCTTATCAATAGACCATAATATCTTTCTAGTGGTCGCAGCGGTAATTTAACCATTATTCATGTTTTTCAGCACCAGTGCTCAGTATTTCAAGTTATATAAGTAATAAACCCTAGCCTTAACATGCTTTAGAGTCCAAAGCAGTTCGGGTAGTTAGGACGAATATTGAGTAAATGGTTTGAACTTATGACCATAATTATGTATTATTATGTGTCTCGTTATTGTTCTAATCTCGCCAACCAGTAACTGGGTGTCCTCAGTTCAATATTTATTGCGAATGTAACTACTGACCTAGTTCTTACCATTTTATACAATGTATAATGGAGCTAATTATAATAATCAAGAATCTCGGAGGTTCCTACTATGTATTGCGCCAAAGTATTTTAATTTCGTTGTTATTGTTTTTATTTAGTAGTAGTAGTAGTAGTAGCTGTATTAATTATTATGCCTAAAATATATTTGTTCCTACTTTCAGCAAGATACTTCAATCTAAGATATACCTAATGTGGGGTGGGCAAACGTGCGATTTAACTAGTTTTTGAACTGCAGTAGGACAATGTATATTTATTTAGTGATAGTATATGACTGTTGAAGTGAATTCAACCTTCAATTCTATTTTAAAGGTAACAGTAAAAATAGAAGAGAGAAGAGATTTATAATGCATTATGCCGATGCCTGGCTCTGGTTCGCACAGTACGGTACTTTTGTACTGTATATGAGAGTTTTTTTTTAAAATTTCCATCATTATTACGCGGAAGTGTCGATACGCTTTGAAGCTTTAGGAACTGCTTTTGATAAACTTCTCAATTTGTTCGTTTTTGTGTTATATCTTTTAGTAGTAAGTTGTGAGTTACAAATAAGGAAAAATGATATAATTATAATAATTATAATGCAATAGGCACGTTACTTCATTCAAGGTCAAGGTCAACAGGAATGTTGATTGACATTGAGAATAATTAAGTTCCATTAACATCAATGGATTTAGTCTTAGACGCTTAAAGGCTTATTGGCTGTGAAACAGCGAGTTGTATGTATCAGTAATTTATGTAAAATAAATGATATTAATTGAACTTATTTTTATCCATTTTAGTGTTCAGAAACAAAAGTTGCCTGGGGCGGTTTTCAACCTTCAATCTTCATATCTAACTGCTTCCCAATAAAGTAAAGTCAAAATAACAACAAACTAATTTATGATAATTTCTCTTTATTCATTTATATCGGGGGCGATTAGGTTATCACATTAAATGAAACCGCGGTCATTACAAGTTATCATTGGTCTGTTAAAATAATAAAGCAAAACCGCCTTCCAAAAATTATAAAATAACTTAATAATAACTTAAGACTAATGATAACTTGTAATGACCGCGGTTTCATTTAATGTGATAACCTAATCGCCCCCGATATAAATGAATGAAGAGAAATTATCATAAATTAGTTTAATATATTTAAGCATTAAATAATGCGAAGGACGAGGAGTTAGCAGCAGTCCTGGACTTTGGGATAAGTGTAGACGAAGCTGTTTACCTAAAAAATAATTCAAAATTAAGTAAGAACCCGCTAATACCGAAACGATCAAGTAAGTATATTGGTTTTAGTTATATTTACACCAAATATTTAACTCACTCATTCGTGTAATGTATAAAAGCGTGAGTTCTGAGTTTGATGCTCTGGTAGGGTAAAGTGCTATTTCATTAGAACATTCTCAGTATCAGCTCAGAGTTTAAGACTTGTGGTCAAAAGAAATAAGCTCTCACCATAGACTTGTGAGAGCATAAAGCACAAAACATGCCATACCTATCCAGTATAAGCAGACGTCTAAAACTAAGAAAATCCTAGAAGTAGATTATAACTTGAATTAAAACTAGGTGGAAGTTAAATATAAGTAGTTTAAAGTGAATCTAGATCGAAGTCTCAAGTTTTGCACCCTTGACAGATGTCGTGAAGGACATGCCTTGGATGCCTCGCCCCGGATGTTCATACCGTGGATGTCATACCTAGGATGTTGTCGTGGAAGGAAATCCTGGTACTTAAAACACGTTCTAAATATAATTCAAATCTAGTCTCAATGTGAGGTAAAATGCCGAATCTCTAGCGATAAAAAAATATGTACGAGTAGTTATATTTAATTACTATAGTGAACATCCAAAAAATCATCTGAATATTGATATTTGCCACATAGTGATTAAATTATATTTTGAACGTTTTTTAAATAACAGAATTTTCCTGTTCTATGACAATTTAATCCTATAAACCTGTTATTGATGTCTAGGATGTCTTACAGGGGTTTTCATACCTCGGATGTCATTCCCGGGCCGGTAGTCGACCTCGAATGTAATGATCTGATGTCATGTCGTGTACGTCATACCTCGGGTGCCATGCCAGTGGCATGCTACGCCGTGGATGACGTGCTAAGGGAGTTTTGCTTTAAATATGATAGAAGTTATTTAAAGATAACATTTAATTCAAGTTATAATCTTTGATTATACAGTCAGCATAATATATCGGAGTCAACAGACTGTTTATAATTATCTTCATTGTTAGGGAAATTAGCCGTTATCTCTAAGGAATAAAATACCGACGTCAGAAGCATAGTTGCCGTCAGTGGCGTGCCGAGGGCTAGACTGGGAGTGCCCCGGAGCCTCTAAGCTCAGGGGGTCCCTCAGAATCTGACCTACAAACTATAAACCAAACCACATTCGGAAAATAAATAAACCAAATTCCAGGAACGCGACTATAATGATGACAACTTTAAAAAAAAAATACAGGTGAATTCCCAACAAGTCTCGAACATCTTTGTTTGAAACTTGCGAGGAATTCCCCTGTATTCTTAGGCTAGTTTCACAGTCGCACCGTCGAACAGCGCGTTACAACAGCGAGCGCTTGACGCAAGGTGGACCTATGAGAATCAGAAACGCAGCGCGCTTCAACAGCGTGACTATAAAACACTACTAGTAGATTTCCAAACGCGCGCGTCTAGTGAATTTACAAGCGTGCGCGTTAGGACGGTGCGACTGTGAAAGCAGCCTTATATTGTACGCCGCGAAGCGGTGGTACTTATAGTAGACTGATTTTATAAACGATATTATACGCTCACTTTCAATAAACCGTGTAAATAAACATAACCGAATTCGACGTACTCCAGTTTTGTCGTAAACCAGATTCGTCGTAAAACGTAGTCTGTAAAGAAAGTGGTGTTATTGGTTTAAAAATTAGGTTTCCAACCCAAAGGGCGCTCAACGGGACCCTATTAAAGTGTCTCCGCTGTCTATGTCTGTCACAGGACTCTATTTTTTTAAAGTAACAGGTAAAATCAAGATTCATAAAATAGTTTTAATTTGATCATTAAAATTGTTACAATTTGATTATGGAGTCGACTGTATTACGACGAATCTGGAGTATGACGAATCTGGATTACGACATATCTGGAGTATGTATAATAGTTTTCGTTTGTTTCTTGTTTTAAAAAAAGCTTACTAGCAATGTGCACTAGCAATGGTCGCACATTACTAGTAATCTTGTTAACCCCTCGGACTAAGCTGAAATGCTTGTATTATGAGTGGGTTTACGTCGGTAGTGCAATGGGTGGGTTACAAATACGAAACAATTTCAAATAAGAGTTTAGTTATGCCCTAGTATTTTTTTTGCTCCAGGGCCTTTTGTTACCTAGTTACCTAGCTACGTGCAACTTGCACGTTAGTAGAGTGGGTTCACGTCGATCGTGCAATGGGTGGGTTTCGGACCGGCTAACACATGATCGCAAGTCCGATGCCCTAGCTAATTATACTACTGCCACTTAAAATTTTATTTGAAGTATTATATTATTTACCTGCTGCACTCGTTTATTAGTAAGATACCCAACTTATTCTTGGGTAATAGGTTAGTTAGCGGTTTATTAACATATTGCATGTCGGTAAATGT
The DNA here is from genome assembly GCA_958496365.1 of Subacronicta megacephala. Taxonomy (NCBI): domain Eukaryota; kingdom Metazoa; phylum Arthropoda; class Insecta; order Lepidoptera; family Noctuidae; genus Subacronicta; species Subacronicta megacephala. The sequence goes on from OY292527.1 coordinate 13,590,045, forward strand.
GGCGGCAAAAGGCTTCTAAATAATATAAACTCGTGTAGGCAAGTTGTAATCATTTAATCGTTCCCTCAAAATATTAATTAAGTCGACTCATTCAATAAATCACAGTTTGTTAATGCTTACAACTAGATATTACATAATAAGTTAATTTTATCTAATGCTCATTTATAAACATTAGTTTTTTTACCAACTGAATGATTTATTTTAGTGAAGGAAAAATTTGCCTTCACATTTTTAAAAAGACGACAAAGACGTAGGTTGGAATCCTGCCCGCAGTCGAATTTTTCCTTCATTAAAATAACTTTAAAATCTTTGCATGGAAAATGCCTAAAAATACAAAAAGATAACTGAATGATTTTGTATTATAAATTTTCTAATAAATTCAGTAGACATTATCAAAAATATTTTTTTAAGCTTTTATAGTTAAATCGATAGAATGAACTTTTCGGTTTTTTGATATTTTTTTCTTGTAACGACCGACAAAGTATGTGTCTTTCGTCATAAAACAATGCTTATAAATGAGCAAGTACATATTTATCTAACGCTTGTCCATCACACATATAACACAACACAGTTTATTTATATATATTATTGTCTAGGAAATATACAAATTTATTACATTTATTTACTGATCTTATCTTATAAGTAGCTATCGTTTAACGCACACAAACAGCATTTGCTTAAAAAAAATGAATGGATGAAGAAAACTGGCAAAATTAAAGCAAAACCTCATTTTTAAAGTAAATCAATTCAAAAACAGCCACTTTTCGAACCAATTACAAAATATATATAAGTAAGAAAAAATTTATATTAATTGGTCAAGTAGATATTTTGTAGTCAATAGTAATATTTATAAATGGAATGTCATAATTCTATAAAAACGGTCTATAGTAAACTAAGAAAAATTATATTTCCCTAATTTTACTAAATGTAGTCTAATCTTAATCCCTTATTTATGTACTACAATCTGACACTAACATGTCCTTCCTAAATGCAGTTCGATAGTGAATGAAGCTTAACCTTAATAGCTGTTATATGCTGTATAATCTCTTAAAAACAACGGATTTAAGGCTAAAGCGTCAGCCTGAGGCGCGAAATTAGGTTTTTCACAATATTTTCGTGTACAACACATTCTACCTTATTCGTCGTGTTATAGATGAACAATTTACAAAAAAAAATTGCTCCCAAAGCCGAACGATTAGCCTTAAAATAAAAAATGTAATAGACTGCCAGTTCCCATAAATTTACTTATTTGATATAAAAATAAGTAACAGTTGCCATAATAATATGTTTAAAATTGAATTTATGACGTCACATTACTGCCATAGTTATCAAGGTGCGACAAACTTATCGGAGCCGGTGACCGTTAATGGAACTAACATCGCTATTTCAGTTAGGCTCAGTGTTGCCATTTCCCGTTTTGAATTTAAACCAAGAACTATTAAACTATAACTCATTAATAAGTTTTAATTCTATTTGTATTCTGTGCTTAAAGCAAATATTCTGGAATAGATTTTTTTTTCTTGACCAATCTGAGTAATGTTAACTACAATCCTTTCGGTTGAATTTATTTTAGCAATGGCTACGATAAACACGACGGCGGAGACACAGTCTCCGAAACAGATAACCTTATTGCACATTTTGTAATCTCTAATAATGATATAATCTGTCCTATCAAAACCCTGTAATTTGCACGCGGACCTTATCCATTAATATTCACATCAAAACATACCATAATATATTCTAAGCTAACAGATTAGTTTGAATTTGTCGATCGCTAAATTCTGACATTTTTTTAATGTATTATGTGCATTCGGCGTACCGGCGCTCGAAAACATTTTTTTTTATTAAACAAATTGACGTACCAAAAACAAGTCTTCATTTTATCGATCGCGTCAAAATCCTACGGTGGTTTTCCAATTAATGAATAAAATCGAATCAGCTTCATATCAAACGACAAATTCAAGCGAATCATCATCTATAACATTTACGTGATAAGTTTCGAACGCTTTTCAAGCGTTTTCTTATTTTTCTAGTCAAAACCATTATCGTGAGCAGTCAAACAGTTTCTGTCACGTTCTAAAAACTAATAAATACACATAAAATACGAAACTAATTACTCTCACCTTATAACATTCAGAACTTTATCTATTTTTACGTTTACTGATTATCGAAATCAGAAATATGGCCCGGACTACCATTAACTGTCTCGGTCTAAAGGTGACTATAGACGCTACTAGTATTCTTGCGTTTCTAACTTGCGCGTGTTAGTTTATTACGGTATAAATTGTTATTGTAACCACATTATATACTTATATATATATATATATATATATATATATATGTGTATACATATATCTAATATTCATATTTAATACGTATATATTTCTGTTACATCAATAACATGATTACTTGTAGCAATAAGCATCATCATTATACCCCTGATTGTGTCCCAATTACGATTAGGATAGCGTAACAAGAGTTTTTATAGGTAAGGTGAATAAATTTTAATATGGTAGGTAAACGACATCTTTTAAATTAATTTTATTTTAATTTAAATACAAATAAATACAATTTATAATTTAAAGCAATGTTTTAAAACAATAATAATACTTAACTCTTTATTCCTTTCGATAGCAGCCACAAACACTTAAGAACTCTCAGAGCTCTGCTCAGTACAACGGTCGAACACAGAATGCCACCAGTCATCTAATGGCGGTTCTTTTATAAGTTGTCAAGTTCCGAGAGAACACGTGTCTACCCACATTTTATTTTATCGTAACAACATAACTTCCACAGGTATAATACGTTAAACATATCTATTAAATAGATTATTATAAATTAATTGCAATTTAGGTCTAAAAACAATAAATCATTTAAACCAAGACTAATTAAACTTAATTTAAATTTAAGCTGTTTCACACAAAGAATTAAGTTCTTTGTCTAAAATAAGGATATTGCGTATCTTGGCACAGTAAGCATATACAAAATTATGTATTATTTTTAACATAATCTATCACGGCCAAACTGACTTGTGCTTCGCTCTCGAAGTACAATACTTATAGTTCTAACATCTCATTGGTTTCTGGCCTTGTCATGTTGATCTTTTCACCTGCTGCACATGAAATCTTAATCAACATCAGGGCAGAAACTGACCAGCAGTATATTTTATATACATATATGAATAGCCTCTGACCTTGACATGCTACACCTATCATCTGCTGCTCATGAATTTCAGTATAGCATCAGGGCAGTGACCGACCAGCAGATATATACAGTTGTATATCCTTAACATAAGCCTCTGGCCTTGACATGTTAGTCCCATCACCCGCTGCCAGTGATATTATGGACCAACATCAGGGCAGTGACTGACCAGCGGATAAATAAATACATTTAATATAAAGTTCATAAATTATACGAGCTTACTGTGTCAAATCACGCTTTATTAACCACTTAAATAAACATTGGTCAGATCTTTAATTGATACCTCCTAATAATATACAATATAGAAAGGTACTAATACATAATAGTTTGATTAAGTCTTATAAGGTAGCATAATTTTAACAAAATAAATCTTAATACATAAATGATAACAATTCTAATGATACATGACTTAGTATTCACTGCGTAGTTAAAATTGTACCTATTGCACAGTAAAATTATACATTTTGAGAGTATATAATAAATTATAACAAAAACAAATTTTAATCTATCACGGCCAGTAAACAAAAAAAAGTAATTACGTATATATAAAAAAAAAAAGTTATACTGATTCCTCAAAAGATACATTTTGTTCCACCCATTCCCCTGGCCATATACGTAATTTTTCTTTAGCGATAGTTATATTTCTAAGGTTATTACATCCTCTCAATGAAAATCGATCATTAGGTAAAATTTCAATAATTTCATATGGACCTTTATATTTTGGACTAAGCTTATCGTGGCGCCTATGATCTTGGTTTACATATACCATATCGCCTATATTAAATGTTTGATTAGTACGCCTTGTCCTATCAAAGCGATTCTTATATTTTTCAGCAACATCCTCGAGACGTTGTTGGGCCAGTTCACGATCGGCTTGTACATTTATGGTAGGTTGTAATGAATTATCAACTATGTCAGTCAGTCGAGCCTGTACAGAAGGTATATTACATTCTTTACCAATTAATAGTCTTAGAGGTGAAAAACCTGTAGACTTCTGAATAGTAGTGTTCAAAGACAACTGAACTTTCCAAACAACGTTCGGCCATTCTGAAGAATCATGGATTGTGGTTGTCAACATATTTATAACTGTTGCTACATAACGTTCCACCTGCCCATTACTACGAGGTGTTCCCGTTGATATCATATGATGTTCTACTTGCATTTCCCTAAATAAAGATTGTACTTGGCTAGACGTAAAATTAGTTCCTCTATCTGTAATCACGAGATTCGGTGTGCCAAACATAGTAATTGTTTCTCGTAAAGCGAAAAGTAGTTCCTGACTAGATAAACTTCTAAGAGGTTTGAGTATACAATATTTCGTAAAACCGTCTATAATCAGGAGGATATACTTATAACCATCGCTAGATTGCCTAACAGGCCCAGTGCAATCCAGATGTAGCGTGTGAAAAGGTACAGATTTACCTATTGGATGTAATTGACCCTGTTTAGGTCCTGCATGTCCTTTTCGTGAGGTACATGTAAGACAGTGAGTAATATATTTTTTAGCAAAAGCGGCCATGCCCGGAAACCAAAAGCATTGCTTTATTTTATCTAGGGTTTTATCATATCCGATATGGCAATGGTCATCATGGTAAAGTCTTAATAAACTTAGCCTATAACCTCTGGGAACATATAACTTGGGAGTGGCTCCTGGTTCACTTTTATAATGAAGTAGGTTATTAATAATAATGTACTGGTTGGCATCCATTTCACTATTTTGAACTTTTAGTATTAAATTTTGAGTTTCATTATCATTATGCTGTGCTGTCTCTAGCCATGCTGTTGATACATGTGAATTTTCATTAATGACATACATCTTTAAGGATGTTTTCGTTGCCGGAACTGGGTTGCGGCTTAAAAAATCTACATGCCCTTGAAATTTACCCTTTTTGTACAGAATATCAAATTGAAAGTCCTGCATGAAGGTCCACCACCTGGCAACACGTGGAGACAGATCCTTTTTGTTCATTGTAGACTTGATAGCGTTACAATCTGTTACTATAGTGAAATGGATGCTCAATAAGTACACTCTGAAATGTCTAAGTGCGTTGTAAATTGCCAACGTCTCCAAGTCATATGAACAGTATCGCGACTCAGAAGGAGAAGTACGTTTACTGAAATATGCTACTACTCTAATATCATTATTAACCTTTTGCATCAAGATTGCACCGTAGCCTATTGAGCTAGCATCCGTATGTAACTCTGTACTTAAAATTGGATCAAAAATAGACAATAAAGGCTTAGACACTAAATGCTCTATCACATATTTCCTAGCCATATTTTGTTCGTGGCCCCATTCCCATTTTTGATTATTTTTTGTCAGTTTTGTTATACAGTTTGTTCGCGAGGCAAACTCTGGAATAAACTTCCTAAAATAACTGGCTAAGCCCATAAATTGTCGAACTTCCTTAACGTTACTAGGAACTGATGAGTTGACGAGAGCTGAAACCTTGTTATTACTTGGCCTGACACCTTCTTCAGAAATTAGTCTTCCTAAATATTCGATCTCTTTAACGAAAAATTTACATTTACTTAAATTTATGGTAAACCCTGCTGAACAAAGGGCTTCCAGGGTTTGTTCTAGATACAGTAATCCTTGTTCCTCAGTTACAAATGGAATCAATATATCATCTATGTATACTAATAAAAACTTTAAATGATGATTGAATGATGATTTTAATGAGTCTTTTGAAAAACCGATGGTCCATTACAGATGCCGAAAGGCATCTTTAAAAACTCATAGTGCCCATCAGGCGTTACAAAGGCGGTGTATTTTTGGGAATCTTTCGCTACTGGGATTTGGTGAAAGCCATTTTTCATGTCTATTGAAATAAAGAATTTGGCTTTACCCAACTTATCAATTTGATCCTCAATGAGAGGGAGAGGGTATCTTTCTTTTTCTATTATTTTATTTAATGCCCTGTAGTCCACACACATACGGTCACTGCCGTCTTTTTTCTTTACTAGTAGGACAGGGCTAGCAAATGTGGAATCACTCTCTTTGATTATGTTCTTTTGTAATAAATCTTTGATCATCATGTTAACCCTCTCTCTCTCAATGGGGGCCAACCGATAGGGCCTATAATAAATGATCTCATTTGTCCTTAAACGCAAGTTCATTTCTCCTGTCATGACTGTACCAATGTTATTTTCAGTTGGTAAAATTTTTCTAAAAGTTTGAAATATATTTGTTATTCTTGTCTGCAATACTGTATCTAAATGAGTTATTAATTCGTTTAATTGTTCAAATTGAACTTCAATACTAGACAAGACCTGGCAAATCATACCAGATTGCTCAGGTGGAACAATACGCTGCAATCTACAACCTCCGATATCCATTATAATAGCAATATCAGGATATGACACCGCGTTTCTACCAATAATACATTCATAAGCAAGACCCTCATCCCTGGCTATATGAAATTCAATTTCTAAACATACTTCATCGAATCTGACAGGTAAAGTTACCTTAGCAAATGTGTCCAATTTTCCTTCACCTATTCCTTCGAGGGTTAATGAACATGGATCAAAATTACAACTCAGTTGCCTAGCAATAGAGTCCTTTAATACGCTACAGCTAGCACCAGTGTCAATAAGGGCCATAATGGTTTTATCCTTAATGGTTATTTTAGTAAGCGATAGATTAACCTTAGTAAAACAATTGACGTTATTATTCTCAGCTGTAGGTGGTTTCGGGTTGGTACGTTTTTTAAAATAACAAACAGAATCAGTGTGGCCCATTTTCTTACAAAAACTGCATTGAACTATACTAGAAGTTCTAGTACCATCAGCCGACATAGACGTTTTAGAAACAGAACTGCTATTATCCTGAGTCACACGATTTTTGAAACATTGGGACTTAACATGCCCTAATTTTCCACATAAAAAGCAACGCTGAGCACTATCTAATTTTGGTTGTTTACTAACGGGGTTACTTGTAGCACCATCATTTTTATTTGAATCTATGGGTCGCTTCCTGGACGTTTTAACATATGTAGTAAATAGAGACATTAATTCAGCAGTTGTCTTAACACGACTATTATGCGAAGCCATTCGTACATTAATATCGTGTATACCGCCACATATCAACTCTACTAACTGTTCCTCCGTAAAAGCTATTTTTGTAATCTTAAATAATCTAAGTTTTTCTCTCGCATACTCGCAATATGACTCTGCCGTTTCGGAAGTTAACAATACAGCTTTCGATAACTTATCAGATAAATTTCGTTTTTCTGGGTATAGTTCTTTAATAGTGATCTGAAAGTTTTCCCAGGTTCTACCTTCATCAGGATCCCAGGTTTCGTACCATAATAAAGCAGAACCCTTGAGGGCTTTACCTGCTTTAGCGACGGTTGTGATGCTACCCCAACCGAGGTCCGCTGCAATACAGCCGATGTTGGTACACCATTTCTCAGCACCGTTTTCATTTTTGTCGGGGTCGAACGGAGGTAGCACGACATCATCTCCTCGACGATTACCGGCCACTGCATCCCGTATTGCCTTAAGGAGTCCTTCTATGACTGTAGAGTCCATCACGAACCACGTCCACAAGTCCTTGAAACAAAAATGCAGTTAGTAATTGCTAGGAATGTATCCCACTTCTGATGTTAGTTTATTACGGTATAAATTGTTATTGTAACCACATTATATACTTATATATATATATATATATATATATATATGTGTATACATATATCTAATATTCATATTTAATACGTATATATTTCTGTTACATCAATAACATGATTACTTGTAGCAATAAGCATCATCATTATACCCCTGATTGTGTCCCAATTACGATTAGGATAGCGTAACAAGAGTTTTTATAGGTAAGGTGAATAAATTTTAATATGGTAGGTAAACGACATCTTTTAAATTAATTTTATTTTAATTTAAATACAAATAAATACAATTTATAATTTAAAGCAATGTTTTAAAACAATAATAATACTTAACTCTTTATTCCTTTCGATAGTAGCCACAAACACTTAAGAACTCTCAGAGCTCTGCTCAGTACAACGGTCGAACACAGAATGCCACCAGTCATCTAATGGCGGTTCTTTTATAAGTTGTCAAGTTCCGAGAGAACACGTGTCTACCCACATTTTATTTTATCGTAACAACATAACTTCCACAGGTATAATACGTTAAACATATCTATTAAATAGATTATTATAAATTAATTGCAATTTAGGTCTAAAAACAATAAATCATTTAAACCAAGACTAATTAAACTTAATTTAAATTTAAGCTGTTTCACACAAAGAATTAAGTTCTTTGTCTAAAATAAGGATATTGCGTATCTTGGCACAGTAAGCATATACAAAATTATGTATTATTTTTAACATAATCTATCACGCGCTACTAAAACAGTTCCGTGTTTTTGCAATGACATGCGCACTAAAAAGTGTTCAGTGTTTTTGATATTCATACAATTGTTTACCTACACTTAGATTCTTTTTTATCGTAAATATATGACGTAAATACTTAATGATATTAGGTACAGTCGCCAGCAGGTCAAGGTATACAAAACTGACAAATTTATCCAAATGATTTTAAACCTTAAGTTGTTGAAGATACAAGTTAAAAATCAACTGAGAAAATTTGAAATTTTGTGGTAACTTGATGTGCTGGCCACCGTACTTTACATGGACAAAACATCCAGATTACTTGTGCTGTAAGGTAATCAAATCTGCAAGTCATGTCATAGGGCAAAAACCATTCGCAAAGCCATTGCGGCGATTAAAGTACATCAGAATTATTTGCACTATCTTATGATGATACTTGCGCAAGCTTAAACACAAGGATACTTGTCGAGTATGCAGGCACGTGTATGACGGGCATAAGCATTTAAGTTTGTACAATAATATGGCTAAACATTACGTATGCGATGTCAGTCTGCATTAGAACTTGGTGGTGACCACCTGTCGCTTCTCGTCTATCACGTTGTTTGTCGCGGTCTCTGGTTTGGTATTGACTCTTAAAGAGCTATTCCTTATACCGTAGATGAAGTAGATCAAGTAACCTGGAAAATACAAACGTAAGGATTTAGCGTATTATGCTAATTTAATTCATACATTTTGAAGTCGACGAGATCCGTTAGATTATTAGCATTTTTTGATGGATATCAGAGCCTGATAATATAAAAAACCATTACGCTTTCAGGCAGAGATGTTCTAATAATGTACACCCACACTTCGCCGGTATGTTTTGGTCCCATATAATAGGGGGCGTGCCTATTACCATCAACCGGGCACAAATCCAGACTCCGAGCTGCTAATGATTTCATAGAAAAACCCAATAATACTTGGTCGACTTGGGAATCAAACCCATGACGCGTAGCAGTCGCGCTTAAGACCATTATACTAGTGAGGCATTGTGTTATAGCCGGAAAAAAATCTAAAAACCAAGAAAAAATTGAATTTCGTGTCCAACCCCGACGCTTTCGCCTTAACATTCATTTTTTTTATCATTAATTATCTTACCAATGACGAGCCATAAGATGAACCGCACCCAGGTCTGGTAGTCGAGCTGCACCATCAGGTACACGTTCATGCACACGCTCAGGTACGGCACTAAAGGTACCAGCGGCACCTGGAAAGAAAACGACAAATATAGTACTTGACTGGTTTTTGATTTAATATAAATTTAAAAATCCCCCGACAATTGCATTATATCTCGATCGATTTTCATCAAACATAGCTAAGAATACTCCCGATTAACTTACCTTACAAAAAAAAAAATCGAAAACGGTCCAATCGTTCGGACACGTTAAACTTGTAACACCCCGTCGTTTTTGCGTCGGGGGTTAAAAAATAATTCGAATGGGTATTGAAATCTCAACTGAATTCAAATCGATCTGGAAAGTTCTAAGATAAGCTCTTAGATTCATTGGTAAGTAGGTATATTGAGAGGGGATGTATTTTCATATCCAGTATAGGCTGATCTCACATTGTATTGGCTTTCTGTATAATAACAGGTCAGTTTATAATGGAACAATAAAGCTTGATCTGTATCTATGTGTACCTACCAGGTATTTCCATAGCACAAAATTTGCGTCACTTACAATAATTAATGCATGCAACATCATCAACATATGCCTCCTTAACTTCCTTCGAAAAATAATCTATAGTAAGGATGACGATAGGTAAGTATTGAAATATATACTGACAGTGAAGGAGAGGTTCTCGACGTTGTTCCGTGGCTGTCGGTACAGCACCAGCAGCAGCACGACGAGCGCGGCGCCCAGCGCGCCCAGCGCCGCGCCCGCGCGCTCCCACCGGAGCAGCGCACACGTCACCAGCGCTACCAGGACTGTAGGGGGAGGGGGGGGGGACATACACACATTATAGGCACAACATAACGTACAACTGAAGCGACGGTAGCCTAATGGCTAGGACGTCGGACTTGCGATCATGTGGTTGTCGGTTCGAAACTCACTCATTGCGCTACCGAAGTGAACCCACTCGTAACACAAGCATTTAGTTTAGTACGAGTTGTTAACAAGAATACTAGTAATGTTCGACCTATAGTAGGCTTTTTTTTAAATTACGTCATCACGCCTGTTTTCCCCGAAGAGTTAGGAAGAGGTACCTATATTAATGTACACCCACGTACGTGGCGCCGGTATATTTAAGTCCCATGTAATAGGGGCCGAGCCTATTGCCATTAACCGGGCACAAATCCAGACTCCGAGCTGCAGAGAACTGCTACAGAGAATTTCATAGAAAAACACAAAGCATTAATTTCATTTTGATATTATTTTAATTGATGAATAAATCATTTTCTAATAAAAGAATACCTAATTATGATTTCTTTACAGCTCCGTATTTATATACCATCGCGCCCGTATTCCCCGAAAGGTTAGGCAGAGGTGTACTAATGTAACCCCACATTTCGCCTTATATTTGGGTCCCATGTAATAGGGGGCGAGCCTATTGCCATTAACCGGGCACAAATCCAGACTTCGAGCTGCTACTGAGAATTTCGTAAGAAAAACCAATAACACCGCTTGACCTGGGGATCGAGCCCAAGACCTCTAGCGTAGCAGTCGTGCTTAGGACCACTAGACTAATGAGGCAGTCTACAGTCTGTATTTTATTTAAACGCACGTATTTTCCCTAAATTACTAAATAATCAAATATTATTATGTAAGTGTCAGCTCAGCGCTGCGCCCGCCGCCACCTTGGTCCTTGCGCCCTAGGCTCAAGCCCTATTAGCCTGTGGGTAAATCAGGCCCTGATGATAACTACCTCAAAATCTACTTCTTAAACACTTACAGAATATAAAGATGGTTGTCTTAGCGATGGTATAGGACAGCTGCGTCGGGTACTTGAGTCCTAACAGGTTGAACAGCTGCTTGAACACTCCAAAAGGTGTCTCAGGCGCTGGCTTCGTGGCTTGCAGCTGTAGTGTCGACTCTTCTTCATACCTGCAAGATCAAATTGAGGGAATAACTGATAGTTTAAAGTTTATGACTGCTTCATTGGCCGCCATATTTGATCGCAAGCGCAGGTTCCGAGTCCTGTGTATGATCCTCAAGTAGAGTCGTTTTATGAGTTTTCTCATTAAGAACTGTCGAAAGGTCGGAGTGAGACCAAAAAATATACTCGCAGTGTCACAAATAGCAAATTTTTTAAAATGGACTGATAAAAGAACCATCGTAATATGTCAGGTTTAGAGGTTTGGAAACTCCATCGAATTTCATTATAGGTACCATATTTACACAAGAGATTAAATAAACAAATGTAACGCTATTTTCTGAGAATGCTTTTAATATGAGCTACCAATTTCACTAAATATTTTTTTACCTATAATTTAAAATTAAGTACCTACTTGTTTGTTCGAAAATAGTTACTTGATAACTTAACATGTTACTGGCTGTTAGCGAGTATAATATTACAAATAAAAAACTTGAGAGGTGTCAAGGGACACCCAGATGGAACGAAGTTCCTTTCGATTAATTAGTGAAAAGGAATTGTAATAAAATTTTATTTTTTTAAAGTTATAATAATATTTTTTTATTATTAACAAATATAATGTAATATAAACAAAATGTAAAATAAAACAAAGAGAGAGAGAGAGACAGACAGAGAAACATGCTCACGCCGCACAGCTTACAATAGCTTACTATAGCAAAAAGTGTCGTGACAACTTTTCGTAAGATTTTTTTCCATCTAGCCCCCTTTCACAACGCGCGATAAGGAACTTCGTTCCAAAAATTTTTTGTACGCACGGCTACACATCAAGGTATATAAAACCAGTGTAGGTCCACTGGCCTCCTATTGTATGGGAAGCCTTTACAATGCGGGTTCAGACTAAACAGGATTTGTATAGGTCGACCTGTAGCCGTGTGTACTTGATAATATACAAAGGGTGGCCTTATCGCGATCTGCGATTTCTTCCAAGCATCCTTTAGTGGACATAACGGCACTGGACTCTAAATTTAATAGGTAGGTCTTTACCTGAGGATAAGCACACTGGTGGCGACGATGGTGTAAGCAAGCAGGGTGCCGATAGACATCATGTCGATCAGCTGGTTCAGGTTGAACAGCGCCGCCATTATAGCTAAAAACAAAACAATGTTAATTATAAGCCTTCGTCTAGAAGACCGATTCCTATAATAGGTACTGACACCAATAAGTCCGGTGTTCTTCAGCACCGAAGTTTATAAGACCAACGCCCATAATAATACCGACGCCTATAATAATACCGACGCCTATAATAAGATCGACGCCTATAATAAGACCGACGCCTATAATAAGACCGACACCTATAAGATCGATGCCCATAAGACCGACGCCTATAAGATCAACGCCTGTAAGACCGACGCCTATAAGACCGCTGTTTAGACGCCTATAAGACCGCTGCTTAGACGTCTATAAGACTGATGCCCATAAGACCGACGCCTATGAGACCGATGCTTATAAGGCCGACGCCTATAAGACCGACGCCTATAAGACCGCTGTTTAGACGCCTATAAGACCGCTGCTTAGACGTCTATAAGACAGATGCCCATAAGACCGCCGCCTATAATAATAGTACGAGAGCCCACGACCAAAATTTTTGTCTCATAGCAATACAGCCAAAACCGCATCAAATCGATAGATACGATTATCCTGAACTCGAAAATACCAATATCAGACATTTTCCGCGTAGCGTTTGATCTGACCGAATTTTCAAAATTGTCAAAGAATTTTACCGAACTGCATCATAGCAATATGTCTGATTTGCAGACTGTAGTTGAATGATAGTTCTGAGATACCGGAAACATATTTTTCAGACGTTAGTGGTGTAGCGCAAACCCGTAAAATCACTTAAAAAAATTAAAAATGAGACAAAAAAAATGTCTCATAGCAATACGTCTGAAAAACTTTTTTATTAAGCTGGCTGGCTACAGGCTGTTGAAATTAAATACTGATTGATTTGATAGTTTTGGTTTTATTTAAAGCACACTTGAGTAACTTTTACAAAAGAAATAAGTAATGACATCTGTCATCTGTCAAAGTACATATAATAGACAAGGGAGATTCTTGAATATCTATGAAGGCTGTAAATTTAAAAAAACATTTAACAGAGGCGTCGGCCAGGCGACTCCGAAACGTTATTTTCGTTTTTGGGAGTATATGCTACACTTAAAGTGTCTGAAAACAGGTTTTTGGTAATCATGGCAGCAATACGAAAAGTTGAAAAAAAATAATTATCCGTATTGCTATGATACAGGTCGGCTAAATTTGTTGACATTTTCAAAAATGCGCTCAGGCTATATGCTACGCGAAAAATGTCTGAAAACAAACTTTTTCGTAATACAATTAAGTATAAAATCTATGTACATTTTCACTATCAGACGTATTGCTATAATACCGACTGTCTTTTTTTTTGACACAGCAGAAATGGCCTCCCACGCAGTTGCTACACTTTCGACCGTTACTACACACCTAGTCGGGTTCAGAATCATACAATCTAACGATTTTATAGGGTTTTTGCCGTATTGCTATGAGACATGGTTTTGGTCGTGGGCTCTCGTACTATAACGTCGGTGCAATTAAAACATCCGTGTTAGAGGCATTGATATATAAAAAATAAATCAATGGATAAAAGCAATAAATAATAAATCATATTAAATTTGTTCTGACGGATCAGGGAATTTTATCAAATACTAACCAGATAATAAGCCACTGAGCGCCGTAGCGACGAGCGGTGTCTGAGTCTTCCTGTGTATGACGGCGAGCGGTCGGAACAGCACGCCGTCGCTGGCCATGGCGTACAGCACGCGCGGCAGCGGGAACATGGCGCCCAGCAGGCTCGTGCACAGCGCGAAGATGGCACCGATCGTCACGATCCACTTCACCACCGGCAGCCCCGCCTCCGTGAACACGTGCGGGAACGGGGCCTCCGCGTCCTGACAATGATACACCACACCGTTACAAAAAACCAGGGTAGTAAAAAAAGATTAGACTTTCACTACGAATTTTCAGTTTCGACTTTGAATGTTTACTTTCGACTTTGAATCTTCATATAAGTTTAACTGTTCTTTAAATTTCCACTTTTGACCTTAAGGCTGATAACAAAACAGAGGTTTCCACCAAAAATTCAAAGTTACACTACTAACTGCCAAGATAACCATTTTTAAGAAAAAGTTTTAGAACTCAATTGTGAATAAGTTATTAATGAATGCACATAGAATAAAAAAAATGCACCTAGAAATGTGTTATAGACGAACAATTTACGAAAAACCAAAAAGTCATAATTTAGCGCCAAAAATTGAACTGATTTAAAATCTCAAGTAATAATGCAAACTAGCTCACCTGCAAGTAGTACGGCAGCATCATCGTCAGGACAGTGGAAATACTGAAGTATGACACAAAGATCACAACCAGAGACAGCACGATGGACAGAGGGATATCCCTCTTGGGGTTCTTGGCCTCCTCGCCCGTGGTGGCCACGCAGTCGAAGCCGACGAAGCCGAAGAAGCACTTGGCAGCGCCGGCCATGATACCTGCGAGTCCCCATGGCGCGAACCCTCCCTCGCCCGCCTGACTCTTGTATTCTTCCGGCACATCCTCTATGGCAATCCTCCAGTTAGCTGGATTACCTGTACAATAAAATAATGTTGTTGTTATTGGTCTTGTTGTCACAAGGGCGAGTTCTATTTTAAAGAATAGAAAAAGTCGTGTAATAGTGTTACGTTAAGTAAGTCATTAGCTGCTTGGTAAAACGCTCACCCATATGACTATTAGGTATATAAGACCCAAATATACCGATAATCTGTGGGTGAACATACACCTCTGCCTAACCCTTAGGTGATACTGGTATTAAGTATCGTCTTGGCGACTCTAGAGAGTTCATCTTTTGACAGATTTTAAAGATCGGTGAGACTTAGCGATTCCTGGCAAAAGTTCGTTGTTATGTCCATAATTTCAGCTGCAATGTGAATTGGCCCTGTGTCTGTTACCTGCTTACAATTTATGTCTCAAGGAGTCTTATCTAGCCTAGTCTTACTTACGTGTTGCTAATAAGGAGCACACACAAGCTTTCCCCTCGTGTCTACTTTCACTTGTCAACTAACCCTACAAACTGGACAGTGGTGCGGTGCAAGTGCAACTTGCAATTTTAAGTTTAGAAGTTTGTAGAAATCGCGGTATCTACTAAATAATATCTAGAATAGGTAGTATGGAGGTATGTATTGTCGACACTGCACGTGACCACATCCGTGCCAATGCTCAGTTTGTGGGACAGTCAATTATTGATAACTATTTCATCTATGAACACGTGTTTATGCCTTTGTCGCAATCAGTGGTTTCAACAACATACTTAAACCTATCTCAAATCTTGGTTTACCTTATCAATGAATACTACCTACTTGAATTTAAATAGATCGAATGAACTTAATAAATATATATAGATTTTATATACTTTGTCATGTTTGAAGGATTAGACTTAAGTGTCGCAAGTAGCATTAATATCGGTTGATAATAATTCATAGATAAAACTATTTTTAAATTAAGTGTGGCAGATGAGCAAGTGTCCCACCTGTTGGTTAATGGCAACCGCCGCCCTAAGATTGTCTTAGAAAACACAATCAATCCACTGCAATCCCCAAAATGGGTAGGGAAAGGAAATGGCAGAATGGCGTCGGAAGGGGACTGAGGGATGAATTGAGCCTCTGGAGCTCCTTAATCACCAAACTCAAAAGTATGCTCTCTGCTATACTGCGATATTCTGTGCGAGGGTAGTAGCTCTCCAGTAATGCCCACTTATGCATGCATACAAACACTTAGTGTTTGATCCAAAAACACACAAGACAAAAATACTATACTAAGTTCTGCGAAATAGCAGCGTTACTTGATTTTTGTATACTTACGATAATAATTATAAATTTAAGAAACCCCCGACGATTACGTTATACTCGTATCTTGACCGATTTTCATCAAACATAGCTAAGAGCACTCCCGACTAATTCATCTTTCAAGCAAAAAAAAACTAAATCAAAATCGGTTCATCCGTTCGGGAGCTTCGATGCCTCAGACAGACACACACACACAGCACGTCAAACTTAACACTCTGTCTGTGTTAAATGTCGTCGTTTTTGCGTCGGGGGTTAAAAATATCGCGAAGGACCATACTGGTCTAGAGGTAAAAACTGTTGGTTCTTTTTTACAATGGGTAAAGAGGTTTCCTTCAGGAAATCCGTCAGCTAGTAATGTGTATCTTTATAAAACACAGTTCTAGTTAAAACACCAAGTTTCTCAGTTCCTTTCTTACTTTTAAATCATGTTCCGCAAATCATTGCAGTCATTAATACAATGTAGCGGACTGTGTTCCATATATCTCAATTGAGTCTCGTTTCGTGGGAGATGTTATAAATAGCTAACAGGATCGCGGTGGATATTGCTCAATTAAGTACCACACGTGGATCTAAATGAGCCCAAGTAGGCATACCATCAAATAGGAAGCATGCGTTGCCGCTAGCAAATGCAGTTGGAAAATTGTGGCAAATGTGTGTCAATGTCGAATCTCGACTCGACTAAAATCTAAAATCGTGTCGGAAGTCGAAGGTAGAAACTCCAAGTCGAAGTTTAAGTCGAAAGTCGAGTCGAAAATCGAGTCGAGAGTCGAGTCAACAGTGGAGTCAGCAGTCGAGTCGAGAGTCGAGTCAACATTCGAGTCAACAGTCGAGTCGAGAGTCGAGTCGAGAGTCAAGTCAACTGTCGACTCGAGAGTCGAGTTGAGGGTCGAGTCGAGAGTCGTGTCGAGGGTCAAGAGTCGAGTCGAGGGTCGAGGATCGAGTTGAGGGTCGAGTCGTGAGTCGTGTCGAGGGTCGAGCGTCGAGTCAAGGGTCGAGTCGTGAGTCGCGTCGTAAGTCGAGTCGAAAGTCGAGTCGACAGTCGAGAGTCGAGTCGAGAGTCCAGTCGACAGTCGAGTCGACAGTCGAGTCGAGAGTCGAGTCGAGGGTCGATTTGAGAGTCGAGTCAACAGTTGACTCGGCAGTCGAGTCGAGAGTAGAGTCGAGGGTCGATTCGAGAGTCGAGTCAACAGTCGACTCGACAGTCGACTCGACAGTCGAGTCGAGGGTCGAGTCGAGAGTCGAGTCAACAGTCGACTCGGCAGTCGAGTCCAGAGTCGAGTCGACGGTCGAGTCAACAGTCGAGTCGACGATCGAGTCAACAATCAAGTCGACAGTCGAGTCGACAGTCGAGTCGAAGGTCGAGTCGAGTCGAGGGTCGAGTCGAGAGTCCAGTTGACAGTCGAGTCGAGGGTCGAGTCGACAGTCGAGTCGAGAGTCGAGTCGACAGTCGAGTCGAGAGTCAAGAGTCGAGTGTCGAGTCGAGAGTCGAGTCGAGGGTCGAGTCGACAGTCGAGTCGAGAGTCGAGAGTAGAGTCGAGAGTCGAGTAAACAGTCGAGTCGAGAGTCAAGTCAACAGTCGACTCGACAGTCGACTCGAGAGTCGAGAGTAGAGTCGAGAGTCGAGTCAACAGTCGAGTCGAGAGTCGAGTCAACAGTCGACTCGACAGTCGAGTCGAGAGTCGAGTCGAGAGTCGAGCAGAGAGTCGAGTCAACAGTCGACAGTCGACAGTCGAGTCGAGAGTCGAGTCGAGGGTCGAATCGAGAGTCTAGTCGAGAGTCAAGTCGAGGGTCGAGTCGAGAGTTGAGTCAAGGGTCGAGTCGAGAGTCTAGGTGACAGTCGAGTCGAGGGTCGAGTCGAGAGTCGAGTAAACAGTCGACTCGACAGTCGAGTCGAGAGTCAGTCGAGAGTCGAGTTGAGGGTCAAGTAGAGAGTCGAGTTGAGGGTCGAGTCGAGAGTCGAGTCAACAGTCGAGTCGAGAGTCGAGTCGAGAGTCGAGTCGAGGGTCGAGTCGAGGGTCGAATCGAGAGTCGAGTCGACAGTCGAGTCGACAGTCAACTCGACAGTCGAGTCGAGAGACGAGGCGACAGTTGAGTCGAGGGTCGAGTCAACAGTCGACTTGACAGTCGAGCCGAGAGTTGAGTCGACAGTCGAGTCGAGAGTCGAGTCGAGTCGAGAGTTGAGTCGAGGGTCGAGACCAGAGTTGAGTCGAGAGACAAGTAGAGTCGAGTCGAGAGACGAGTAGAGAGTCGAGTCAACAGTCAAGTCGCGAGTCGAGTCGTCAATCAACTCGTTAGTCGAGTCGAGAGCATAAATATAAAATTTCAAGTAATTTTGATCTTATAATAAATATTTTCCATACAAACTTTAACACCCGGTTTTACCCCCTTAAGGGATGAAATTCAAAAAGTACAAAAATACCTATTTCTTTTATTATATTGAAGAGCATAAATATTAAATTTCAATTAATTTTGATAATATACAATTAATTTTCCATACAAACTTTGACGCCCCTATTTACCCATTTAAGGGATGAAATTAAAAAAGTCAACAGTTGACTCGGCAGTCGAGTCGAGAGTCGAGTCGAGGGTCGATTCGAGAGTCGAGTCAACAGTCGACTCGACAGTCGACTCGAGAGTCGAGTCAACAGTCGACTCGGCAGTCGAGTCCAGAGTCGAGTCGACGGTCGAGTCAACAGTCGAGTCGACGATCGAGTCAACAATCAAGTCGACAGTCGAGTCGACAGTCGAGTCGAAGGTCGAGTCGAGTCGAGGGTCGAGTCGAGAGTCCAGTTGACAGTCGAGTCGAGGGTCGAGTCGACAGTCGAGTCGAGAGTCGAGTCGACAGTCGAGTCGAGAGTCGAGAGTCGAGTCGACAGTCGAGTCGAGAGTCGAGAGTAGAGTCGAGAGTCGGGTAAACAGTCGAGTCGAGAGTCAAGTCAACAGTCGACTCGACAGTCGACTCGAGAGTCGAGAGTAGAGTCGAGAGTCGAGTCAACAGTCGAGTCGAGGGTCGAGTCGAGAGTCGAGTAAACAGTCGACTCGACAGTCGAGTCGAGAGTCAGTCGAGAGTCGAGTTGAGGGTCAAGTAGAGAGTCGAGTTGAGGGTCGAGTCGAGAGTCGAGTCAACAGTCGAGTCGAGAGTCGAGTCGAGAGTCGAGTCGAGGGTCGAGTCGAGGGTCGAATCGAGAGTCGAGTCGACAGTCGAGTCGACAGTCAACTCGACAGTCGAGTCGAGAGACGAGGCGACAGTTGAGTCGAGGGTCGAGTCGAGAGTCGAGTCGAGGGTCGAGTCGAGAGTCGAGTCGACAGTCGAGTCGACAGTCAACTCGACAGTCGAGTCGAGAGACGAGGCGACAGTTGAGTCGAGGGTCGAGTCAACAGTCGACTTGACAGTCGAGCCGAGAGTTGAGTCGACAGTCGAGTCGAGAGTCGAGTTGAGTCGAGGGTCGAGACCAGAGTTGAGTCGAGAGACAAGTAGAGTCGAGTCGAGAGACGAGTAGAGAGTCGAGTCAACAGTCAAGTCGCGAGTCGAGTCGTCAATCAACTCGTTAGTCGAGTCGAGAGCATAAATATAAAATTTCAAGTAATTTTGATCTTATAATAAATATTTTCCATACAAACTTTAACACCCGGTTTTACCCCCTTAAGGGATGAAATTCAAAAAGTACAAAAATACCTATTTCTTTTATTATATTGAAGAGCATAAATATTAAATTTCAATTAATTTTGATAATATACAATGAAGAATGTTAACGAATTTTGATTATTAGCACTCCATATTCTCTGTTAAAAATAAAAAATACTAGTAAAAGAATTACTTCGATACGTCAATTAGTTTCCGTTTTAGAAGTAAAACAAGTTGTAACCGAACGACGCGGGCCGCCGGTTACGGTGTGACGTCATAGGACAACGCGCTCAGTCTGGCTCACTCAGTCCGCTCGCAGTCGCGCGTCTGTGCCGTCGAAATTATACCTAAATTATTTTAAAAATGTCCAATCCAAATACTAGGAAATCGTGTGTTGTGCCTAAATGTAGAAATACATCTAAAAAGTTGTTTTTTATAGTTCCAAAAGACGTTAAAATGCGAAAAAAATGGATAAAAGCTATTTATTTATTTATTTTTATTATGGCACTAAATAATAGTTAGTTAGCTAGTTAGCTAGTTTTAGTTTTATTATTCTCTTATTTCAGAAGTTACTGGGGGGACACACACACACATTTTACCACTTTGGAAGATTCTCAGGCGCAAACTATTTAGTTTAGAAAAAGAAAATATCAGAAACCTCAATATCATTTTTGAAGACCTATTCATAGATACCCCACACGTATGAGTTTGATGTAAAAAAAAAATGAGTTAACAGCATAGTTCTTATAGTTTCTGAGAAAAGTAGCTGACATACGGACGGACAGACAGACAGACATGACGAATCAATAAGGGTTCCGTTTTTTGCCATTTGGCTACGGAACCCTAAAAATAACTTTTCCGGCGAATTGGTAGTTGTATTTTTATATTTAGGCACAACACACGATTTCCTACTATTTATTTTAAAGAGGTTAGATCCATTTGGAGATAAAAGTACAGTTTCTTGTTGTGAAAACCATTTTGACTTTCGTTTTTATTCCTCGCATTTCGGCGGCAACGAAATGACTATATTTTGTTGATAAATAATGCGCAACCATTAATCCATCTATTTTGGGTAGATTATCCGATTGCCCTTTTTCGAATCCTTCATCCATTTTATTAATCGAATAATATTTACTATTATTAGACTATTAATTTAATACGCGGACAAAAACACAACAAAATACTGCGCAAGCTATTACACCTACTACTATAACCGCTGGCGACTTGATACTATAGTTTAATTAGATTTCATTACACTATGTTGATAGTAAGCGGGCCGCGGCCCGCGCGGCGCGTTGTAACATGACGTCACAAGCGGTCACGTGACTGTTAGCGGGACTCGATATTTTTCGAAACTTTGAATGCCAATAAAATCAAAACTACTAGGTATTTTTGACTACAACAAAAACTAGTGTATTTGTATACATACAGGCTTTACGGAGACAACATTTCAAGCGATTTAGCATACCTAGTAACATTCTCCATTAATTTTCCATACAAACTTTGACGCCCCTATTTACCCATTGGAAGAAGGGATGAAATTAAAAAAGTCAACAGTTGACTCGGCAGTCGAGTCGAGAGTCGAGTCGAGGGTCGATTCGAGAGTCGAGTCAACAGTCGACTCGACAGTCGACTCGAGAGTCGAGTCAACAGTCGACTCGGCAGTCGAGTCCAGAGTCGAGTCGACGGTCGAGTCAACAGTCGAGTCGACGATCGAGTCAACAATCAAGTCGACAGTCGAGTCGACAGTCGAGTCGAAGGTCGAGTCGAGTCGAGGGTCGAGTCGAGAGTCCAGTTGACAGTCGAGTCGAGGGTCGAGTCGACAGTCGAGTCGAGAGTCGAGTCGACAGTCGAGTCGAGAGTCGAGAGTCGAGCAGAGAGTCGAGTCAACAGTCGACAGTCGAGTCGAGAGTCGAGTCGAGGGTCGAATCGAGAGTCTAGTCGAGAGTCAAGTCGAGGGTCGAGTCGAGAGTTGAGTCAAGGGTCGAGTCGAGAGTCTAGTTGACAGTCGAGTCGAGGGTCGAGTCGAGAGTCGAGTAAACAGTCGACTCGACAGTCGAGTCGAGAGTCAGTCGAGAGTCGAGTTGAGGGTCAAGTAGAGAGTCGAGTTGAGGGTCGAGTCGAGAGTCGAGTCAACAGTCGAGTCGAGAGTCGAGTCGAGAGTCGAGTCGAGGGTCGAGTCGAGGGTCGAATCGAGAGTCGAGTCGACAGTCGAGTCGACAGTCAACTCGACAGTCGAGTCGAGAGACGAGGCGACAGTTGAGTCGAGGGTCGAGTCAACAGTCGACTTGACAGTCGAGCCGAGAGTTGAGTCGACAGTCGAGTCGAGAGTCGACAGTCGAGTCGAGAGTCGAGTCGAGTCGAGAGTTGAGTCGAGGGTCGAGACCAGAGTTGAGTCGAGAGACAAGTAGAGTCGAGTCGAGAGACGAGTAGAGAGTCGAGTCAACAGTCAAGTCGCGAGTCGAGTCGTCAATCAACTCGTTAGTCGAGTCGAGAGCATAAATATAAAATTTCAAGTAATTTTGATCTTATAATAAATATTTTCCATACAAACTTTAACACCCGGTTTTACCCCCTTAAGGGATGAAATTCAAAAAGTACAAAAATACCTATTTCTTTTATTATATTGAAGAGCATAAATATTAAATTTCAATTAATTTTGATAATAAACAATTAATTTTCCATACAAACTTTGACGCCCCTATTTACCCATTTAAGGGATGAAATTAAAAAAACCTTTAAAGATTCTTTTTTACCAAATTTCAATCAATTAAAATTAAAAATGACAGTTTCATACAAACTTTAAACCCCCATTTCACCCCTTTAGGGAATGAATTTAGAAAAATCCTTTCTCTAATGACACCAAGAGTATAAAAAAAATATCCCCTAAAAATTTCAAACTTCTATCATTAGTGGTTTCGGCAGGGCGATGATATGTCAGTCGGGACATTGCCTTTTATATATATAGATAGATACATAGATCGATAACAAGTGTATTGTAAAATGGAATGAAATATAAGAGGTACCAATATAGAAGTAGTGGTACCAGTAAAAAGATATTAAATCGACTAGTAAGGTAGGTACAGATTTTGTCGTTTAAAATTTTTGGTGGGGATTAAGAGGGGATGCTCTGTCCTTTTCCCGCAAAACAGTGTTACTATAGAAATTATATAGCATGTTGGATTGTGACATCACATAGCCGATATAGTGCGCTCTTTGTCTAGCATAAAATCTAAATGCTTAAAGTTCCTTATATTTGAACCAATTTTAATTTTGTTATTTAGTTGTTCAGTCTCTTCAGCTCTATTTATGTCTAAAAAATATTTGTACGTAGGTAATGTTGTTATAAAACTCACTGTGAGAGGACATAATATGAGCTATGATGATTATTCGAGGACTAGTTTAAATTATTTATTTACTAGTTTTTAAAGTCCTAAGGTAGTCTATTTCCTTCCTTAGGCTGCAACCTATCTCTATTGCCAAACGATAAATCTGTGAAAGCGTGAAAACAGAGATACATTTTCATTATTTATACAAAAATAGTCTGAGGATGGAGGGGTAGAGGAAGATCAAAGAAGAGATGGATGTATTGTGTGAAGTCAGATATGATGGAAAAGAGATTGAATGATGAGATGACGACTAACAGGGATGAATGGAAGAAAACGACAGGCTGCGCCGACCACAAATAAATTGGCAAACGGGCAGGAAGATGATGATATAAGAATAATCTAGTAACATGGGTGTAAGATTGTGTACTTACTCTTAACGGCTCCAGCGATGACGACGATTATGACAGTGATCAGGTTGAG
Source organism: Subacronicta megacephala (assembly GCA_958496365.1). Lineage (NCBI taxonomy): Eukaryota > Metazoa > Arthropoda > Insecta > Lepidoptera > Noctuidae > Subacronicta > Subacronicta megacephala. The sequence continues at coordinate 13,614,028 of OY292527.1, forward strand.
TGCAGTGAACACGTTGTTAAGCTTCGTCGACTCTTTCACGCCAATCCCCAGCAGCACTGAAAGGATAAGTTAATTATAAGGTATACCGTAAATGTCATAGTCTTTTTATACATGAAAATCAATTGATGTTCATTAGTCTCGCTAAAACTCTAGAACGGCTAGACCGATTTGGCTGATTTTGTTATTGAAATATTTGGATGTCCAGGAAACGTTTAAACGCTGAGAAAATATGGAAAAATTGGACCCGGTAGGTGGCATTGCGATCGAGTTTGTGCAGGACAACGTCCGTCCTGTCCACTAGTATGGTATAAAAAGGATAGGGGCGTTTGTAACGTAAAGATAGACTTAGATTTTTTTTAATTTGGTTTAGGGAAATTAAGACGAGATTCAATCTAATCTAAATGACAGGTATTGTACAGTGGGTTATAGCTGTTACCTGACCCACCCTAGATGGAACTGCGGGGTCTCGGTGGGTTAGGTAACAGCTATAACCCACTGTACATAGTTGGATAGTTTTGGAAGTAGCAGTGGATGACGTACAGCGTACAGGTCGTATAACTGATAGCCACTGTGGCAAGTCCCGGTTGGAGACTCCAACGGGAGGACAGGCGACCTTGTAACTGTCTTTGGAAGTCGTTGGTATATAACCAGTCTCTGTGGAAGTCTATGAAGGTCCTTCTTCAGCAGTAAACGTCCTTTCGGCTGAAGTCCATATTTGAATAAAAGGCTAGAGAAACTAACTCACCAGTAATAAGCAGTACCAGAGCAAACGCGAAGAAATCCGGATACTCCGCCATAAAGGACACGTTGATAGGGGCAGCTTCTGTCATAGCCTTAGCCATGGAGTTGTTGCACAAGCTGTCTATATACAAGGCCATGCCCTTGGCCACGCTGGCCGTGCCTATGACGTACTCCAGGATGAGGTTCCAGCCGATGGTGAAGGCAATGAACTCGCCCACGCTGACGTAGCTGTACACGTAAGCTGAGCCGGCTTTGGGCACGCGGGCTGCGAATTCAGCGTAGCAGAGACCTAGAGAACAAAGGATAGTTTTAGGATTTTTTTATAAGGCTTTGCAGCACCAAATTATTATTAAAAGCAACCATACTTAACATAAGTATTTCTATTGACCAGAATTTATAAGCGATGTTAACTTGGGCATTATTTCTTCGGAGTTTCTTTAAAAAACTATATTAGAGTAAGTAATAGTCGGCTTACTAAGCATGAGAACCTATGTTTGAATCCAAGGTAGAGCAGTCAATAAATTATCTAGTAAGGCAAACTATCCAAATACTTCCAACCGTAAATCAGTTTAGACCAATACTAACATGATGAAATCCCTATTTCCAGCATCTAGGTATACAAATATTGTAACCGCAAAAGTAACTTTATGGATCTGTCTATTTGTTATCAAGCGTAAATCGCTAAACCAATTTTGACGAATTATAGTATAGAGATAGATTGGACCTTAGATAAGGACATAGGCTACCTGTTTTCTGAAAAAGTTCTTTGGGGTGGGTGAAAATCGCGGGCATAACAGCTCGTTATAAATAAGGCGAACGTGACCTTTTTACGTATATTTTTTATTCAACCCTATAAAACATATGAACTACCTTATATAATAATCAGTTATCACTTGCAAGCTAAAGTTTCATTAATTTGTATGTATGTTAGGCACACTTGAGTTTTCCCACATTATAGTAAATTGAAATCTATTGTTAAACCAAAGTATATTACATATTATGTACCTACATATCTTTACCTATGTAGACACTTGAGACTACTATTTATCACACTTCTAATTGTTACAAAGTACATAACTGTTGCAGCATAAGTATCTACTTAGAAATAGGTACAATTGAGGTTTCTTACGAGATAAATGGATTTGTATAGATGCTGGACTCGTATGTCTCTATAACTTTTTTTTTTCAAAAAAGCTTACATATTGATAACAATTATATATACGAGTATGTAGGGTGGGATGGTAGCCAATGAACCGCGTGTACCGTATGAGCCAGTATAGGTTCAGACAATACGTGACGTTGCCAGTCCGTGCGATAAACGTGTCTTGGACTTCCTCACCGCGCCGTGAAAAATGCGCTAGTCACCGGCCGTTTGCCACCATAAACGGACGCACGATCGGCATTTTTGTGTTTTGTTGCGTAAAAACGACGAAAAAAACGTAAGTTTCTTTTTTTAATTACTTAATTATTAAAACTCTTACTTAAGTTTGAGTGTGTTCTATGCATTGTGTGGGTTATTGTGCTTGTTTGAGTATATTTTTTCAATCGCTTCCATGTGTTTATTGACAACAGCATGACGTAACGTTTTCTAAAGGGGGAGGGGTACACAAAGAACCCATAAGTCTGGGCACACAATGAACCATGTTCAATGTGTACAACTATAGCTGGCATGTGTAATATTTTATATGATTAGTTTATTACATAAGGTAAAATTTATTATTGTTGGTAAAAAAGAAAAATCCACAAGGCACTACACATTTATTCCCTATTATTTGTTTCAGGCAACCTTTATTGTTAAAGTACCGAATTACTAATACTATATACTACTATGTACTACTATGGGTTGAAACACACTTGGCGGGGAACGTCATAAAAGAGGGAATCCCTCCCGAAGCCATGCAAAAGGCATCGAACTTCACTTAAATTCAGGACCGAGTATCCGGAAATCAGCTGAAACTTTTAACATTCCCTATCCGACACTAAGAAGAAATACATATATTAAAATACGTGAATAATCAGTCAGCTAGATTGGAACCTCATTATAACGCAAGTAAAGTTTTTACCGATCAGCAAGAAGACAGTATTAAGGAATACATATTTGATCGTGCAAATAAATTCTATGGATAAACGTCTAAAGACTCCCGCAGAATTACTTACCAAATGGCAGCAATTAACAAAATTGATATGCCTACTTTGTGGCAAGCGCATGAAATGGCAGGTAGAGATTGTATGATATTTTTTTATTTGAAATAAAGCCTGATGAGGTAGGCAATTTTTTCTACTTGAAATGCAATAAAAAATTAAACTTAAAACTGTTTGATTTATAAAACTCCAAAAAAATTATCAATGTATTTATTCCTATGATTCATTGTGTACCGCATGGTTCATTAAGTCCCACCCCCCTGACTTATTGTGTACCCTACGTAGTACACTATGAACCATTTACCGTTTTTTTAAAAAATCGGTATTACTAAGACATTATAAAATATAAGCGAAAATTTGGTATCCAATATGTTAAGTTCATTAAGTAAATCAAGTGTCGCGAAAATAAAAATTCAAAAAAATGCTATAGTAACTGTGCTAGAACTTTTCAAACTTTTGGTGGTTCAATGGCTACCATCCCACCCTACTGTAAATACCGATGTCATAGCAAACCTGCAAAAACAAACATGTGCTAATTAAAACTTTATATATTTTAAAATAGGTATTATCAATACCGGATACATACATGCGCAGTGTGAATAATATTTACTTTTAAAAAATTACTGAAAATGGTTGTATTACAGTGATAATATAGTGAAATAAATTGTTCAAAACTGCAATACCGAAACATACGGTGAGCTCGTTCGGCGTGATCAAATCGAATAAGAATTAACAAAATGAAGGGTAACTAATAGTAATAAATATAAAATAATATTTCCTCCAACATCTCAGTCCACCCGTGACCATAGATGCTGTAAAAGATCTAAACGCCGGGAATTAAATAATATCAATATAACACCATATAATCCGAAAGAGTAATTTATTTCAAAATAAATTGCTTAAAATGTATGGTATTTCACTTATCCAGATAAGCCAAATGTGAATATCGCCGAATATAGTTTCGACTGAAAAAATCTGAATTTAAATACTTTGATGATACGTCTGTGTGACCCCCAAATTTTCTTAAGAATTTTAAGTAGTAGGTTACTCCAACAAAATTTTTGAATTATGTATTCACTGCAATTCAGTTAGATACTGTTAGAACCCTCAACAATAATATAAGATTACTTATACTCTTCGACAATACTCTACGTAGGTGACTGAACTCCAAATACTTAACACAATTACGTTAAGTTTGCAACGCTATTCAAGCAGGGACCGTTTAGCCGCCATTTTTGTTAAACATACGTTTGATAGCACTGCTTAATAAATAAAATGTCATCTACGAGGAAGTAGACACTCATAATATCCCCAATCGTAACTCGATATTCTGACGTGTTTTCGTGTGAGTGTCGGTGACACGGCACGCATGGCTACAGGTCAACCTATACAAATCCAGTTTACGCTGGCCTCTTATTGTATGAAAAGCCTATACAATGCGAGATCAGCTTAAGTTGGAATTGTATAGGTTAATCTATAGCCGTGTGAACAACGGATAACCTTCAGAAGGGAGTCCGTTCACTGTTGCGTGTCCGCACCAACAACGTTATTGTAGACTTGTAGAGTGCCAAGTTATTTAAATGATTATTATGATATTTGGTACTTTCGGTAATGCATGTACATTTGAAGGTCGCAATAGCTACTTGTTCTGTTTAATAATTATACCTTAGGATAAAGCAATTATTTGACCGATGCTTGTGAGCCGGAATATTGTGGACGCGTTGACACCATTTGCGCCACTTACTAATGGGATAATTAATTACTAATTTTGTAACTATGTCTGAAATAATTATATTACCTATGATCCATTTGGGTCTAGCTAGAAGTTAGGGCACTGCTAGGACCTGGCTGTCCCCATACAATTTTCAGAGGTACTGCCATCAGAATCCTGATATGTGTGCATGGCCCAAAGAACCTTGTCCAGGGACGCCTAGTTCCAAGTGATGCAATGTATAATATACGTTCTATTGCCTACCATTTAGTTAATCCTATCTGGATATTTATCCATTTAGATTCGAGCATGAAAATGATGCCCCCGATGTAAAACCTCCTGAGATAAATAATTATCATATTTTACCCTAATATTTACTGGCGTCGCGTAAGGAGGGGGGGCAGAAAATTAAAAAATACTCCAAATCCTACGCATGTTCCGTGCTATGTAAAACCGTAATGCTGCGAAAGGCGCTCTTAATTTATTAAATGACAATTAACGACCGGCGTCGAAATCCCACGCTACGCCAGTGTTTATAATAAAATACTCACCAGCAAAAGCTGAGGCAACAGCGGCCACAAGGAAACTGATACAGACAGCCGGACCGGCAACGGTCTTAGCGACCGCACCAGCCAGCACGTAGACCCCCAACCCGAGGGTACTGCCGACGCCGAGGGCGGTCAGGTCGACCAGGCCCAGGCATCGAGACAGTTGGGTCGAAGTGTCCCCGTCTTCTAGCTGCTTGCAGCGGCGTAGCGCGTTGAATAATCGACCACAGGCCATCTGGAATGAAGAAATTTGTGTTTGATTAAATTAATTCACCCGACCGTGCTGGAGTCCGGAGACTGAAACAATGGATTTTGAATGGTCTCTATAATATAGGACTTGAAGGGCATTTAAAGCATAATATTGGCAAAACCTTCAGCCTTTGGGCTTATTATCATTCTCCTGCCTGTGTTCTAATAAGTTTGGGGTTGGGCGATATGTATTTTTCTTCCATTCAGCCCTTTCAGCCGTTACCTCATAATTGACTCCCTTTTCCATCATAACGGCCTTAACACAATACTTCTTTTCTTTGGTATTCCACTGAAAAAACATTATGTGGCACTTATAAATTAAAAAAGATTCGTTCTTAAATGATCTTAATCATTGCTTCATCATTTTACGAAAGACGGGGTTTTTCTAAGTACTCTAGGAAATAAGAAAAAACTATGTTCATAAGCAAAAATGTTGTTGGAAATAATAAAGTTAGAAATAATGATGTGCATTATAATTTGTTCTACGGATTTTTTTACGATAATTGAGTCATTGATAGTTATGCATGCTACAGAAGTTTTTAGTAAGTACGATCGTTCTGTATAAGAAACAAGAATAAAATAAAAAAAACATACCAAAATAATATATCTATTTGGACTCAGTTTCAACTCAAATTGTATGGTCACGATTGATGGCGCGAAATTTGTTTTTTTCCGCTAATATAAAGGAATTTTGTAGTAAGTCCTCGATGCAAAAAGGTTATCCAAATGAAGATGTAGTGAAGTAGACGTAAAATATAGCGTTTCTTTGTAGTTCTTCAGTCATGTCTTAGCACTTTACATTGTTAGAATAATCGTGAACACGTGTTCAATAATTTGTCAAGTTCGAAGTTATTAGCACTTCCACGTTTAAAATAGATCTCCTTTGTTATCTGTTGGGACATTTTTTTGGGTAAGCTGAAAATTGTTTTCCTTCTCCATTAGAGTACCGCGATAAATACGACCAATGCGTAAATAAGATCATTCAAAGATTGGTTGATGATAGTTGATGTTTTTTATTTTTAAATGTTATCAACTGTCTTGGGTCATATAAGGTCTTAGTCCTATGATTCTTTAACTCCTTGCTTACTCCTCCATAAGCAAAAACATTAAATAAGTTGAACAGGAGATATTTTTGCGCTGCTTTTTGAAATATGAATAAGGTACTTTTAAAGATTTATTTCCAAAGTTTTACTCTCGGACGTTAAAGTTGCGAAATTAATTTGAAAGACAAATCATAAAAACGTTCGTTTCAAAGTCACCTATTGTACTTCCCTACATGTCGTTCCGTGTCATTACTCCAATCTATACAAATATATCTACACAATGTAGGTTGGTATCTAAAGCGTTCCTAATCCATTAGCCACGAGCGTGATGGCAGTGACATGTGCGGCTCGCCCTTGACCGTGACGTATCGTCGACATTGTAAACTTCATGCGTCATTGAATATCACTGAACATTATTTGAAATGTAAGGTATATGTATGGAAGAACAGGTACGCTGTGTTCTTGAACGAACACGCTGTGTCGTTGATCCTCATTTCTCCATTCGAAACAACTGCCGGTGCTACACAGGCTCTTTAGGATAGTACCAACTTCCGACATACTTTACATTAGCGACTATTTTTTTAGCTATAGGAAGGCTGCTAAGTAAAATAACACTTTATACATTATCCCCTCTTTCAGACTCTCACTTTAGAATATGATTCTGCTACGATATCTGTAGTTAAAAGTGTCTACACAATATTTATTTACCAAAACAAAAATTTATTCAATCGAAACAATAGGGACCTATAGCTTTTCAGCCACGGCTTCGACCGCGGGGTTCGTCGATTTTTCTGTACTATAATATGTATGTATTATACATATAAAACTTCCTCGAGAACCACGCTATCTATTGGTGCAAACAACATGAAAATCAGTGCAGAAGTTTTTGAGTTTATCGCGAACAGACAGACAGACGCGGCGGAGGACTTTGTTTAATAATATGTGGTGATAGTGATTATTATTTGCATAAGTACCTATATTTTTATGACTTACGTAAATAATAAAATGGTAATGCATAATAGAAGGAATTGCAAGTAACAAAACACACAGGTACAGAAGTCAAAAGGAAAAAACACTCACCCACTTCATTACGTCTAGGATCAGTAAATATTGTCGATATAAGTGAACGCTTTGGTTGTGTTAATGAACGCGGTAGAACAAGCAAAGGTATTTGATTGAAATCCAGCGTTTCGGATCAATGTCGTCACGCACCGTAAGAGCCGTGACGAAGGTAATAAAGCAGTTGTGGTAACGACCACGGTAATGACTCGACGACGGTAATGTACTAATCACGGTGCGGGACACAGAGCGTGACCGACAGCTTGTCATGCTGCCGTGAGTGTACGAGATCATTCCCAAACTTTGTAATTGGTTTATTAAATAGTTGTGTATTACGAGTCCAAATTGCGAGTTTTTAGTGGTGACGGACATGACGTGATGGCATGCGTGGACATATGGTCAGGCTAGCCACTGAGTTGGAAACACTCAATATTATTCGTAAACGAGAAATATTATTCGGCCGAGGAGACGTTGGTAAGATGATCTCGATCGCTTTCTGCCACTGTGGAATAAAGAAACCCAGGATTAACAACTCCAGACGAAAGTTAGGAGAGGCCTTTGCCCGCACTATGACACAAAAGGGGCAACATAAAAAAAACAAATCTTTGGAGGTAGTCTAGTGACTTACGATATTTCAAAATTGTGCTGAGTTCCTCTAGGGTGGTACCATCAAACTACCAAATATTTTGCTGCTGAGAAATAAAGTGCTAACATTATTGTGTTCCGGTTCGATGGGGTAATGTAGACAGTGAAATAGTTGAGCAAGTTAGGTCTCAAGATGACAACGCTACTGCCAGCGTGAATGGGTCGGTTTGACCGGGGAAGTACTACCCTCCCACAGAATATCGACGTCCAGTAGCAGTATGCATACTGTTGCGTTTCGTACGGTGAGTGTGAAGCGCCAGAGGCCAAATTCCTCCCTCAGTCGCCTTCGTTTTCCTTTTCTCTTCCCCTCCCTTTTCCTTAAATAGGCTCCGCGATACATCTGAAACTCCTTTGGTTTTGCAAATGTCCACGGCGATGACTACTTACTATCAGGTAGCTTACCTGGTCGTGTGCCAAGTCATCCCATAAAAAAAAACGATGCTAAGAATGTTGATCGAAAACAGAAAATATTTTTTCGTGGAGGTAAAGTATGGTATTTAAAGCTGTCAGCAAATAATAAAAAGGCCTACACGAAACCGGGTGTTTACTTAAAAAATATGTAAAGTATTTCAGATAACGTCATTAAACAGATTTTATCTTTTTGTAATAACAAAATTAAGGATTTTGAGATTGTCTCTCAAATAAGAAAATATTACTAAGTATAAGTAGTTTGAGTCATAAAAATTTGGTCTGAACCGGTATGGCTCAGAGTAGCAGGTATTTTTTGTCAAGTTATTTTATTGATTAGAAAATTATAAATATATTTTAGAAAATTCTAACAGAATTGCAGCGAAAACAGATGCAGGAATTCAACAGATGGGAGTAAAAAATAGTCAAAATCTCACTACGAGTATCTGCTATTACAAGAAGTTACAAAACTCCTGAAATCGCGAGAAAACCTTTCTGTTTCATTTATTTTTCATAACTTCCTTTTAAAACGTTAAAGTACAGTCATATGGTTCGAAAAACGAGGTTACCTGGAAAGATTTCCGGGAGTTTTGTAAATTAGTAATTTTATAGATTTTGATGTGCTCTTTCCGGATTTAAACTTTGCAACGTATTTTTGCCGCTAGTGACGCCATATTGGAAAAATGGAGCCTAATAGCAGTTTGTGGATAATACCTCCTATCCTATTCATTTTACCATAAATCATGTAAGTAATACAAAATTCTTCTCAAAATATATAAAGTTACCCATTTTCAAAACTCCCGAAATACTGTCTAGGTAAAAATGCCGAATGACTGTACTGATAAGTATATTGACGTAATATACAAGTTTTTCTCTGTCAGAGACAAACACTATGCTTATAAATGATAACAAGCAGACAATTAACTTCAGATTAAAACAATAACACTTGATCTTGGGATTATCTCCCCACTTGTAATTTATCTAAGTTAAATATTTTTCGAGATCAAATGTTTTGTCTCGCTTTATAAATAATTAACAATGTACAACTGGAAATTATGATTGTTATTTTTTTTTTATAATTAGAACTGTAGTGCTTACTAGTGAAAACAACTGACAAATAACTGACTGACAAATAAAGAAAAGACACAAAAACAGAAATCCAAAAGAATAAGCATCAATAGATATTTATATTTTTTATATTTGATATTGCTAAGTGCTTCTAGAGAAAGCATCTTGGATTTTCTGAAATTTCCAAGTAACCTTACTATCAGTATGGTTGGTCTAAAATATTGTCAGAAGTATAATAGGCAAATGACTGGCATGCTCAATTTTGACAATTGTTGGCTGACTAGAAAGTAAGCGATAAGACCTGATAAGACCCGCAAAAATTAACTTTATGCTTTAAATAGGTATGTAAAAAACAACAACAGTGACGAGGTGAACTCTTTATACACACGAACAAAAAATAACATACAAGATACGACTGAACACCTACAATTTTATTACTAACAGGTTCCTTAAATAACACCAAACATTACTTAAATATTGATTTCTGGTAATCAATAAAACAGTTTAGAGCATGGATTTTGGACCCTACCCCAGTAGCCAACATGAGCTTATATGGTGTAAGTACTCATGATGTCCTGGAGTCATTCTATTAAAACCTTGAAATCAGGCAACACCTCTTAGGGCATATTCCTGGGAAGACAATAAAGGGGTTTCCCCTTAAATATGATCGTTCATCATCCCCGTTGCTCAGTGCCGTACAAAACTGAATCATATTAAAAATAAAAAAATATTCCATTTTCAAACAATCAAAAAGAACTTACCAAAGAGAATTTACTTATTAAACTGCTTGAAACCGCGTCCTTTCACGCCAAATAATGACGAAGTAAAATGAAATACAGACATGTTTCGTCTCGGTATCTCCGTTATCAGCGACTGTTATAATCTGTTCGCAAACTGAAGCGACTTGCAAATGTCTTGGCGAATGAGTTGTGCGTTTGTCTGTGAATCTCATTCGGAAGGAAGTTGGAATGGTTAACACAAAATGCTGATAAATTATTGTCGATTTGTTCTGTTGTGTCATTCGTTTTATGGGAATTAAAAGGAGTAAAGAACAATAATGACGACAACGGCTAATGAAAGATAACCGCCCAGCGGTTGTGAATGATGATGATGAAAATATCAATCACTATCGATCAATAGCATCAATCATTAGTCATCGATGTCAGTTCTGTTATGTCAGCTATGTTCCATAAGTCCGTTTAGCTAATTTCGTCTTGAAATTAATAACAACTTTCATTTTTACAAAATTAGGTTTGATATGGCAATGCCAAATCAATGTAAACAATAACATTGATTATGTTGACATTCTTTATCTTCGGTATAACTTTTCGCAATTAAGGACATTGCAAAATGGTCTTTAAAAAATTGGATCGCGTGTCAACTCTATTCAGTCGGCAAAGCAGTTTAATAATAAAAAGAACTGACAGGTTTTTTAACGAGTAATAAACAATTTACTGCTCGAGTATGACGTAGCCTTCAACCGTTCTACTTGTTCAGAGAATTATTAAAATTCAACGACATGGTATGGTACTTGCATTATCTAATACATTTTACCAAAGACATTGTTATGATTTGGAAGAATTTCTATAGAAAACCTGTCAAAGTGTAAAATTCCTCAAAAAATTTCCTCAGATAAAAAAAAAATCGCGCGTAAGACAGACACCAAACAGTTTAGAGCCCGGATATGATTTAGTTGAATTGCTAGCTCAGTTTCAGTTCATGTTATTGCTTAGAGTCAACCGTCAATCTTTTAATATAACTATAAAAAAAGTCTAACACTGTCACGAAAAGATGGAAATGTATGGGATGGATACGAATATAGTGTGCAAAATAATGTCGGAAGACCAAAGTACAGTTAGAGATTTTTCAACCGTGTATTTACATTGTTTTGTGACGTATACAAGCCAGAATGTCACTTCTCTAGGGGTACTGTTATTCTACGAGTTCGAGATATTCTCGATAAACTAGTTTCACTTTTACCGGTTTGTTTGCGACTTTTATTCCGAACGGGAATTCCCAGGAGCATGTCCAAGATACGTGAAAATAAGTAAGCCATCATACGGAAAAAAACAGAACACGAAACCTATCAGAGTTTACAATCTAATTTGTGCAATATTCGGAGAACAAGTTGTGTAAGTCCAGTTGAACATAACATAACAACATTTGCAATGTGAATGTGTCAAGAATTTATTTCCGTCCTTTGATCAAAATGCTAGGAGCAAAGTATTCAGATATATGATTATTGAGACTAACTTTAATAATGCCTAGACCAAGTTGAGATACCTAACTTTATGTTACTTAAATATAGCTATGGCTTATTTTGTTTGTTTGTTAGTTTTATAAGTAGGTACTGCTCGCGGATTCGATTTCTCCGTGAAACAAATATTTTATACGGCCTTCAGTTAGAGTTCGATGTTGATGTTGTTTAGATTGATTTAGTGTTTGTAAATAAATATAAGATACATAAGAAAATCCCAACGGAGTTACTAATTGTTCTGAAAACAAGACACTCCAGAAATTGAACAGATTATTTAAGTTAGTCGTTCCAAACTGCCGCACTAGGTGTTCTTAAATATAAAAATCTATAAAAATAATGAAAAAAATTACAAATGTGAAACATAAACGACCTCCATTGTTTTTACACCGACTCTTCGTATTAAAATTGACCACTGCTAAACCACTTGCTGACAACTTCAGACAAGCATAAGTTATTTCAAACAAACTGTAGTTCGTTTTTTAAACGTTCCTTATAGAAGTGGCGCTAGTGTTGCACGGTTAAAGAAAAAATGATAAAATCACAAAGTAAACCCGTGTTTTTGTATTAGTGTATAGAATCATTAAACTGTACATGCCTTCAAACAATGACGGAGATGACAATATAACAAAGAATTGTTTTATCACTGTTTGAATAGATTTGGAGGATTCCAGAAATGTGTTGATCATTGCAGTGATAGGAACATTGACCTTACTGTTACTGGTTCAGTAGTTTTTGACAAAGGTGATGTAGACTGATGACTCTTTTGTAATATATAACATAATATACCATCACGCCTGTATTCCCCAAAGGGTTAGGCAGAGGTGTACACCCACACTTCGCCGGTATGTTTAGGTGCCATGTAATAGGGGGCGAGCCTATTGCCATTAACCTGGCACAAATCCAGACTCCAAGCGGCTACTGAGAACTTCATAGAATAACCTAATAACACTTTGCTAGACCTGGGGATCTAACCCAGGACCTCTAGCGTAGCAGTCGCGCTTAGGACCACTAGTCTCATGAGGCAGTCAAGCTTTGTAGCCGATAACGTAATGAAATGTTAAGGCAGTAAAAGTGTTGTATTGTGTAAATGTATGAATCCATTTGCTTCTGGTGTCACACGATACGACACGACACGTTATTACATACAAACATACATATTGTCACGCCTGTCTCCCATGGGAGCAGAAAAAGTCTACCAGTTACTACGATCCTGGCACACTATATTAGTATACCTACGTTAGTGAATGGATGGCATATGACATTCCGAACCTTTTGCAGTAAATCGGCGAAAAAACAAAGGATGTAGATACTAGAATGAGAATGGGACAGGGTCGTGATGAATGGCACAAATTCGGGAAGGCCTATAGGTATCCAGCAGAAAGGTATGGGTGAGATTAAGCTGCAAATTATGACGTAAAGCATTTCAAGAAAGAATAGGCATAACATGTTTTTGAGAGAGAGTCGAGTTGAGAGTATACCACTATAGAGATATTGTGTTATCTATAAAATAAATGATTTTATTACGTGTCATATTGAAGTTGATGGTTCATTGTTTTGATTTTCAATATATGCTTAGTTTCCGAGATGTATATCGCGGGCATACCTTTTTAAAGCGAACGTCATAGGTTAAGTTATTTATTATGAAACCACTTCATTCAGATGATCATGCGTCAATCTTTTTTATTGCCTAAAAAAAAACTGAGGTTCACAGTTGTTTTTGCGCATTTTGTTGCATCACAGAGTTCCTATACGTCTTATAAGGTCATATATCATAACGTTGTCAGGTGTTTTACTGCTGGTTAAAAAAATATTATCATAATATTTTACTAAAATTATAAAGGGATTTTTTTCGTTTGTTTGTAATCGATAAACGCTGAAACTACTGAACCGATTTTAATAATTCGTTCACCATCAGAAACCTATATTATCCCAGATAAATATAGGCTATTTAAGTAACACGGGATATAGGCGAAGCCGCGGGCAACGTTCTTTCTTACCTACTAATAATTAGTTGAAATGTGACAAGTCAGCTAGGAAGGTCAAAGAATTGGGTCAATATTTACATCAGAGTATTGCTAAATGATTTGCAAAGGTTACCGTATATGGTCATGTAGCATCGATGTTGAGGATATCGGGTATGAAGCATACCTAAAAATTGCAATATTATTCACCAAACAAGTCGTAATGACCTTAAAACATGCGCTTAAAAGGTTGACAACCTACGCTATATTTACGTTTTAATTTAGGTTTATTTTGGGGAATCGCAAAATATTATCAGCTTTAAGTTATTTTGAATCGTGTTGTATAGAATAGTGAAGAGAATTGATAAGCCGCCGCGTCAAAAAACAGTTGCATTAAAGAAAAAAATTTTTTTTTAGACAACAAAAATACACCACTATGTTAGTAAAAAAACTAAATAGTAAAATAAATATGTGACGATTCACTAACTTGCACGTCTCACATGCAAATTAATGAATCGACTGAGGACGGCTGAGTCCAATCTATCAGATATCATCCTCAATATTCCTCTGCTCCCGCGCATGCCTTGTATGACGGAGGCAGTTTTCTTGCGCATGATCGCATAGAAATCATCTAAGTATAATATGAGCGTCTGCGAACATGCCTGAAGCAAAACAGTAACATGGGACCCGCAACAGAACCCTGAAGATGTTATTATATTGAACTCTGACTATACTCTTTTTATCCACTGTATATGTGAGTGTCACAAACATACAGTTTGTTCGAAATAACTGTGCTTATCTGAAGTTAGCCGTTCCGAACTACCCCGCTGGTAAAATTGCTTAATTAAGTATTTTTATCCATAAGTATCGAAATTAGTAAAGAAAATAATCAAAAATGTGAAATGTACATAATATGACCACAATTTTCTGTACACCGATTTATTCTATTAAAATTTACCACTGTTAAACAACTTGCAGACAACTTCTGACAGGTTTTGGTTATTTGGAACAAACTGTACAACCTATTGATATTATTACGCAAAAAAGAATATTGTGCTCAGAAACGGTCCACAGCCACAAAACATGAGACATTTTATATGTATTTTTGTTTTTTTAATGAAAAAAAAAAGAAAACGAATTCCGGTTTTTTATTAAAGAGATGGCCCGATTTTTTAATTATAATTGAGTTTGACTCAAAGTTGCCAATATTATGCATGTGTTTATGAACTTTTATTATAATGAAGTTGTTTTTCGACTTCAACGTTCATCGAATTTCCTGCCTCTCTGCTACACTCGCCCATATACCTAATACAAGACTGCCTCATTAGTCTAGTGGTCCTAAGCGCGACTGCTACGCTAGAGATCCTGGAATCGATTTCCAGGTCGATCAGTGTTATCGGGTTTTTCTATGGAATTCACTGTAGCAGCTCGAAGTTTGGATTTTTGCCTGGTGAATGGCAATAGGCTCAGCTCCTATTACAACGGGACCTATAACATACCGGCGAATTGTAGGTGTACATTAGTACTCTTTATTTCTGAAGGTAAGTATAAAAAATACAATTCTTCAAGTTTCTTTTCAATCTTGCCGAACAAAATTGCTTTAGAAATTTAACCTCTACTTCCACGGGTACTAAATAGGCATTATTTTAAATTGTTAATACTTACTGAGTGTACTCACTTAGAATTCTCGTCACTACTCAAGCGAAACTGGTCGTGACGATATTTTACATGAACTCGGATAACATCAGAACCACAAAATGCCATAGTACATCACTAGTCATGTGGTCGAATAACAAGTGCCGAAAATGTATTATACATTCGTTGGTCGTACGAAATGGCCATAAGTGAAAGTTACGACCAATGAGTGGTCGCGAATGACCAATATGTTATTTTTTCTATCGTGTCCTTATGTAACACTAGATGAGCCGTGTCCACTTCGTTAGGTGACTATGACACTCGCAAATAACGTGGCTTTCTATTGGTAAAATAATTGTAATAATCGGTTCAGTAGATCCAGAGATTACCCCTACAACCTCACAAACTTTACCTCTTTATAATAACTATAGCAGTTTAGATGGTTAGTTTGCTAATCAAATAGCAGTTTATTATGTAGGTAACGAAAAGTTCTAAATCAGACGAGCTACTTCGTCTTCGCCATGGACATCTGCAAAACCGAAGGGGTTGCATATGCGTTATCGAGGAAGGGGAAAGTAGAAGGAAAGAGACTGAGGGAGGAATTGTGCCTCCGACGCTCCACACTCACCGTACGAAACGCAACAGCATTACTGCCACTTGCGTCGATATTCTGTGGGAAGGTAGTACTTCTCCGGTCATGCCGACACATTCATGGTGGCATGTAGAAATGCTAGCGAGGCACTTCTACTACTACAACATATACAGAGTTATACAAATATTCAGAGGAAATCCTTAATGTGTCTATAACCTAGGTAGATTCTAGACTAAAGATACAAGCGACGGTGATAAGCACTGATAGGAATAAATACGTCCAAATTACCTCCGTAAGTAACACGAGGATATCCCGCATTTAAAAATAATGGTACTATTTACTTAAATCGTGAGAATTTGAAATTAGCTAACACGGTTTTTCATAATTACCTAATTGTTGAAATTATAGAGCAGTTGTGCCGACGAATAACGAGGAAATAAGATCAACGTTAATATGTGTAGGCCAGTCGTGTAGGATACTGACGTGTATGGATAAAATATATGTGTATGGTTGCGTAGTTCTGCATACACGTTTGGAATGTAATCGAGTGCTTTTTATCGTGAGTAATTAATTAGGTATAAAAAGTTAGTTTTACTTTTTATACCTAATTAATTATTCACGATAAAAAAGTTTACGCCATATTTATGAATATGGCATTTTTAATTAAGAAATTTATTGGTTTTTAATTTGCACTTTAATGTACGCACGGCTACACATCAAGCTATACAAAACCAGTATAATCTGGCCTTGAATTGTGCGGTAAACCTTTACAATGAGCGGTCAGTCTAAACTGGTTTTGTATAGCTTGAGGTGTAGTCGTGTGTACTAGTTCTTAAAATCAATGTGGATTTACATAATTTTAGGCAGAAAGGCGTGAAGTGGTTTTAAAACCGCTACCAGTATATAGAACATCAGTGATATACAACCTTGTTTTTGTTTGTACAACGTTATTCAATTGTAGATCAACGACTTAGAATAAAACATAACATACCATCACACCTGTATTCTCCGAAAGGTCAAGTAGAGGTGTAAGTACCTACTAATGTACACCCACATTTCGCCGGTATGTTTAGGTCCCATGTAATAGGAGACTTTAAATACATTGCTTTATTTTTCTTTTTGATATCACATTCCAACCTCAATCATCAAAAAGAGCGTCATTCCTCTAGCTAGGGGTCGCAACCGTGTAGACAGACTAATGACGCGTAAGATCCTGGGTTTGATTTCCAGGTCAAGCAAAGTGTAAGGTATCGGGTTTTAGGAAATTCTCAGTAGCAGCTCAAAGTTTTTTCCATGTGTGATTTAATATGTACGCCGAACAGAAATAGTTTTTTTTTGAGAATTAGAGACTTGACGGTACCTACTTCGGTACCTCTCGACTATCCTATGTTTTTTTTTTGTTGTACTCTTAGCATTGAGATGACCTTTAGCAATTAGCATAAAATATGATTTGAATTCGGAGAACTTTATTTATAAATAATCTTAAACATCATCGTCATCACTAAGATATGAATTTTCTAGTGAAAGAAAAATTCGGCCTCAGGCAGGGTTTGAACCTGAGTCCTTCTGGTTAAGTACACCAGACGCTATACCAACTAAGCTGCCGAGACCACTGCCTGTGATGTTGAATGTATCTTTCACTAGAAAATTCATAACTTTGTGAACAATTCGCATTATTTAAGTACTTCTTCGCTTCTGAACTTGTCTCTTACCTAATAGAATTCATTATTAAAAATGGCTTATTCACACAAGGCGTCACATAAAAAATAATATGCTACCTATTTAATCTCTGGATCTTAACAATGGATGTCGTAGGTAACTGTCTATTGTTCCAACGAACAATATTTTTTCAACATTGTCAGTGGTTGGATGGTACGAATTGTTACAGAAATATTTTTTTTATATACATTTTTTATTATGAATATTTTTCTATTTTCTGTTGATTTAGCTGTAAATAGTAGCAATTAAGGAGACATAAGGTAAGGTATTGGGGGAGAACATTGCCCAGTAGTGGAATAGTACGATATAAAGAAAGATAGTCAAACTTAGTACAATTAAAAAATAGACGAATAAGTAGATGGGGGAATGCCCAGTCGAGGACACACCAGTGTTATCATATTACCAAACAAAAGAACAATAATCAATTTATCTTTTATTTTATCCTCCCAATCATTTTTCAAACAATTAAAAAGGCAAATAAATATGTGGTTAATCAGCGGAATGTAATTCCCCCGAGAAAGGTCGAAACTCATCATCACACTGACCCACTGTTGGGCACGGGTCTCCTCTCAGAGTGGGAGGGGTTAGGTTATAGTCCACCACGCTAGCCTAATGCGGGTTGGCAGACTTCACACGCCATCGAGAAAATCTCTCAGGTATGCAGGTTTCTTCACGATGTTTTCCTTCACCGTTTAAGTGAGTGAATACGCACATGGTGACTAAAAGTCTGAGGTATGCCTTGGAGTTGAACTCGAGACCTTTGACTTGGCAGTAAAAGAATTATCACTAGGCTATTACTGCTAATACAAAAAAATATAAGCAATACTACAATTCTATGTTTAGTTGCAACGACGCAAAGAATTGAAACGCACAGAATACCATAAGTTATACAAGTCCAGTTTAAACTGATCTCTCATTGTACAGAAATCCTTTACAATACGAGGCCAGGCTATACTGGATTTGTATAGTTAAATATGTAGCCTTGTGTAAAAACGTTTAATGCTCTAACTGGAGTGACAACATAATTATTACTTCTAATTTAGATACATATTACCCAAAAACCCATTCTATCATTAACGACGTTTGAAATTAAATTTTTAATTGGTCTTTGGGATTTCCAGATTAGAAAAACCTTGAGTTGCAATTCAAGAATACTGCTAGGTACTGATTGCCTGCTTATATACAATAGGTACTAGGTACTTCATATATTTTCCCATGTAGGGAAATTATCTCATTATATAAGAACGTACTTAAGTACCTGACTGCCTTAACAGTCTAGCGGTCCAAAGCACGACTTCAGGTCCTGGGTTCGATTTCCAGGTCAAGCAAAGTGTGATTGAGTCTTTGAAATTGATGAAAATTTTGAAATTGACGATGTATGGGTGTACACCTCTGCCTAACCCTTCGGGGAATACAGGCGTGATGGTATGTTATGTAATTAGGTATGTACTTTAAACGGCTACAGCAAGAATGTTAGCAAGTAAAACCCGTACTTGCCTTCTCCTGCCTATACCTAGTCTTGTTCATGGGATTCGTGATATACGCTACGAACGTGACAAACTGTCCAATTGTCACACCCTTTCAGAGGTTTACATTCTGCCGTTCAGCAGTTCTATGTTGAAGCCATGACAATTTTTTCTAGTAGATTGTTCCATGCTCTAACCACTCTGTAAGGCAAGAAATGCTCCATTGGTTTCTTTTTAGGTGTGTTTTCACAAAGTTTTAGTGAGTGACCACGCATGTATGTATATAACCATGATTGATGCCACGGAACAGATATTTTTTAAGCTTGTGAGAAAGGGTTTAATCGGTTTAACACTGTTTAATCTGTAGAGCGATATTCGTACCATCTCGCTCTTTTAATACCAAAATAATCGCCTATATAACACATTGTGGTACGGTCTCTGACACCTTCATCTTACATCTAAAAGTTTGAACATTATATTTTAATTTATACATTTAAGTTTTTTTATTTCATTTGAACCCGGACTTGTGACCGTCACGGTAGAGGAAAAAAATATATAATTACTTACCGCGTAATTATTACAGCGTTATTATCTGTAGCCATCTGAATGTTTTAAAACTTTGATCGTGCATACATGGCCGTAGGCAGGGGGGAGGGAGTTTGGAGGTTCCTTTTATACCAATAAGTTGGCAAACAAGCATATGGCCCGGCTGATGGTAAGCAGTTACCGGAGACTCCATAGTTTACGGTAACTGCCTACATCTGGTGTTGCAAGCGTGTATACACTTGCAACACCCGAGGAAGTGATCAGGATTCCGCACAGCATACACTGGCAGAGTGCCCTGCTTGGGATACCGAGCGGCAAATACTGGTCAATCGGATTGGGCGTCATCTGTCTCTACCAGCTATAGTTTCAGCTATGCTGGACGAGTCATTGAAGTGGAAGGCTGTTGTCTCTTTCTGTGAAAGTGTAATGCTTCAGAAGGAGGCAGCAGAGCGGGATCGGGAGAGGGCTGATCCTGCTCGGAGGCGAAGGCGCCCAAGAGGGAACCGTCTTGGCGCCCAGCCCAGATAGGGCAAATTGACGTATCCCCACCATCACAACACTGGCGGGGACAATAACAAGGTCGTGCAGTGGTCTTGAGAAGATAAGGAGGACATAACGTCCCTACTAGGTATTCGCACAGGGGAGCTCATGGTAGTGTTCCATTGGAGATCTCGGAGCCTCTCTACGTAATGTGCGGGATATGGCCACCGTGTGGTTTTAGTCGGTAGGAGTCCGACATAACCATTGGGTATCCATGAGGATTTCCACACGGGACAAAAAAAAAAAAAAAAAAGGTATCGCTCGCGTATTGGTAAAGGTAAAAAGGAGAAGTAAGGGAACTGAGGGAGGAATTTGGCCTCCAGCGCTCCATACCTATTGCTACTTCACGACGATATTCTGTGGGAGGGTTAGTAGTAAGTAGGTACGTCCCTGGTCGTGCCAACCCATTCATGCTAGCATGTAGACGAGCCAGCCAGACACTACTACTACATAGGTTTAATTATAAAGAGGTTCGTAAACAATTGTTACGATCTCTTTTCACTGCCTTTTAATAGGTAAGCGCAACACTGACAACATGGCGGTTGCGGGCATTTTCTAACTGACCATCTCGGAAACAAACTCAAAGGTGTAAAATAGTGTGACTTATGTGTAGTACTACGTTAAAACAAAATTCTCAATCATCAAAAGTCATATCTACGTAGGTGACACAAGTTATTAACACGTGTAGATAATTGTAACTTATGCAATTACCTATACGTACCTAATAAAATAACATAACGCTTACATAAATTGTGCTCCAGTTATTGAATAGATCCAAGGTTTTTATAGACTCTCATGATGTAATATATTTCTTACTTTCGTATCCTAGTGACCAACTTCACATGTAATATACTGTACTACTATAACATCACACCTGTATTTCTAAAAGGGTTAGGCAGAGGCGTACTTATGTACACCCACAGATTCATCATAAACATCATAAATATGACGGTCATACATATTAAATGTGACGGTATATTTTGTCTTAAGACATACAAATATTGTAAAATGCAAAGTAAATATACTTACTAAAGAAAAAAAATACTAAAATCTGCTAAATAACAGATTTAAAAACGTTAATTCAACATAAATAATTAATTATTATCGTTATTAATTATTATCGTTCAAAAACTCGCTAAATGTAAAGCAGCACTTATCAAGAAGAAGTTTCCGCAGTATTATTTTAAAAAAGAAAAGAAAAGAAGTTTCCGGTATGTTTAGGTCCCATATAATAGGGGACATACTGTTGCCATAGTGTAATGAAATCTATGCTGTTGCCATTACTCAGGCACAAAACCAAACTCCAAGCTGCTACTCAGAATTTAATTGACACAGCAAACAACACTGCTCGACTTGGGAATTCAACCCAGGCTCTCTAGCGTAGCAGTCGCGCTTTCAACTACTAAAATAATGAGGCAGTTTAAAAAACATATAATCATCAAGTTCAAATGTTTTTAGTTCAAACTAGTTGATCCGTGCCCATTTCGTTGGGCGATATAAACACACTCACAAATATCGTGACTTTCAATTCAATCGGTTCAATTTTTTTAATCGGTTCAGTAGATCCAGAGATTACCATATACAGACTCACAAACTTTACCTCTTTATAATATTAGTATAGAAGTATAGATAAGCTTTTACAAACGTTTATGAAACATTATTTTGCACGGTCCCAAAAAGTTGATCCTATTGAAAATAATTCCGGCAAGAAACACCATGGACAGTCTTTTAAAATAAAATGTATTACATTATTCATTGGTGTATATTGAGATAGCAGGATTAAGTTCTATAAATGAGGGAATAGGCCATGACCCACCAATTGGCTTCAAATACTATGGTAAACAAATCTTTAATACGAATGATTGCGCCTGCGCCGCTTCAAGGCTACGCACTTCAGAGTAAGGTCATTAATGAAAGGTTTTCCTCGACAAGCACGAGTTTTCCTTTGTTGGATTCAATTGTTTTGATCTAGTGATTTTGTTTGTCTTATCAATAATGTTCTTTATAATTATTATAATAAGCAGTCTTTTTTATTTGATTAATAAATACCTTCAATAAATTATTTCACATGCACAATTGTCAGAGCACATAATAATAATATTGAACGGTTAGGAATATGACCAAGTTATGCTAACAAAATAACTCATTAAGTGAAGGAAAAATACGACCGCGGGCAGGATTCGAACCTGCGTCTTCTGGTTAAGTACACCAGACGCTATGACCGCTAAGCCACCGCGACCCCCAACAAAATACAAAAAGAAAAATAGCTCATGATGGAATTTGCGTCAGATAGATTGCCGAAGGAACCAATATTTGGTATACCTACAGGAAGTTGTTAAGGGTGAGAATTTGATCTCATTGCAATTGGTTTGATTGGGTCGGTAATTATGCAGAAAAAAGAGTATGTAAAAAATAATAGAAATTCCAGTTTTAATTGATTCGTTTCAATAATCGCAATCAAAACCATTAAATTAATCATTTACTACAAGTAGGTAAAAATTGTACAGGTTATCATTACTTAGGTAATTTAATTTATTGAAGTGCGCGAAAATTAGCCATTTAAATATTTTATACGGATTTTATAAGGTATATATTTTATTAATTTTAATCCCGACGTTTCGGATCCTTTACAGTATCTATGGCCTTCCCGTTATCATGGATAAGTCTTAAATTTTCAACATGAAAACAAAATAAACTGTTTTAACAAAAACAGTCAAACCGCTTTCAAATCATAAATAATGTGTAAATAGATCATAGATCCTCTAAAGACACTTTCACAAGTGTACAAGCGTGATATCATAGGTACAGTCCGCAATGAAAGTTACTGAACACGATGAAATCGTCAAAACGCTTAAACATATTTATTAAGTATACAAAACTTACTGACCCGAGATGTGGTAAGTAAGTACGTGTTTCTACATACTGGACCATATTTTTTTCCGAAGTGAATCTATTGAAAAGTATTGGTGCTGTGTTGTTTTCAAAACTTGCCGGTGTTCAGCAACTTTCGTTGCTGACCGTACCTATATACCTACCTATACATACTTTTATTATAAATATAATAAATAGTACTTATTGCGTATTCTTGCTCTATGTTCGCTAAGTTTACTTTAACTTTACAAGGCGAACACCTTTTGATGAAGTAGTAGCTCGGTTGTCGTAGTAGGTTGTTTAAAGGACAAGTATTCAAAACGGAATTAAAGTACTTATATATTTTTATTCGTTACCTACAATTCAGCGATAAGACCACCAATAATTGTACCTACCTATGTAACGTTGGTTATCTATCTAAATGTACATAATTGCGTTTGAGTTTTTGCAAGCATTGTTGGAATATTTCGGCTCATAGCAATCGCTTTGTAAATAAGTTAATAAATAATTAAAAAATAATAAATAATAAATTTGTAAATAATATTAAATATTGATATTTAGCTGTTCTAGACGGGAGAGTTTCCCAAAGAAGATTAGGGTCGCTCGAATTTGTTTGGGAAAAAGTTTCGATGATTATATTAAACATCTTCATCAAGCTTCAATTGGGCCTGAAGTAGAGTTAAAAAAATGATGAAATCAACTTCCTTTATAATCCTCTAAGCATATTAATATACCTAACAACTTTCTAGCACTCGTGAGGTCGTCTACAAACGAGTATAACCTGTCTGTTTAAGCACTTACCAACGGACACTACGTAAACGTTTCGTTTGCTAATATCCTATGCCTGGAGACAGAAATATTGATTTTCTAATATGGTGGGGGCAGGGGGTGCAGTGATAGCCTAGTGATATGACCATTGGACTGCCAAGTCAAAGGTCTCGAGTTCGAATCCAAGGCACGCACCTTTGTCTTTTCGAAGTCATGTGCGTATTAATAATTAATTATCACGCGCTTAAACGGTGAAGGAAAACATCGTGAGGAAACCTGCATGCCTGAGAGATTTCCTTGACGGCATGTGAAGTCTGCCAATCCGCAGTAGGCTAGCGTGGTGGACTATAGCCTAATCCCTCTCGTTCTGAGAGGAGACCCGTGCCCAGCAGTGGGACAATGTAATGGGTTGATGATGAATATGGTGGGAAGTTTTTGCTGGACACCTGCAACACTAAAGGAGTTGCTGTACTACTTATTGACTAAAACTCAAGAATTAAACAGCCTTGATATTCGGCTATCTTGATTGCGCTCATATAATGTAGGTCCAAATTGGCTAAGAAAGGCAGAATTGTGAAAATTTCAACGGAATTAGCTAAAACGAGATTAATAATGTAGTGTCGGGGCACAACTACTCGTAGTATTCCATATTCTTTGGATTTCTCTGATATTTAGCCTTTGTCGGGCAAATGTGTGTCGTGCAATTTCTGAAAGTCCTTTAAATCTTCTGTAGCTTTCAAAACTTTAAGTACCATTATAATAATAAATATTAATGATATCGGGTTAGGTCAGAGGGTCGGATTACGATCTATCTGTTAGTTATTCGAAGTTTGTAATTGCAGACTCAAACAGTCAAGAAGTGACTTTTTCAATCGTAAGTATTTTTTTCGGCAAGTTTTTGTGAACAACACCAACAAGGATTGGCGAGGCGTTTCGATATTTATCCCACGCAAAGTATTCGGAACATGCGCAACAAAAAATTTAGCTTGTCAGAATAAAATTATGATAAATAATTTATGAGTTGAATAATGTACAGTTAGATGCGGGTATTGAATTAGAAATTATCTCACAATATAAGAGATAGGGGCCATATTCAAGCCATGTATTTACATACCTATATTATGTTGAAAAAGAACCAATCAAAGACCATTTCTCTCAAGGATCAAGTCTATTTAATGAATTATAATTAATAATCTTATAGTTAAATAATAGTTGTGACTGCTACGCTAGAGGTCCTGGGTTCGATCCCCAGGTCGAGCAAAGTGTTTTTGGGATTTTCTATGAAATTCCCAGTAGCGGCTTGGAGTCTGGATTTGTGCCCGGTTAATGGCAATAGGCTCGCCCCCTATTACATGGCACCTAAACATACCGGCAAAATGTGGGTGTGCTTTGGTACACCTCTGCCTAACCCTTCGGGAAATACAGGCGTGATGGTATGTTATGTAAATAATAGTTCTATACCACGGAGGCGTTCGGTCTTGCAGACTTAAAGGAATTCCCACGAAATTAGGAAAAACGATATGAGCGCGGGCGTCACCGCGGGACGCCGCTCGTATTACAAACACAAGTCATTTGAACTCGACACTGTGTGTGTAGCTATAGGTACCTACTATGTTGTGTAGTTGTGTCCCACAGTCAATTGTTTCACCGAGCCATTCAGTCGCGTGAAATGAAATAACAGTTATGCGAACTATAATGTATTGGACATTCAATTTGTACAATATACTCATAACATACTATCACGCCTGTATTTCCGAAGAGTTAAGCAGAGGTGTGGATACTAATGTACAGCCCCATTTCGCCAGTATGTTCAGGTCCCATGTTATAGCGAGCTTATTGCTATTAATCGGACACAAATCCAGACTCCGAGCTGCTACTGAGAATTTCATAGAAAATCCCAATGACACTGGTCGACCTAGGGATCGAACCCAGGACCTCTAGCGCAGCAGTCGCGCTTAGGACCACTAGACTAATGAGGCACTCATGAACGATATACAATTTATAGATCCTCCTACGGTAAGGTTCCAGTGTATCATTATTTTACACGAAGTGAATGCCATCACACAGGGAGGTCTATCATCCAATTTCTGGGCAATACCGATGTCCTAAGGATAGAGATAACTTAACCGTCAAATTTTTCGGGCATCTGACTGGTTTAAACGATTGTTATAGAATGATGTTTGTATGATAATCGGGAGATGTGGCAACGGCTTGAGAGGACGGGAGGTGCTAACAATCGTTCTTCATCGACAGACTGACTTCGGAGGAGTTGCCAGTGAAATTAGTGGGGCTTGACAACTTACGTCTTAAGGCTCAAGTGTAAGGGTTGGGCGCGCAATTAATTTTTTTCTCGTTTTTTTCGTAAATTATCGCCAGCAGGTCAAGGTATACAGAACTGTCAAATTTCTCCAAATGATTTTGATCCTTAAACTGTTGAATATAAAGTTCAAAATCAATTGAGAAAATTTGTTATTTTGTGGTAACTTGATGTGCTGGCCACCGTACATGGCAGTGGAAATTGCGACATCAAAAATAACTTAGACACGATTGATTACAAAAATATTTTCTTAAAGTTCGCTATCGTAGGAGATTTAGGTGTAAATTGTCATTTATGGCCGAATCCACTGTCTTACACCAAAATATTCGATGATAACGATTTTTAAGCAAAAGTATTAATACTGATGTTGCAGGCGTCTAGAGCATCGGGTGGCATTATCCTGCTAGATTGTCATTTAGTTAAGTACAAAAAAGTACAAAAACTTGTGGCTAAGACGGGGGTTATGTGAAATTGTACGATTGTTTTGTGTTTTACCTGTTTTGCGAATTTCGAATACAAACGGTTTGAACTCAATAATTTCGCCCTGCTTATCGAATCGGCAACAGTTTTCTAAACAAGCCGTGTAAATCGAAGTGAGCGGAAACGTTTGATTTCTTTGTATTGATGCCATGCGACCGTGTCACGTGACCAAAATTAAACGACAAAAATGGCGATCTTCTTTTGTTTGCAAGCAAGATGCTAGTTATATTTATTTGTTAAGTGGCCTATAAGCTGATTAATTAATGTCATCACTATTGCGTCTTAGTTAATAAGACACGTTTTAAACAAAAAAACTTCAACAAAATCGGTACACCCCTTCAGGAACTGATGGCACAGACGTCAGACAGACATACTAATACAAACTACAAACTTATAGCAACTTTCTTATTTCATCGGGATTTAAAGAAAATACCTACTGACAATCACCTGCATCTGTTACCTACAACATTTCCTACGAGAAACCCCATTGGTGGAAAATAATAACATTATCCTTTACAGAAGAAGATCACATATAGGCATGTATGAGAAGTAGTCTTTGTTAAACGTAGGTACCAAAACCTAATGGGTTTTGGTACCTACGTTTGTATAGGTGACCAAATCGACACCAGCCTGGTATATTAAAAGACTTAAATCCGTCGTAAGTATATAACTTATTTTATCAATACTCATTATCAGCATATGTGTTAGGTACATTGTCCCTCTGCTGGGCACGGGTCTCCTCTCAGAATGAGAGGGATTAAGCTATAATCCACCTACTGCGGGTTAGCAGACTTCTCTATCAAGCATGCAGGTTCCCTCACGATGTTTTCTTTTCTTTCCGTTTAAGCGCGTGATAATTGATACACGTAATAGGTATAATAATACGCACATATTTTCGAAGAGTCAGAAATCGTGCCTTGGATACGAACTCGAGACCCTTCACTTAAGTAGTGCAATGGTCATATCACTAGGCGATCACTGCATCTATGTTACTATCTAACTGTATGTTCGTAGATATATTTTATAGAAGGAAAAACAATAACATATACAAATTGATTAGTTTCCAAAATTTAGTCAGTCTTCTAACTCAACAAACGTATTTATGATGAGTTAATTAAGAAGTCGTTCGTAAAAAAAAAGTTTTCCCACTAATGATGTGCCGAGTATGATAAGGATAACCGGTGCCCAAACTACGCACATCACTGGTTCTCATTTCACCTTTGCGCGGGCGCATTGCGTGTGCGCTCATATCTGTGGCTCATATTGCCAGTTTTTATGTCAATGCCGCTCGCTATAAGTACGAGGCTCGATTACCATAATGTCGGTGTTGTGATAAGCCTACTGCAAAATTGACGATGTTTTTGTAGTTTAAGCGGACGAAAAGGTCAATAGATTTTAGAGGTGTACATTTTTTAACAGTACTTCGAAAAGTCGCAATGGAAGAATTACTACAAATATTAGTTACAACAAAAGTTAGGTATTCATAGTATATTATGGTAAAGTTTTAAAAGGTATATTTATTTTTAATGTATTTAAATTTATTTTTATTAGTTTCGGCTCTGATGTCTGTGGGTAAACTGTTAGTATGTAAGGAATACGTTTCCTAAGAGTCCTATCTATCCCCATAAAGGCTTGTAACTCTGGAAACAGAACATTTACCCGAGGTCATCTCCCTATTATTATAATTATTACTATTTTGCAAGCTGTGCTTACTTATAAGAGATTGTTACATTATAATTGTTTTATTATCTAGTTTAAATTACTGTCCTAATCAGTGTAAACAATTATTAGTGAGCCAAAAAAAAAAAAATATTAACTAGATTATTTTTTAGGTGTTGTTTGTTTTGGTGTTTCTTCTAAAAGGTCGTCAGTTAGGATATGTCGGCGTCATCTGGATAAACCTTATTGCAAACATAAGAAAGAAAAAAGTCGTGAAAAAAGATGTTACAATGATCTAGTTGCAATACGTAATATAAAGTAACTTTTATACTAGTTACTAATTTTCACGTAAATATTTCACATATTTTCACGTATATTAACGTTACGTTCTGAAACTGGATATTGTTTCAGATGCGACACAGTCATAATTAATTATCTCGATGCGTCCCAAGAAATATTGTTTCTTTTTTGTATAAAAAAAAAATTAATTAGAAACCCGACTGTCAAAAACAAGAACTTGAAAAAAAATATGCCATGTCATACTGCTGTAATAGAAGAGTATAAGTACTTTTATGTCGGTTTTAGTTATTATTTTTTACTGATAATTATCTCGGCTTATTATAAGTTTTGTTTCCCCATGCGTCTGGTTTCTAGAGTGCCACATAGGAACAAGATATAATTATGTATATCGGCTGATAAACACATTTCCCTCTTTTCGTCGTGAGGGCAGGCAAAAATAGTTGTGTCGTATATAGTACCTAGTACCTGAATATTCGAGGGCTCGCGTGCCCCAAGCCCCTAACTACCCGCACTTTTAATCACACGACCATTTGAGACATCAATAATGTGCAATCCAAAGTAATTCAATACTAAAACATTGAACAGAGTTTTTTATTAAATTAAACGGTTTGACAAGCTTATGATTTCGTTGTAAAAATATTATGCTTGAATTCATTACAAAAATTGCTAAACAATACATTTCTTTATCAGCAAGTTGCTAATACCTACCTGTTTTGCAGGTTTTAAAACAGAGACGAAAGCATGAGATGCATTTAATTAAATAATACAATTTTTAAAAGCGTGTCACTGAGACAATATGCCTTCTAAATGTAACAGATTTTTTATACCTTAGAGGTACCCTCATTGCCTTTTATATTCAATAGTTTTTTTTAAACTACATGACGCCACTAGCTTACTTTACATAAATCTTATTCTGAGCATAAAATCATTCCTAAACAATAAGAGAATATTATATTTCTAGTGCGGATTAACAGTATTTCGTCAAGTGAAAATGCTCAAAAAAAAAAAACGCCAACCGTCAATAAAAAAATAAAATAGTACACTCACCTTTGCGAATAAATTAAATATCCACAAAACACTCACAGCACACAACACAGCAATACACAAATAAATGGGTACTTATATTAGGAACAAATGATCGATGTATTGCGATCGACTCCCGCGCAACGGACCGCGCGCGCGCAGCTAATGACTACCGATCGCGAACTGACAGGGCAATAGAGGATAGAGGTAAATATTTCTTTCTACCTGTTATGACAAAGCATATTGTATCAGTCGGTGATAAAGAAATTGTGGTCAGTGCTCGTAATTTTTCTCTTAATGACGTTACTGAGAAAGTCCGCGGAAAAAGGATTGGCAAAGGATGGGTTGGCGTCTACGTCATTTCCATCATGTTTACTCATCAGGAAAACAGTTTATTTTTTAAAAGAAGGTTTCGGCAGAGGCGTACTTAATGAACGCCTACAGTTAGCCCGTTGCAAACTCTGAGCTGCTACTGAGAATTTCATAGAAAAACCCAATAACACTTTGCTCGATCTGGGAATCGAATCGAGGACCTCTAGCGTAGCAGTGGCGCTTAGGACCACTAGACTAATGAGGTAGGTAGGAAAACAGTATATTTTTTAAAATTTAGCATACATGGTTTTTTCGTATAGGAGCTGTATTATCCCTTAATTTTAAGGCCTAACCTAATATTCAATTATGATCATTGTTTCATGGATCACATATTATCTCGTAATGTTGAGTTCGTAAGGTTGAGTCTCGTGAATACCCACCCTTCAAGAAAGCGTTGTGTAATGTCAGAGTACAAACATACCATCACGCCCGTATTCCTCGAAGGGTTCGGCAGAGGTCACTCTTCCGTGTTTGGGTCCCAAGTAAAAGGGGGCGAGCCTATTGCCATTCACCGGGCACAAATCCAGACTCCGAGCTGCTACTGAGAATTTCATAGAAAAACTCAATAACACTTTGCTCGACCTGGGGATCGAACCCAAGACCTCTAGCGTAGCAGTCGCGATTGGGACCACTAGACCAACGAGGCAGTAAAAATAATAAGGTATACGTATATTCATACATAAACCACAAGACACGGTAACCTGGTACCTATATCGTTGATATACTTCTTTTGTTACACATTACAACATCTTTGGAAGGGTTTCAAGGATAATATGTACCTCATAATCTTCGGCACGTGACTGCATAGGTCACTAGAGTATGTTCATGGAGGAAAATAATAAACATCCTCTATTTACGCAACATTATAGTGGGATTTCGACAATGACGTCGGTAGGTACCTATTTGTTATGTTACTGGCATAGTAATGTGTGATCTACAATAGGTTTTTTATACCAATAAGGTGACAAACAAGTATACAGCCTGTCTGATGGTAAGCATTTATTTTTAGCCTATGGACGTTCGCAACAGCTGGGGTATTGCTCGCATGTGGAGGAGAAGGAAGGGAACGAAGACGGAATCGGGCCTCCAACGCTTCATGCTCATCGTACGAAACAGTATGCATACTGCTACTTCACATTGATATTCTGTGGGAGTGAGAGAATCTCTAATTGTTTAAGATCAGATATCTAAATTATTCGCAATTTAATTCTACATTAGTAATATTATCGGTCTACTTTGTAACATTTTTTTTATGGGATAGCACGACAAACGAGCAGGCTAGTCACCTGATGTTAAGTAGTCATCGCTGCCCATGGACATCTGCAATACCAAAGGAGTTACAGATGCGCTGCCGAGCTTATAAAAGCAATAATACTAAAGGAAGGGGAAAGAGAAATGGAGATTAAGTAGGAATTAAGCCTCCAGCGCTCTACTGTACGAAACGCAACATACATACTGCTACTTCACATCGATTTAATGTGGGCAGGTAGTACTTCCCCGGTCGTGCCGACCCATCCAAACTGGCATGAAGACATACCAGCGAGAAACTACTACTACTAAAAGGTACAGGAGGAGCGTGCACAAGCTCAGCCTATTCCTAACTATATCGTGATAGACTTCCAGACAAACCAGATGGATATCAGGACGACGGGTCTCCCTTGTTTGACCGAAAGGAATTTGACAAATTTTCAATTTCCAAAAAAAATTTCGCATAATTTCATTTGCCAAATTATTACTTAGCAAAAAATCTATTCACATAAAATTATAACGCAAACCTAATGTTTGGGAAATGAACGTTTAAACTATAACTTGTTTACCAACTAGAACTTTTAAAATTTTTTATTTAGTCAAATATTTCAGTTGGAATAACAGATTTTACGCAGTCAAACAAGCCAAAATATCTCTTAGTCGTTTCTGGCATTCCTTCTCATGAAATTATAGTTGGTAATATTTTGCCAAGTAAACATTTGAACAAATAAAAATATGCGTAGGTACTAAAATCATTCGAAATATTGCAATGGTATAAAAAAAGATTGCTAAAATTTGTTTGGGTAATGAAATTTTGGCAAAATCCTTTCGGCAAAACGGCAGGCAGCCCAGGACGAGGACGACATGTCTGCTTTATTACTCTAGTGGTCTAAGAGGCCACCAGAATAATGAGATTTTTTTACCAGGAAATGATCGAATGATACTTATGCCGTGGTGTTAGCGGTGAAGGACTATACTTTTGCCGATTTCCTACAGCACTTGGTAGAAAACAACTATCTGTAGTACCTACTTAATTAATAGTAAAACCAAACTTCCCAACTTATTTGGACAATCCCGAAATATATACGTCAGTTAGTATTTAGTACCTAACTATAGTAAAAAACAATAAACATGAGTGACAATTTTACATTGTTAAAATTAAATGACGTAGGGACTCACAAAGCCCCTAGATGATGACGTATTTGTACAGTAAACATTTACCGTTAATATTAGACAGCTCATAATAAATGTACCTACAAGGGATTTTTAAGGAAAGTATTTTTTTTACCGCTTCGCTGCTTCATGGTTAGGAACAATAGATTAGTAATAGAAACTCCTCAATCTTCCTTATTTTTTTCGCCAATTATTGTTATCCTTCTTGGTCACATTCAAATCAAATGTTTTTATTTCAAGTAAGCTTTCACAAGCGTTTATGAAACGTTATTGACTCTAGTTGCACGGTTCCAAAAAGTTGATCCTATGGAGACGAATCCGGCAAGAAACTCCATCGACACTCTTTTAAAATATATTGTTTTAACATAATTTGCTGGTACATTATGCCGATAACAGGATGTGAGGACATTGGAGGTTTATGTCATAATTAGCCTGAAGTCGGGACTAAAATTACAAGAAGGTTCTCAGCAAATGAGAACGCAATGTCAAACTAAAACAGATACACTATGTGTAAGAATACACATCATCAAAAAATATGAACTAGGATGACTATAAACTACTTAGACATAAATGGCTACGATGTACCCACATTATAAGTGGAATTAAAACATCATCAGCAATGGGCAGAAATGCATGTTGTAAAAGTTAACAGTCTCTCTGACATCTCTCGCTACGTGCCAGCATGAATGGGCAGGCACAACCGGGGAAGTACTAATATCCTAAAGAATATCGACGTGAAGTAGCAGTATGCATACTGTTGCGTTTCGTTTGGTGAGTGTAGAGCGCCGGAGGTCCAATTCCTTCTTTAGTCCCCTTCCTTCTCCTTTTCTTCTTCTCCTCCCTTTTCCTTTACAGGGTCGGCAACACGTGAGCGATACGCCCGCTGTTGCAAGCGTCCATTGTCTATTCTTATCTTAATGATCTCTTGGATTCTAATCCAACAGATGATCTGTTTGCAGATAGATGGTCGAAGATCATATTGGTAAGTTAGAAGTTCACTGTGTTCCTTCGTGGGATGACAGAGGTAGAGCCCGAAATAAAAATATCTCAATTATTTGCGTTGTATCGCCTATAGGATATAGGCAAGCTAACATTACGCTACGATCCTTAGGAGCGGAACAAAGCAGGTGGTTAGAAACTGAGTTTAGTAAATAGACATCATTATGGACCCTTTTTTCCAGGAAGAAGAATAAAGTTTTCAACACAGGACAGCTAAGAAGATCATGTCGTTTCCTCCACACGCTTTAAAGAAAGCTATAGAGAAGCCTACAGTATCAATTTTGTATTCCATTCTTGAAAAGAATAAAATAATAACAAATAAAACATATTTATGTTAATTATTATTAACCATATTCGTTTGTTCACGTGTTTTACAGCTGACTCAATAAGTGTTCAAGACCAGATATCTTAAATTATTCGTAATTTAATTCTACATTAGTAATATTATCAGACTACTTACTAGACAATTAATTTAATTAATACAACCTACTACCAACTCGCCGTAGGCTAGCATGGTCGACTCACAGCCTATCCCCTCTCATTTTGAGAGGAGACCCGTGCCCAGCTGTGGGTCAATAAATAGGTTGATGATGATGATGAATACTAACTATGCTTAACTCCAGGCTAAGGCCGGCCATATCCTAGTAGGTATAGGCCCGAGGCCTACGTCCAGCAGTGGACGAATACGGGCTGATGATGATGATGATGATGATATCCTAGTATACTGGCAATAAACTCAACGTACCATCACGCCTGTATTCTCCAAAGGCTTAGGCAGAGGTGTATCTACTTAACGTTCACAAAGTTCACAGTAGTAGGCATCTACAGTTGTTGGCAACCTCAAGGTGAAAGTAAGGTTCGATATATCGATGATATCATATTAAAACGGTATTTTTTATTTGCCACTTTGAATATATAAAGGAAATGCAGATTTCGACATATGAAACTCGTTTAGCAATCACGCAAAAAGTTTAAAAGTAGGTAATGGGCGTTAATGAACCATTAACTAATGATTAACAGGTGGTAGAAATATTTTAATGGACTTAACATAATATTTTAACTATAATATACACCACAGTTCATAATATAGTAACTATAATATACACACATTTAATGGGGGCAAGCCTTTTAGCTATCATTAACCGGGTGTTAATACAAATTCTGAACTGCTACTGAGAATTTCATAAAAAAATAAACCTTATTTCATACTATTCACCATTACATCATCCTGCCCTTTTCCCTAATTTATTTGTGGTCGGTGCAGCCTGTCCTTTTCTTCCATTCATCCCTGTTACTCGTTATCTCATCATTCAATCCCTTTTCCATCATATCTGCCTTCACACAATACATCCATCTTTACTTTGGTCTCCCTCTACCCCTCCATCCTTCCACATCATTCCACATACTATTCACCATTACCTACGCAAGGTGAAAATATCAGCAATCCATCTATTATTCACCATTACGCAAGGTGAAAATATCATAAGAAATTTGACGAAGCTAGGCACGGGTACTCTTAATCAATAAAAACAGGTTAGAATTACATAATATGTACCATAACATAATTGAATGCAGACATGATTGACAAGAACAGGAAGTATCTTAACTAAATACCAATGCCATTCATTTATATTGTATGCTTTGCTTACGGCGCGCGGCGCGGCCATGGCCGTAGCAATCATACTGGTATTAAGGAGGATTTTTTTGTTTATTTTTTATTGGTGAAGTTGGCAAACATGGACACATACAATACTTAAGGAGTTGGTGATGTGTTGTAAGAACTCCTACTGATTGTAGACTGTTAGAGCAGGAATGACCGAGGGGGAATTGACTTTCACGTGTCAAAGTCGATACATACACCGAGAACCGAAGAAAACTCCGAAGAGTGGTCTCCACCCAGTCGGACTCCAAGAAGTACTACTACCGAGCAAGTCTAAAAGCCTATTTGAATGGCAGAAAGGAACTATATTCTACCGCGCTTTAGAAAAATAAGTTTTTGGAGAAACTATTGCTATCGCTCTGTCCATAAAGCAGTGTGTTATGGACAACTATTGCTCCCAGTTTTGAATCTAAATAAAGTAATAATTTGAGGTTTGGCCTTTTCCACCTTCAAAACTGGATTTAAATAAATCCAGTTCAATCTCAGTCCAAAAGATATATCATAAATTGAATAAGAAGGATATGTACTATACCCTGATTGGTTTGCTTTTTTCATTAGAAGTTGTAAAATTTGTACCGATGTGTATACCCTAGGCGGTTGACAATAGTCTAAATAGGCACTTTTAAAAATTCCGAGAGAAAATTCAACCTGTAACTTAAAATAATATTTTAATTGAAAAAGTTTAAGACTACATTAAAGGTTGATTATCATGAAGAGTTTAAGACATTGATAATAACGCCTAAATTGGAACAAACATGAAGCTCGTTATTGGTGTGTTGCTATTTTTATTATATCAGGCGTATATCGCCAGAATTACT
This sequence comes from Subacronicta megacephala, assembly GCA_958496365.1. Classification (NCBI taxonomy): domain Eukaryota; kingdom Metazoa; phylum Arthropoda; class Insecta; order Lepidoptera; family Noctuidae; genus Subacronicta; species Subacronicta megacephala. The sequence continues at coordinate 13,650,046 of OY292527.1, forward strand.
ATTTTTTTCTGCCTAAATTCAACTATAGACTGTCTCATTCTTATATACTATGAGTTCGTTTACAAATGTTAATTTCTCAGAAGGTTAGTTTAGTGTTAGTTTCTTCAGAGAGGAAATCGCAACAATTTTCTTAAATATATATTTCGTGCAGGGATTTTAAACCCGCGAAGTTAGAGTTCGCTGCAAAATATCTTCGCGCGGTTGCAAACAGAATGAATGATACTAACACCATCTAGTAGCACAAATCCGAACTAAATATAACACAATTCCGTACAGTATGTACCTGATTGAAAAGTGACTAATTAATTACCTAAATGCGTGTATACAGCTTACCTACAAGATCATCGATGATAGCTATCAGATATTGATATCCGTACTGAATATGATTTGCAACAAACACGTAAAAATGTTCTTATTGTAATGACAAACATATTTATTTATGCAGGTGAGCTATTTTGGCAGGTCTCATTAGTCTAGAGCCTAAACTAACCTGACCTCGACTACTACGCCAGAGATCTTGGGTTCGATTCCCAGATCGAGCAAAGTGTTATTTGAGATTTTCTATGAAATTGTCAATAGGTTAATTGCAATAGGCTGGCCCTCTATTACATAGACCTAAATAAAACATAAGAATCGTCATCAACCCATTACATTGTCCCACTGCTGGGCACGGGTCTCCTCTCAGTACGAGAGAGATTAGGCTATAGTCCACCACGCTAGCCTACTGCGGGTTGGCAGACTTCACATGCCGTCAAGAATATCTCTCAGGCATGCAGGTTTCCTCACGATGTTTTCCTTCACCGTTTAAGCGCGTGATAATTAATTATTAATACGCACATGACTTCTTAAAGTCAGAGGTGCGTGCCTTGGATTCGAACTCGAGACCTTTGACTTGGCAGTCCAATGGTCGTATCACTAGGCTATCACTGCACTTAAACATAAGAATGCCTCGGTCTAACTCTTCGATTATTTAAAGTATATCACCTATGAATATTTCCGATCACGAAGACAGGCTGATAGATTCGATTCCTGCACTACAATAAATTTAAATCCTAATTATTTATGATTGTTTATCACTAAGGGTGTCACCTGACGAATCAAAGAAGCATAACGCACGATAAACAGCGTTCCGCCAATTTACCGATGTGTATACACTAAAACATAGATAGTGGCGCCGACTAATCGCCTCACTATCAGATAACATCAGTGTAACAACGCCTTTCATGCCAAACACCGCATTTTTTGTTCAGAAAAAGTACCAGAAAATGTACAAGTGACAGTTTCGAAGTGAAAATAGTGCCATTTAGTGACAGTTGTGGATTTTTGTAATCGTTTTCTCTGGAAGGATTTATAAGGTAATGGTTTTTATGAAATTGGGCGTGGACTGTGTAGGTAAACAACAAATTTTCTGTGAGCTAAAATTATGTAGATATAAAGAGCGCTGCACTAATGTCTAGACACTTTTTTTTATCGACCGGAGACATTGTCAGGATACACCCACTACTATTCTCTCTCTATCAACTGCATCACGGACTAAACTTGCCAGGTTCAAAAATTGTAACCAACCAAAGGAGTACCAGGAGTACAAGACCGGGATGGTTGGCACTCTTTTGGGGAAGCCTACGTTCATCAGTGGATGGCAATAGCTTGATATGGTGATGGTGAAAAGAAACTCCACACAATTAGGTTCTTTTTGTTGGTCGGAGAAAATGCCTTTGCGCATACGACACCGTCGGGTAATGGCGTACCTTAACTGGATTGATATTTTAAGGTAACGAGTCCAGTTTTTTGTTTCTAAGATATAAAAAGCTAGGCTTGAATGTAGCTGATGTTGAAGACACTTTGGTTGGGGTCTTGGTGACTGAATCTCGGTGATTTAATTACGAGCCCCACGGTCCTATATGGTAAAGGATTAAAGGGTTTTTAGTCGGTAGGCATAAGTCCGAAATATCCCGCCACGTGCCTTCCCTGGTAACGATAACTCCAAGAAGATTTTCTGCATTATGAAGAACTAGCATTTGTCCGCGGTATTACTAGCATACCAAAAGACTTTCCGATACAAAAAGTAGAGTACCTACGTCCTTCTCCAAGGTCTAGTCTATCTCTATCTCAAAATTCATCAAAATTGGTTCAGCGGTTTAGGCGTGAGATCGTATAAACAAACCGGCTGACGCATTTACCTATAATATAAGTTAGTATGAATTTAAGCAAGCAAGATACATGCCACAGAACAGATAAACCTCTTTTACCTGTTCTGTGATACATACACGCTTCATGCGATGCTTGCTGCATGCAAGACGATTATTCTTGCTTTTGTAGTTCTGCTATTTAGTTCTTTGGTCCGGATGAATTGTATGAATTTTATAGCCGTGTATATACGTTTCATATAAGTCTACTAATCTATTTATTTATATTTTCCTTTTAAAAATAGGTAAGTACTAACTTATTAGTAAGTAGATCGAAAATACTAGAGTAAACACTTATTTTACGATTTTATTTCATTCTAAACAATTGACTGTTCGTAGGCAAATAACCGTGCAGTTTTAATAACACTCTCATATAAAAAAACGTTAATATAAAGAAACTGAAAGCTGAATAAGTGAACGGTATCATACAGTTAGAAACGAGCCTTACTTTTGAGGTTGGAGAAATTGAATTGAAATTATGACCTATATGTAGGACGGTGGTTAGCCGGGCAGATTATAATTAAAAAGAAAGATGTACACCAACAAAGCATGTTATTTTTTATGGGATAACTCGGCAAACGAGCAGGCTATCTGATGGTGAGTAGTCATCGCCGCCCATATACTTTTAGCACATGGACATCTGTTAAACCAAAGGAGTTGCAGAGGCGTTGCCGAGCCTATTTAAGGGAAAGGGAGGGGAAGGAGAAAAGGAGAAGTAATGGGACTGAGGGTGCAATTGGGCCTCCCGCGCTTCACAATCACCGTCAGAAACGAAACAGTATGCATACTGCTAGGTACTTGACGTCGATATTCTGTGGGAGGGTAGTACTTCCCCGGTCGTACGGATCCCTTCATGCAAGCATGTAGACATGCCAGCAGGCACTTCCACTACTGCAGTAGTAGTTGTACTATGTTGGGGTTTGTAAACTTTCACAACACACGTTTCGTCTCAGCATGCAGAGAGCCAATTATCTTTTTATGTATTAGGTTAGGTTAGTCGACGTTTCAAAGGCTCTAAGATTTCGAATCGCAGTGAGAAGACAAGAATAGCAGAATGTATAACAGGACGCAGTCCAGTGATAGCCTAGTGATATTACCATTGGACTGCCCAGTCATGATAAGTACTCAATACATTTATTGCACTCCACAAGGGAGGTAGATGTTAGGTACAAGATGATGATGTTGTCAGGCACGGTAAATGTAGGAGAGAGGAGGAAGTTTTATGACCCTTTGCAACTTCGTATTATGCCATATTATTTCACTAATTTAAATTGAGTTTTTAGAATCATATTTCAATTATTATGACTAATTTTAATCTTTAGTGTTCTGTAGTTTCTGCCTACCCCTATGGGAAAAAGGCGTGAGTGTATGTATGTATGTATCTACTAGAGTTAGATGTTGGATTTAATTATTTTCAAAGGTCTCGAGTTCGAATCCAAGGCACGCACCTCTGACTAATAATCACGCGCTTAAACAGTAAAGGAAAACATCGTGAGAAAACCTGCATACCTGATAGATTTTCTTGACGGCGCGCGGCGAACCGTAGGCTAGGGTGGTGGACTATAGCCTAATCCCTCTCGTTCTGAGAGGAGACCCGTGCTCAGCACTGGGAGAATGAAATGCATTGATGATGATGATGTCCGTATACAATAATAGCTAGAAAAATACGTAAGCGAAATTTTTTAGTGCTATGACTAAGTGGTACCTACTTAGTTATCTTTTGATAAGAATGATTCGCGCAAAATATTATAGTTTACACATCTCGGGAGACACTATATTAGAGAAACGTGGCTTTATTTGATTACGTCGTCGCACTGCTAGGCAAGGGCCCCTCTTAGAACGAGAGGAATTAGGCTATAGTCCACCAAGCTAACCTACTGCGAGTTAGCAGACTTCACACGCCGTCGAGAAAATTTTTAGGCATGCAGTTTCCCCACCGACGTTTTCTATCACCGTTTAAGCGCGTGATAATTAATTAATACAATACAATACAAATATCGTTTATTTTCTCCACAAACATTCTTAAATACTAAAGTAAAGGGTTAATTACTATAATTAGGTATTACAAATACATGTTGTGGAGACTGGAGCCAGTACTAGGTTTAACCTGTGTTATAGTTCTCCAGGCCTCCTACTCAGACAGTGCGCATATTAACCTTTTGAACGCCAGAGTATAAACGTATCGCCGTACCCCTGACGCCAGGCCGCTTTTTCTGTCAAATTACACAAGGTAGTGAAAACACACTAAAGTAATGATTAAATTGTTTATTTCATAAAATGGGCGACGTATATTTTGTCATATATTTGTGACGTTGGCGTTCAGGGTAAGATTTCGTTTGTCACATATACGCACATGAATTCGGTTAGTCAGAGGATTCGAGCTTGAGACCTTTAGCATGGCACCCACTGTACGCACGGCTACACATCAAGCTATACAAAACCAGTATAGGCTGGCCTTGAATTGTACGGAAACCTATGCAGCGGGATGGCAGTGTTAACTGGATTTGTATAGCTTGATGTGTAGCCGTGACGTTAAAGAGGTTGGCTGGCATACAGTTACATGTCTTTGGTCGACACTGACTAACTAGAAATTTAATGTAGAATGCATGTAACTATATCGTTTTGAGTTACCATCACGCCTGTATTCCCCGAAGGGTTAGGCAGAGGTGTACAAATGTACACCAATATTTCACCAGTATGTTTTAGGTCCCATGTAATAGGCGAGCCTATTGCCATTAACCGGGCACAAATCCAGACTCCGAGCTGCTACTGAGAATTTCTTAGAAAAACCCATTAACACTTTGCTCGACCTAAGGATCGAACCCAAGACCTCTAGCGTAGCAGTTGCGCTTAGAACCACTAGACGAATGAGGCAGTCACAATACTCGTAGGCGTTAATATACTACATTTATATCGGCCAGTCGTTCATATACAAGTTAAAAACGTCTAGTATGAAGTTTAAGATAACTGTACCTATCGTTTCCAAAGTAAGAATCTCGCTGGAACAAGTTAAAAAGATCTTCCGATTATTTTTTTATCTTATCTCAAGAACCTTATTGTTATCTACTGTTTAGTTACGCGGTGTGCGCGCGCGCAGTGTCACGTTAACGTACTACAATTAAGAAAATGTTCGGAAATATATGAAGGATTTGGGGTGAGTTGGGAAATGGGTAAATCGTAAAAGGGGGTGAAGTGATTTGAAAGCTTATATTTTCATATCAAACATGTTTTTAAGTAACAAATGCAATTGATGATGTTGCGTTAAAATATCAAGGATTTTTGATAAGTGTGCAAAATGAAAAATCAACATGGTCGGTAAACTGCTTGATAAGCCTCGGGGTCTCAGTAAATAAGGAAGCAAATGTAATATGTAAACGCAATGTAATTCTGTAATCCCCTTGGAAATGTTAATAGACTCAAAACGTGCATATACTTTTTCCGTTGTGAATTACTAAATTCACGAGTTAGCGAGCCACCTGACAGTAAGTAGTCATCGTCGCCTGGTGGACACCTGCATACCAAAAGAGTTGCAGCTGCGTTGCCGAGACAAGAAAAAGGGAGGGGAAGGAGAAAAGACGAAGAAAGGGGGCTGAGGGGGACTTGGGCCTGGAATATGGTGAAAGGTGGATCGTGTTCCGAACATCGTGAAATGCGGTCATGGAAATAACCTTAGAGGATTAATTTGCAGACACTATAGAGTTTTTGTCCCTCACGAGGCTTCTTCGATAAATTGTTCAAGAAGTAAGGATAAGAAATAAGGACCTGCATACCAAAAATGTTTATAAGAAACGTGCATACCATTCGAATGAACACGTGAACAACATAACCTATCTTTTGGCGCCGCGGAGTCGAGTTGGCCCAGGCCCCAGCTATCTTATATTTGCGGATTTGACAATAATGATATAATTAGTTTGATACCAACTAAGTATTACGGTATACCTACAATGATATTCAGTTATCGTTATGATGTCATCGTTATAAAAACCCCTTTATTATCTGCAATGACAGGGAATTTAACCCGACTTCAAAAAAGGATTATTAAATGTAGTAGGTATAAGTTTCTCTGTATCTTCAGTTATTGTAATTGGTCTGTACCGTTATAATTGAAGTAAAAAATAAATAAAAAATGAACCTATTTACACCACTCCTTTATCAGATATCTTTTTAAAATAAATTGTCTTGCTGGATTATTTACAACTGGTAACGACTTTTCGTGCTCTCAAAGGCATGAAAGAATTGTCAATCTGTTAAGAACGCTCACCCATCTACAGACTGATCGCAGTAAGCGCAGTTGAATCTTGCATATCGGTTATTTTTAAGCTACGGAGCTAGGGATCTTCTGTGTCGATATAATTAATGTGCTGTTTCAATGAACCGGCGGTAGCCTAATGGCTAGGGCGTCGGACTTGCGATCATGTGGTTGCCGGTTCGAACCCTCCAATGCACTACCGACGTGAGCCCACTCGTAACACAAGCATTTAGCTTAGTACGCGGGGTTCACAAAATGTACTGAGTGAGTAGTAATGTGAGACCCACATTACTAGTAAGCTTAAAAAAAAGTACGCACTTAACGCGGTTATTGTATATTTAGTAAGCTCCCTTATCAATGTAACAAAATGTTATAATATAAAGTTAAATTTTTGTTCCTATGATTGTAACTCGGAAACTCTTGAATCGATTACCATGAGTGCACTTCTCCACTAGTTAAATAAAATCGATATGAATCGATGTTGCGCAACGAGTTATCGTTAATTCATTCTGGTACGCTTCAATGAAAGTCAAGTGATGTGTCGATATAAAAAAAAAGCTACTATTTGTCCTTAGTATATCCGTAGTATGTCCGTAGTTATAAGCGCGACTGCTACGCTAGAGGTCCTGGGTTCGATTCCCAGGTCGATCAAAGTGTTATTGGGTTTTTCTATGAAATTCTCTATGACAGCTCGGAGTTTCGGATTTTCCATGAAACCTAAACATACCGGCGAACTGTGGCTGTACATTAGTACATTTATGCCTTATCCTTCGGAAAAAATAGGCATGACGGAACACATGTTTCGGATGTCGATCGCTTCAACAACGAACTCAGCTTATCCCGCCACTGCTAACGTAACAATTTGTAAGACAAACAGATAAGTAGTGCAAGTGCGTAATCTTGGTACACATAATCTGAGATGTTATCTCGCGGTAACCTTACGTTCCACAACGTTTCACAATCCTGATAGCCAGTTAAGTTATCAACAGTGAAAGAATAGGCTTAATATCTAAACACGGTAACAAATAACTGCGGAGGATTTATTTTAAACCTCATTGCTGGTGGGACGGACCAATTTTTTTGTAAGCTGAGTTAATTCACAAGGGCGGCGTTGTCACTACATGGTATAAAACAAAGTCGCTTCCCGCTGTCTGTCTGTCCCTATGAATGCTTAGATCTTTAAAACTATGCAAAGGATTTTGATGCGGTTTTTTTTAGATTGAGTGATTTAATTCATACATATAAGCTTTATAGTACAGAAAAGTCGAGAAAACACGTGGACGAAGCCCTTTGGAATGCGAATGAAACTGGATGACTATCTTGGGAAAATTGTAGGCCAATAAAATATTAGGTAAATACCATATTTCGTCTCTTATTTTGTCTCTGTTTCGTCCACAGTTGAACCTATACTATAAACGTAAAGCTAATTGAAGAATCCTAATAAGGATTCTTGGGCTACCCTAGCAGCTTATGGAATAAAACCTTTGCACGATCTTACAAATCTAAACTTCTTTTTAATAAACTCTTATTCTCCTATCCAATCTGACAACCAGCTGCACCAACGAAGGTTGACATTTGTTGACATTTATAGTCCTCAAAGTGTTTGCATCACCTGATTCTATTACCGTACTCTTCGCATTATTGGTATTCGTAGATGCAGTGGCGGTTAATGAATGACAACATCAGCTCTTAGGAATCAGTCAAATAAGCTAACTGACATGGAATAATCAGTTGCCAAACATTACCTTCCTCTATCATTCTAATTTATTGGGAGACATCGAAGTATGTCTAACAGTAGCTCATTACATAACGTATTACGTTATAATTCTTCACACAGATGCACACTAAGAAAAAACAAGTGTTGTACAATCAACAAAACAATTTCCTGATCCGCCTATCTAGGTACCAAACATGTTAGACCCATGGCAAACAGTTTTACAGTGTTTCATCCTGTTTATGTCTCTCTGCCTGCGAGGGTGTTTTTCTCTTTCTATTAGTCAAATCTAGGAATAAACGTATCCAATTCATGACACATACTCTGAAACTTTTTCTCACGTTAGTACCAGAATAACAGTACTTTTCAATAAGCGCAACATTTTTAATTTGGTACCGCTTTCTATACGATGAACATAGCATAACACACGATAACACCTGTATTCCCCGAAGGCAGACACCCACAGTTTGCCAGTATGTTGAGGTTCCATGGAAAAGGATGCTTACCTTTAACCGGGCATAAACCCAAACTGCCGAGCTGGTACTGAGAAAAACAATAACTTTAATTATATATAACTTGCTTAAGATTTTAATGCTTAGAGCTGTTTTGGAGACTAATGAAGCAGTTTTTTAAACGATGTTAATAAATGATATTGTTTTTAAGGTGTTTGGCGTGAGTCCAGATGTGGCAGAGAAGGTACACCCTGATCAATGGCTGAGGGGAAGTGGCAGAACATCTGCCGGGTCGTGTACAGGAGACGAGAGTTCGAGCCAGAGCGAGTCGAGAGCGGCAGATTGAGAAGGTGACGCAGTTACAATGTGTGTGTCTTTGTGTGTATATGTGATTGTAAACTACTGTACCAAAGATTACTGCCTCATTAGGCTAGCGCGACTGCTACTCTAGAGGTCCTGGGGTCGAGCAAAGTGTTATTGGGTTTTTCTATGATATCTTAGTAGCAGCTCGGAGTCTGGATTTGTGCCCCGTTAAAAGGCTCGCCCCCTATTCCATGGGACCTAAACATACCGACGAAGTGTGGCTTTACATTAGTACACCTCTGCCTAACCCTTCGGGGAATACAGGCGAGTTGGTATGTTATGTACCGAAGATTTAATTGTGGTGTTTTTTTTTAATAAGCTTACTGTAATGTGGGTCACACAGTACTAGTATACTTGTTAACTCCTAGTACTAAGCTAAATGCTTGTATTACGAGTGGGTTCACGTCGGTATTGCAATGGGTGGGATTTCGAACCGGCAATCACATGATCGCAAGTCCAACGCCCTAGCCATTAGGCTACTGCCGCTTCAAAAACTCCCATTGTAATGGTTTTCCGCACAAATCAAGGCCAGCCTATACTGGTTTTGTATAGCTTGATGTGTAGCCGTACAAACGTGCGAAGCCAAGTGAAATAAAAAAAATCGAATGTAGGTACAGTGGGTTACAGCTGTTACCTGACCCACCGAGACCCCACCGTCCCACCTAGGGTGGGTCAGATAACAGCTATAACCCACTGTACTTACCTGTTTGTTATCCCCAGATGCCTGAACTGCTGGGACTTGACGTCAATGGGCGTGGGCAGCACTCTGGGCATCGGCGTGTACGTGCTGGTTGGGTCTGTGGCGCTGAAGACAGCCGGCCCGTCCATCCTGCTATCGTTCCTCATCGCTGCCGTCACCTCGCTGTTTGCAGGTAACGTGGTTTTAACTTAGACAATTATTTTTATATCCATACTCTCATGCTTATTTCCCACAGGGGTAGGCAGAAACTATAGACCGCCACTTGCTACAACTCTTGTATATTTCTTAAGCTTCTTCCACATTCATAAATCTTTTCATATATACGCGCTGGTTGCGAATACTGCGCACCTGACTGTTTCGGAGGATCTCGCCGTGTATGTCCTTCTAGGGCGACCTCTCCCGACGCAGCCGCTGACATTCGCCTTATAAATTCCATTTGTTAATCGTCTTTCATTCATTCTTTCAACATGCCCATTATTTTTTAATTTATTTAATTCACTGATCCTCGTATCCGAGACCGAAACAATAGATTCTGCATTGTGTTTATTATATGGGTCTAGAAGAGTTAATAACCCCCGCCCTCTCTGAGAGGAGACCTGTGCCCAGTGTCCCTGTGTCCTAGTGGGACGGTAGGTAAAGTGGGGTAAGAATACTGAGCAGGCAGGTTGAACGTAACTCACAAACAAAGTTTCTTTAGATCTTCATCGCTATTGCTTAATAGAATAATCTTTATTGTATAGGCACCATTAATATGAAATAAGTAAGAAATAAGACTGCTTCATTAGTCCAGTGGTCCTTAGCGCGACTGCTGCTGCTAGAGTTCCTGGGCTCCATCCCCAGGTCGAGCAAAATGTTTGTAGGTTTTTATATACAATTCTCAGTTAGCAGCTCGGAGTCTGGATTTGTGCCCAGTCTATGGCAATTGCTAGCTCCCTATTACATGAGACCACAACATAATAATATAGGCGAAATGTGGGTGTTCATTAGTACACCTCTGCCTCTTCGGGTAATACAGGCGTGATGGTATGTATTATAATGTGAATTTATTGTAAAATTAAAACACTTAATAATAATAAAATAGCAGAATAGGTAGCCAGAAATATAGCGTGAGCAGCGAATCCATCCATGCAGATGAAAGAACGAATAAAAAATTATTGTTTTAAATTCATTTCCTATCTACACTCAATTTTACGAAATTAATATTTGTAAAATTCCGTATATGACACTTGTCACTCGTCATCGCTTAGGAATTACTGTTATCTGACAATTATTATCGATTTGATTGTTTGCCTATCATAAACAGACCGAAAATAATATAAGCAGAAACATATTGTGTGTATCTAAGTAATATATGATACATATAGTTGTATTTATGGTAGTAATACCATTCTTATCATACAAATAATAACCAATAATGGTGCTCAAACGCGATTTCTACATTCCTCGGTACTGGGTTCGCTACCCAGGTAGAACCTATTTCAAGAATCTCAGCTTACTATGTCACCATCTATATCTACTATCTAAATGACTGTGTAAAAACAGCTTTTACTCGGTAGATGAAATATTTGACATGTAAAGTGTAAAATAACTATTCCGAATACTTTCTGTAGTGACATTTATTATTTCACAATTATTGGCATGTAGGTAAATTGTTTAAACTCGTATAACTATTTCCTGATTATGTAGTTACATTTCATTATTTCATCATCACTACATAGTATAAAACAAAGTCGCTTCCGGCTGTCTGTTTGTCCATATTGTATGCTTATATCTTTAAAACTACGCAACGGATTTTGATGCGGCTTTTTTCAATAGTTTGCGTGATTCAAGAGGAAGGTTTGTATGTATAATATATGCACATCATAGTACAGAAAAGTCGAGAAAACACGCGGGCGAAGCCGTGGGCGGAAAGCTAGTAATTTATATTTGTATGTCGTTAAAAATGAGATGACTAGTGTGTTAAACTATCTTTTATCCTGAACAGCTCTGCAAACCACATTTATGCAAATAAAGTAGTAAATACTAAAACTGCGTCATTAATTTAGTGGTCCTATGCGTGGCTGCTACGCCAGAGGTCCCGGGTTCGATGCCCAGTTCGAACAGTGTTATTGGGTTTTTTCTATAATATCTCAATAGCAGCTCGGAGCCTGGATTTGTGCCCGGTTAATGGCAATAGGCTTGCCCTACATGGGACCTAAACATACAGGCAAAGTGTGGGTGTACACAAGTTACCTCTGCCTAACCCTTCGGAGAATACAGGCGTGATGGTATGTATGTATGTTATCTCAAGATTCTCAGCTGACTTAGTCACTATGTACGTCTATTTCTTGGTGTTCCAGGCCTGTGCTACGCCGAGCTGGGTGCCAGGGTCCCGCTGGCAGGATCCACGTTCATCTACACTTACGTCACGGTCGGAGAACTGGTAGCCTTCATGGTCGGTTGGAACAACATACTTGAGTTCATCTTTGGTGAGTTGGAGTTCTTCAATGAGGAACCGTCTACAACTCTTTAGATGCTTCTACCATAGTTAATAAATCCATACTTAATATTATATAAGTGAATAATTAGGTAACTTTGTGCGCCTATTTGTTACCTTGTAAAGTCATTTTATTTAAGGAAAAATTCGACCTTCAACAGATGTCACTAACGTCACCTCAAAGACATAAATTCAAAATGTGAAGACAACTTTTAACATGGCGGGTGGGGTTCGCGGTGGCTTAGTCATAGCGCTTGGTGTAGCTTTTACCTGAAGACGCAGGTTAGAATCCTGCCCGCGGTCGAATTTTTCACTCCACAAAAATAACTTTACAACCTTAGCATTGAAAATGCATAAAATATACAAACGATATTAGATATGCCTGTTATCTTTTCACGACTAAACCGTTGAACCAATATTGTTAATATTTTGGTAAAGAGATTAACTGGATCTAGGAGAAGGACATGTTTACCTTGAGTCTCAAAAGCCTTCGGGATATGACTGAAACCGCAGTCAACAGAAAATACCTACTTGAAAATAAAGAAGAGGAGAAACAGGTCTATGTTAGAAGACAGAACGTCTTTTTTCAAGAAATCTATACTTTTTTTATATTATAAAGCTGAAGAGTTTGTTTGTTTGCTTGAACGCGCTAATCTCAGGAATTATAGGTCCGATTTGAAAAAATATTTCAGTGTTAGATAGCCCATTTATCGAGGAAGGCTATATATTATGTCGCTAAGACCAATAGGAGCGGAGTATAAATGAAAAATGTTGCAAAAATGGGAAAAATTTAAATGCAGAAAAGCCGAAAAACCACGCGAGCGAAGCCGTGGGCGGAAAACTAGTAATAACATATTTGGTATTTCACTTTCTAGGCTCGGCGAGCGTAGCCAGAGGGTTGAGCGGATACATCGACACGGTGGCCAACCACTCCATGTCCAGCTGGTTCGAGCAGACGATGCCGGTGCCGGTGGAGTACGGCATCTCAACATACTTCGATCTCTTCTCGTTCATATTCGTTTTGGGAATGGGAAGTAAGTAAGGCAAGCCGGTAGTTTTCAACTGTATGGCTAAAATGATGCCGAATGAATTAGTGATGATGATGTGACCTGTTCAAGAACTACCATTTGAAAGAAAGCTACACAAAAGAAAACTTAACTGATCTCAATGATTATAAGAAGACAGTTTTCCTCGCAATAAGTATTTCCTTTTCCTGGGCAGTGGAGATTTAAGTGATCATTATGGGGTTTGTCCATTAGATACCATTTTTATAATTTACCAACATTGACGACTGTGACAATATGTTTCTGTTTGTACAGTGCAACTGTTGAAGTGAATACATTCTAATTCTTAACCTTTCTGTCGTCTGTCCGATGCCTTATCCTCACATCTCACTGAAAGCGCAGCAGGAACTTAATCAACTTATACTTGATTATTAATAAGATAAGGATAAGAAGGAAAGAAGAAGAAGAATTAATAATTATACAAGGCGAAGCTATAGTGAGCGAGTATAAAGAATGACCTTTTCAAATAGAACAACTACAAATATATTTTTCCAGTAAAAATTGTTCGCCGTATGCAGTTGTAGTTGTGGTAACAATTTCTATTCCTATTTCGCATTGATTTCCTTTTATTCCAGATTTAAGTAGTTATAATAAATTATATTATTTCTGGAAAAAGATTTTTGAAGTCACATATAACTTAATGTTTTAAATTATTGGACAGAAAGATGTTGGATTGAGTCTGCATCATTATAAGATTGCAGCTAGTTTAGGACAGAAAGCACTTCTCTCTAATACTTTACTATATCTCACTTATTTTCCTTTCGCCGTGGAAAGCCAGCTTTATTTGTAGAACCGTGTCACTTCATTGAATGCATCACCCTGTTTATCCAATTAACAATAGTCAATAGTGTTTACCTTGCGCAGTCTTGCTGGCGCTCGGCGTTCGCGAGTCATCCACAGTCAACAACGTATTCTCATCCATCAACGTCATTGTCATCATCTTCATCGTCATCGCTGGAGCGTTTAAAGGTACGTACTGTTTTTTTTTTGGGGAAATTAGATTGTTTCTATCAGCTATTGTGAAGATTGACTTACACAGGTCATAGAGTGTTGTTGTATGTTGAGTTACAAAGTACAATAATCAGTATACTCGTAAGACCAGCAATTTATTTCTCCGGACACTACGTATCTCGTATGGTTTCGGAGATATTTTTGGACTACGGATCTATCTACTGTATGAGCTAAGGTCCAATTTAATTTGCAAATTTTAAAACGAAAAGTTCCAATTTTGTTTGCAGAGCCAGTGTAATAATTATATTTGACATCCATAGTCATTTATTGTATATCTGTCTGACGAAGCACTTCTTTAGTTTCTGCCTATTAGTAATAAATATAAATACTGGGTTGACTGAAAGGCTTGTTGCTCAGAGTGTGGGGACTGAAATATTGGAAAATTGACATTTCCCAACAGTTCTCGGAAATTGCCTGCCTAAAGTATATGGTGGTTGGTCCGTGTTGTTGTACGAATATTGAGGTCAAATCCAGGACTTTAAATCATTTCCAATAATTTGTTTTACAGCGGACCCTAGCAACTGGGATATCCCGGCGGAGCAGGTGCCTCCTGGCTATGGGTCAGGGGGTTTCTTCCCGTACGGTGTGTGGGGTACGCTTAAAGGTGCTGCTATCTGCTTCTATGGTTTCGTCGGCTTTGATGTGGTTAACGCTTCGGGAGAGGAGGTGAGTTAATTATTTTTAAATTTTCCTGAGTAGGTTTTTTCGTGGGCCATTACAATGGGAAGTCGAAGTCGAATTTTGGAATTCCATGTTTCGTAACCGCACATTTGGAACTACAATTGAGTTTGAACTTCATAACTGTGAATTTAAGAGTGTTTTCTTTATTTCAGGTAAAGGATCCAAAAAAAACGATACCTATAGCGATCCTATCGATCCTGTTCATAGTCTTCGCCGCGTACGCCGCCGTGAGCATTATAATCACTATGATGGTGCCGTATTACGAAATGGTAAGTCGCTTCTTGACGTTCTGGTAAATTGTATATAATAGTTATAACTGGGTTCGTACCCAAGGAATCAGCAATAGCAGTCGTTGATACGGTCAATCTAAATAACAATTTGGCAAAGGATTGTTAAAAGATTTTCAACTTAAAGATAGAATCAGTGATAGCATCATAAGAAGAAAATAGGTTAGTAGAGAATTGCCCCCGGCTTTATCCGCTGGAATTCTATTATCCCGTTTCATAACATATTATGAATGATTTTTTTATCAGTTCAGTAGTTTCAGAGTATATCGATTACAAACAAATCTTTTCTCTTTTTAATATTAGTTTATATATGACTTCCACAACTTTGTATTTGTAATAATTCCAGACTGCTGTTGCTTCCGTGTCAGCGGCATTCAGTCACGTGGGGTGGGACTGGGCGCGGTGGATAGTCACTGTTGGAGCTGTCTTCGGCATTTCTACCAGGTAACGCAGCTAATACACTATCAAGTTAAGTTTCCTACCTATTTCCATCAAACTAAGTCGCAAGTATCACGGTTGACCGAAATTAAAGTCGAAAATAATGTGAGGAATACCTTAACTGATTTTTTAAATGTAACGGTTCACAATTTTCAAATCTAATCAGTACCAAGTTCAAAAACAGTGTATAGTTTTGTAGAAGCTTTTGATTCACCATCAAGTGGTTTTTAGTAGGAGTGACCCTCCTGTAAATAACCAGCGCTTTATTTAAAAACAACTTAATCCTCATGAATTTTGACACGAGTTTCCCTGTCCTTTGGGGGATTAAGATTGCCTTTCACTTTTCACTTTTGGTGGATGATTATTGAGGCTGTCAGCGCAAAAGCGGCCTAACTCTACATTTTTATATCCTGGCTATTCTACTACAAATTATTAAAACCTGATACAATTTTCTCGAAATTGACCCCTCGCCACTACCGTCTCGTATGACTTATTATTTTGTTCTCTTTGACTCCGAAGTCAGTGTTGATTTATAAAATAACTTGTCTTCTTTTCAGTTTGTTTGGTGCGCTGTTTCCACTACCCCGGCTGTTGTATTCCATGGCCTCTGATGGTCTGTTCATGCACTGGTTCTCTAAAATCAGTTCCACCAGAAAATCTCCAGTCGTGGCTACAATCATACCTACGGCGATTATTTGTGAGTTTGACTTTTGTTATAAAACAAATATGCATTGTTTCCAATATAAGCTAATGCCATAGTCTCAAAGGCTGGTGTTTTGTCAGAAGTAAATACTATTGCCAGGTATTGTGTGTTCAAATAACAGTCTGCAAATATTCGTTTTCTTTTAATGGCATGATATGAATATAGGCAGTAGTAGTAAATATCGGAAATATGAGACAATGATATCAGAAAGGACTATTTCATAAACAGTGAAATATAAACCTACTGTACATACAATTACGCCTGCGCTGCCCGAAGGGTAAGGCAGAGGTGTATTGAACAGTTCGCTGGTTCTCCTACCCACAACTTTTCGCACAATGCTCTCACCGCGTTTATGATAAAAAAGGTTTTAACGGTAGAAAGTACTTAATCATGTTACAAATCAGCGAATGGACACCTGAATGCCTACTGAATTGATAAACATTGTAATAGATTCAGATTTTTTTATAATACCTTTAGACAGAAAAGCAGCGCTCGAAACTCGGCGTTCATTACACACCATTACAGCACAACATAATATCGATTCAGTAAAACTCAATCAATTCGCTTATTTAAGTGTAGGTAATGTTAAAGGCAATGTAAATATTTACACTAGCTGATTTATTAACATGTTTTCAGCATTGCTGGCGGCCTTTCTGGACTTGGAGCAGCTGGTACTGATGATGTGCATTGGAACACTCTTCTCCTACACTATTGTCGCTACGTGCGTGGTGTTGCTTAGGTAACTGGAAATATAGCTTGTTTGTATACACGCTACGTCTCTATTTAGACAGAGAAAATGAGAAATCAAACAAGAATTCGGAGCACTCTGACCAGAATGATCTAGGTTGATGTGACGGGTTGTAAGCTGGGCTTGTTATCAAAGGGTTTAAGGGCTACAACAATAAGATCATTAATAGATTGATTAGACATCAATCTATTAATGATCTTATTGTTGTATGATGTTCAATGAACATTTCATGTCGCATGCTAGAAAAACTGTAGGAAAAAGCTGTAAGAAGAGTATATCAATGGCAAGATTGAGACTGCATAATTTCATTGCCTTCATTATTTAATATTGAACATAGGACCAATCTACTTTTGTATGGAGCGTGTCGCGGTGAATGTCCGCTTACACAAGTTAGGTTCCTCCCAGACGAAGCCGAGGCCAGCCACGATGTACGGCAACGCGTTCGACTCTCATGGGAGTACAGAGAAATGGGAAGCCTGCAATAGGACAATGCGGGCTAGATTTTTCTAATAGATTCTACAATTTATTGCTAAAGGTAGTCGTAAACTTTAAAAAAAGTCATTTACTTTATTTTGAAGTTTGAACAAAGGAATTACACGTGGCATAAATTTTTGGCACGTTACTGTCAAATATTTTGGCGACACTCACAATGCCACAATTCCTATTTCAGTCTAGTTCATAACAATCACGATACAATGTTAACAGTTAAAATTAACATGTCCATCATTAAGAATGTTGGATGAATGGCCGAAATGAGACAACGACATGATTTATTTTTGGAAAGAAAACATACTGAAGTAGATTCAAAATCTTTTCTTTTGTTATTGTTTTGTCTAGTCGTAGCGGTGTTTACTATATTTTAATTTTATTTATTTATTTTTTTAGGTTAACATGCCAGTCTAAATTAAGTTTACAATATCGAGCGGTAAACACATTAAAAAACATTAAGACAAAAACTTCGATTACTATTGGGCAGCTTTCAAACTCAATTTCTGGACTCTCACTAAAGTCTGAACCACTCTTATTACTTAAATAATAGTTCTTTGCAAACGGCGTTTTATATTGTACTGCGTTACCTGAGAAATTAACTTATTCTTGATATCTGTTTTTCATTGTGTATCTCGGAATATCTTTAATTTTACAGATATCGTTCAAACCACGAGCCGGAAGTGACGTCGAGCTACATAAAGCTGATCATAGGAAAAGGACATAAAAAAGCTTCACGGGCTTCGTCTAGAGTCATAAATGTGGCTATGGTTCTGTACAGTAAGTAAAATTTAATCTATAACATAAATTAGCCGGAGGGGTACACACCTAAAATTCGGCGGTATGTTTAAGTCAAAAAATTGGCCGCTCTTAAAGTGTCTTGTGAAGATATGGGACACGTTGTTGCAATTAATGAAACGGTACACTCAAAGATTACAGATACAGACTCAAATACAGATACTCAGATACAGACTCAGTTGAGTAGATTAGTATTGACAGTTAATTAACACACTAAATCAAACTATTCTTTGGTTTCAGTATTAATGTGTGTAATAATAGCCCTCGTGGTGGTAAATGTTCCGGACCCTTTGATTCCTGTGGTTATCCTGCATGTGGTGACCATATTCATCGTCATCGTCATAGCTTTGCAGCCCTCGAGCAATGACAAACTGTCGTTTAAGGTACTACATAGTATTAACATAGACATTAATGTAATTTTTTTATAGATCATTTTTGTATTGATATAACTATTGATAATAGATATAAAAAATATTGACTTTAAATCCCGCCTTAGTACTCACAATTTCAGGTTTCTTTTGTATTTAGGCGTTGTTCATACCAAACGTATTGTCAGCCACTGACTGTGAGCGCGCGTTTATAGCTTTTCCATATATAATTAACTTGTCGTTCACACCGAACCGACTTACGCTATTACGTAGTCCGTTGTCGCTTTGGAGCATACTCACAGTCGGCGGCGGACAATACGTTTGGTGTGAACAACCCCTAAGAGTTACTTTTATTAAATAGTTGGCTAGACTATCACCTACTAACTATTATCGATTAACGTCACGCCTTCCATCAATTCTAAGAGATTTGTATATTTTATGATAAGTTGGTTCTCGGCCATGCCCCTTTATACAAACTTTCTTTCTTGTTGCAGACACCGCTTGTCCCATTTATTCCGTGCCTTAGCATCTATGCTAACATCCACTTAATGGTCGTCATCAATTTACAGACATGGATCAGAGTTTTTATATGGATATTAATGGGTACGTATTTTATAGTTTGGTTTTAAGAGTTTTAACGTGACAAGTTTCTTTTTTCAAAGATATAGATAGTAACATAAAGGGCGTTCGTTATAGTTAATGATGTTCGTTATAGTTAAATAATAGGTGCAAAACTGCACGTGGAAATATGACATTATTCTCGCCAGTGTGAATTTTAAATAATTTTAAGCAATTCTCTTGCGTATAAATTTAATTATAATTGATATTCTGTTTTCAGGAATTCCAATTTATTTCATATGTATATGCTGCTACACTCAATATGCGGGAAAACAACCAAAAGATTCGGTTAAGCCTTACACAAATAAAAATGGAAAATCACCGGTTACTGTGCAAATTGTGGTAGAATCACCATCACCTCCCCGAACTTTGACCAGGTTTACTGAAAATATAGATGACGATGATGTTGATAAAATAGACCAGGAATCAGAAAATAATGATGTAAGTCCAAACAAAATCGAAGAGGTTATGATACAAGAGATCCAAGTTGAAAATAATGAAGAAAAAGAAGCGAAAATAATCGATTTATTAGACCAAGTATTGCAAGCTGAAGAAGACACTTACGGTGAAGTCATAAGCCTCAAAGAAATTAAAGAAGATGATATTGTTTCAAATAAAAATGGAATACCTCATAGAAAGTCTTTAAGCGAGCTCTCGGATGCAGGCTCAGATGCGTCATTAGGTAATCAAGTATTATCTAAATATGACGTGATTGCACAAGTGCACAGAGAAGATTTGCAGATATTAAGCGAAGAAGATGAAAGGTTGGACAGTAACGAGGACATTAATAACAATGAAGAAGATGAAGAAATAACAGCTTTTAACGAAAGTGAAACAAATTCAAGAACAGACGAGTCTGGGTATTCCGACACAATTGATAGACCAGTGCTCAATCAATCAGTGGAAGAAGACACGCAAGATTCAACAATACCAGTGCCACCGCCACCGCCATTAGATGAAAACTATTTTATTACCCCTAACTTTAAGAAATTTCATACCGTATCTTCTAGACATATAAAACAAGAACTACCAGAAACCAGTGAAGATGAGGAAAAGAGTGAACCTAGAGTAAGCATACAGTCAAACAATTCTCAGGGCGAAGCTAACATGAGATTTGGCAGTGACAGACAAATTAAATTCATGTCCAAATTGAATGATATATTTCAAAAATCGATCGCTCCTACTGAAGACGATCAGGCACCTAGACAAAGATCCCAGTCAATTGGTAACGTAGCTGATCCAGAATTATCTGTGATGCGTGACAGGCCAACAATGTTTTTAGATTTAAAAAAAGAATTGTTGTCTGGAGAGGCTGTACAAAATTTGCGTCCTGTTAACTTAGATGACAAACCTGAGGATAGGCAGCATGAATCCGAATCATCTGACTCTGAAGAAGTAGAAGATAAGTCAATGAGTAGAGAAGATTTAAAGAACAAATTAGAAAATATATTTGCATTAGGTGGTCCACAGCTAATGAAACCGCGGCTAATGAAGTCAAACCCGCCAACGCCAGAAGAATCATACCAAACAGATCATTCTAGTTCAGAAAGTATACAAAAGTTTCCAAAGGTTGACAAAAATGATACTTTGAAGAGACAAAGGGAGAAGTTCGGTAGTGTTTTAAATTCATTTCGGTTAAGTATGAACAAAGACGACGAAGTGTAGTTTTCGTAGAAAGTGATATTAAGTGAAGCAGTACAACTTGTTTGGACTTATTGTTGATCAAAGTGTTTTGTTATTACATTTTGTATTGAAATGATTGATATTTCTACTTCAAGTTATACATTTGAATAGCTTCAGTTGATTGTAAGTGATTTAACTTTAACTTTCAAACTATATGTTATTCGGGTATGAATACCTAGTCGTATGGTAAGTGCCTTATATGTTGTAGGCAATGTACCAACACATGAAGGGATTCAAGGTTAGCAGCTATGTTCAAAATAGTAACGTTCGGTCCCGTGCTGATTAAGCAGCCCTTGTTTGCGTTTTATAATTGTAAACCATTCAATTTAGAAAACTCAGTAATTTCAGAAGACTTTTTATGGACAACGAACGCTCAAAGATATAGTGAACATAATATTATAGGGCTGACAATTTATTTAATATAATCTAACAGTGCAATCGATTTATCAAAGATTTTTTTAAGTAGTGTCATGTATTTGTACAGTCATAATAATAATAATTGTGTAGTCGTTAATGTGGATACGAATTTTAGCTTTAAGTAGTGCGTCTTCGAAATATAGAAAATCATGATCAGTAAGACTGACAAAAATATGGTAGATTACTTTTCAATAAATTCAACTGTGTTTCAAGAGTGTATGTAGTCGCAAGTTTTAATAAAATACTAATTTAAGTTCGAATTTTGATTATTTTTTTACCCATCATCTTAGGAACTCAAATTAAGAATTGTACTGGTCTCTTCAAAAAACGTACCACGTTCTCGAAAAAGGCAACTGATAGTCCATCTAATCTAATAGGTAGCGTTTGACAGTTTTGACAGATTGACAAATAAGGATGGGGTCAAAGAAATCGGTTCCTACATTATTCGTGACATAATTTAAATTTGACTTAAAATCACTTATTTTCTTGAAGTTTTTGGTTACATTAGTGTAAAAACCATTCGCTAGTTTTTAACAAAAGACTTAATGAAAATATTTTCAATAATTTTAGCTTCAAAAGACTTAATGATAACTATTTTCAATAATTTTAGTTTCGTTCTGAGAATTACGCTTATTTAATGAGATGCCACCAAAAACCACGGCTGGATTGAAAACGGCTCGCTATCAATAAATTCGCTCATTCGTAATCTTTTACCGATTATGTGTTCACAAGTGAATTTAAAGAGTCGCAACACTACGTTAAAGGACCTGACTACATGACTTTGAATTGAAGACATACAAAATAAACAAAAAACTATCTATTGTATAAAGTTGTTATTTAGGCTTGTTTGAAGGATTTGAATTTAAATTTAGAGAGTCACATTGTACCCCTACATCTTGTGATAAAATAAAAACAGCTTCATAATTGTATGGTTTTACGGCGAAGGTTACTGAAATTGTGCGAGCTACGCCTATGCAAAGTTATTTCTGCTTGAAAAGTATAAAACTTCAAAGGGTATCTATTATTTTAGATGGACTATAAGAAGTATAGTATGTCAGGATCGTACTAGATGGAAATCTAATGGCCTTCAAAATGAAAAGAAAATTGTATACATAATAGGTGGAGGGGTGATTGAAAAGTTCGTAGCCTGACATAGAAGTAACTACGATAGATTTTTTTAAAGACCTTCATATTTTACCCTAATCATTCAACAGTCAATGTGCAAACTTTCAGACGTGTAGCTTAAACATATTTTTTTTTACGTTAATTTTTCTGTAAGTGTCTGACATATTTCTGCAAAATGGACAAAATCGAACACCGTGCGGTCATAAATAGGTATAAGGTCATAATCGGTATCTCCATAAGAAGGGGTTAACGCCGAAAGAAATTTACGAAGATATGGTTTCAACATTAGCAACATCCGCCCCATCATATGCTACAGTAAAAAAATGGTCAGCTGAATTTAGACGTGGGCGAGAGAGTATTAAGGATGACCCTAGACCAGGAAGGCCGACAACGTCCACTACTGACGAAAATATCGAAAAAGTATGTAATTTAATTCTAGGAGACCGAAGATTAAAAATTAGGGAGATAGCCGAGATCATAGGCATCTCCTATGAACGGACACAAAATATGATTGTCAACGAATTGGACTTTCACAAGGTGTCAGCGCGGTGGGTACCTAAACTGCTTTCAGTTGAGCAAAAGCGGACTAGACTCACAATTTCTCGTGACTGTTTGGAGTTATTCGGAGCTGATCAGCACGAATTTTTAGATCGATTTATTACGTTGGATGAGACATGGGTTCACCATTATACCCCAGAAACGAAAGAACAGTCGAAGCAGTGGAAAAGACCCGGATCTCCGCCTCCAAAGAAGGCTAAAGCAATTTTGTCCGCGAATAAGGTAATGGCGTCAGTTTTTTGGGACGCAAAGGGGGTGATCTTCGTGGATTACCTTAAAAAAGGTCAAACAATAAATTCTACGTATTATTGCACACTACTACGTCGTTTGCGAGAAGAAATCAAGGTAAAACGTCCAGGAATGATAAGGAAAAAGGTGTTGTTCCACCAAGATAATGCCCGCGTCCACACGTCTGTAGAAACAATGGCTGAACTTCATAATTACTTCTTACTTCCGCATCCTCCCTATTCACCTGATTTAGCTCCGTCGGACTTTCATCTATTCCCAAACCTAAAAAAACATCTAGGTGGAATGAAATTTTTGACGAATGAAGAGGTTGAAGCCGCTGTAGGTGACTATTTTGAGGGCCTTGAAGAATCATTTTTTTTAACGGGGATCAAGGCTTTACCGGAAAGGTGGTACAAGTGTTTTGAGCTTGGCGGAGAATACGTAAAAAAATAAAAATACTTTTTTCAGTGTTTACCTTTGTTTTCATAGTAGGGCTACGAACTTTTCAATCTACCCTCGTATGTTAAGTAGTGGTAAATTTCTTTTTATCAACCTAATTATTTACTTAGTAAGCACTAAGCACACCAAACCTGATAGAAATAAAAGGAGGCCCACGATACGGCGATGATGATGATGATGATGATAAGATCAAAAACAAAACTACCGCAATGCAAGAAGAGATATGCATTCTCTGCGATACTAAATATGAAATTATGGTACAACTTATCGCTTATTCTACTTCTAAGCCATTAAAGTTACAAATAAAACATGCGATAAAGGAAAACAAATGTAATACAAATAACAGGGCATATCAAATTCACACTGGGCACAAATATCCGTTTGTCTCTTTTCTACACGTGTGCAGTTAAATCGACGTCTCTTTTTTGTACAGTTCCTGCATCAGATCCCTTAGTTCCATTTCCTTCATGCACCCTAATAGCAGTTCGTCGACTATTTGCTCTGAAACACTGAGAAAAATCTTGATTCAGAAAAGACCCATATTCTTTGTTACTGAAGGCTGTCAAAGTAAGGAGTGGGCTTACAATAAATTTCAAATTCAATAAACTTTAAATGCAATAGAGACAATACGAAGAATCTACGATATTATCTACTAGCTAAGTATCAATTTCGTATGGTGTTTCAAAACACTCGTACAGTTTGTTCGAAATAAGTAAGCCGATCGGAAGTTGTCTGCAAGTGGTTTAGAAGTGGTAAATTTTAATAGAAATAGTCGGTGTAAAGATAATTAGAGTCGTATATGTTTCAAATTTCTAATTATTTTGTTTATTAAGTACGATATTTATGAATTAAACGATTTTATCACCGCGGTAGTTCGGAATGGCTAACTTCCGATCGGCTTACTTATTTCGAACAAACTGTAAGTATAACCAATGAACGTCGAGTGACGAAATGTGTCCACAAGTTCTATTCAGTTCGGTTAGTCATCAACCCACTGTCCCACTGATGGGCACGCGTCTCCTTTGAGAATAAAAGGGGATAGGTAAGGCTTTAATTAGTCATTAACGTAACTTAGGCAATGTCACGTTTTAATATCAAATTATGACGATTGAAGGACATATGACATGGTAGCCTATGTCCTGTTTCTAAGGTCCAAACTATATCTTTGACTGAAATTATCTAAATTGATTCAGCTGGTTAGGCATGAAAATGGAACAGAGTGATTTTCATGTCCATACTAATATTATAAAGATGTTAAGTTTGTGACGTTGTAGAGGGTAATTTCTGGATCTACTGAATCGATTTTGAAAGTTCTTTCACCAATAATTTGCTACATTATTACTGAGTGACACAGGTTAATATATAGCCTATGTCACTCAGGAAAAATGTAGCTTTCTATTGCTGAAAGAATTCCCGACATATGTGTCCACGCTTGTTTTTGTTTGTATTTTCTAATTTAAACTTAAATTTATTTCAATACATTGGGATCAACTAAAAAAACTTACGCAGGCAAGGCATTTTTTGACGACACAGACATTATATATCATTCACCAAAGGCGAGGGGGATACGCGCAGACAATCTAAATGACGTCATCTACCGTTCCCTACTCTCTTGTATCACGTCTATTTATTCGTAGCGTCTTACCCTTATTGTGTGTTTTACGACATTTGCATGGTTTTATGTACTAAGTTCGATAGCTAAAGTGGCTTTAGTATGTAGTGTAGTCTTACTTTTTTGTCTTCACAATACTATCATTGTGAAGTCAAAAAATATAAGTATATTTGAAAGATGAATAAGTTAATCGAGGTTAACTTAACGTATAAGCGAAAATGCCCCCAACGATATTGTCTTAGTGGATTCCAATGGATTAAACCAATCCCAAATGATTTTGGCTGCGTCTATAACCCATAAAATAAAAACATTACAGACTACAGAAGGCTATATAAGGTTCCTAGGGGCTAAAATGGTAATTTTTGGTGCAATGTGCATATTATGACCATTAATCATATTGTTATGCATCAAATCGCCGGAGCATTTATGCGATTTACTGAAATAATAAAGGACAATTCTTACCTGCCAATCATCTCCCAGGGTTTCCCGACAGCGCTGTTAGCGTACATGGAGCTGGTGAGCATATGCTGAACGAACTTGGTGCGGTACTGGAACAGGCTGTCCGTGATTTTGTCTGTGATGTTGAAGACCAGCCGGTATCGCTCGGGGCCGCGCGCTGACGCTGGCTTCTTGAATCGAGGCTTCGGAACTTTCTTCTGAATTGTCTCTTCCAGAATCTGTTTGTGGTGAAAAAAGTATTAAGTGAATGCTTGTTAATAATTGCATCACCTTTATCTCTCAAAATTATTGGCAAAATCAGTGGATGTTATACCAAAATTTTTAGGACCGTCTTATTGTATTTTTATGCATTTTTTATGCTAAGATTATAAAGTTATTTTAATGCTAACAGATTAAAAGTTTTCCTTCACTTCACACCGTTATTTCTTTGGAGCTCCCGAAACACCTTTTAACTAAGAATGGTCACTTGACCACCCATCTACTGTCTGCCTGCGAGAAGCGCCGCTGCACTTCTCACTGACACACTGTGGATACTGAGAAGGGAGTATGTGGTTGTCCAGGTTGACCTCCTTAGACGAGATAAGTGCCACTTAAATAGTGTTTAGAGCTTCAGATATAATTCTACTTACCCGAAGTAATTGCGGCGTGCTCGGCTGTCGTGGACTGCTGCTACTGTTCACATACAACAGCTGAGCATTCTTGGCGCCGGTTATGCGTTCAGCCCTGTTCGTTCAAAAAAAACAAACAAATTAACTACGACCGATATACAAGCATTTAGCTTAGTTCGAGGGTTTTTTTTTTCTTTTTTTAAAAACAAAGCTTACTAGCAATGTGGGTCACACATTACTAGTATTCTTGTTAACCCCTCGTGCTAAGCTAAATGCTTGTGTTACGAGTGGGTTCACGTCGGTAGTGCAATGGGTGGGGTTCGAACCGGCAACCATATGATCGCAAGTCCGACGCCTTAGCCATTAGGCTACCGACGCTCCAAATTTAACGGGTTAACAAGATTGCTAGTAATGTGCGGCCCACATTGCTAGTAAGCTTTTTTTGAAAAATAAAATAAAAATAGTGTTGACAGTGGAAATGGGTTAGTGTCAAGCTCCGCTACAGCCAAAACTTGTAGAACCAAACGGGATTAGAAATTTGCCAGCATCTAGTCATATAATCCATTGAGAGGTATGGGATTTACACTTGCAATATACTTTTTCACGTGGTAAACATCTAACCGATATCACTTGTATAGAGAGGAAAGTTCTTAAACAAGCCATGTGCGGTCCTTTTCTAAGCACAATCCTAAAAACGTACTTTAGTTTTAGCTAGTCAGTCCTTTACTAGAACGTCTATTACCTAAAAGACAGTTACACACATTCATACCATCACGCTTGTACTCCCCGAAGGGTAAGGTAGAGGTGTCTTAATGTACACCCACACTTCGCAGGTATGTTTAGGTCCCATGTAATAGGGGGTGAGCCTATTGCCACTAACTGGGCTACTGAAAATTTCATAAAACCCAATAACACTGCTCGACCTGGGGATCGAAACCAGGACCTCTAGCCTAGCAGTCGCCATGAGGACCACTAGATTAATGAGGGAGTCCATTCCCTAAAAGACAGTTAAAATGAGTGATGTTTTTTTTGTTATATTAGTAAATTGGTACTTTGGCCTATGGCTAAATAATTGTTGTGCGTCGTTTCGGGCGGAAATAAATAAATGTTATTTCTTTCTTTCTTAATAAAGTTGATGATTATGATTAATATCTTTAGTAGCTGATTATCAACTTAAAAGTGCCAGTTAATAGAAGTTTGCTGAGCGTTTCGAAATAAGGTCTTCAGTTTTTTTTGAGAGAAATCTTTGAGCAGTTGGGACTACTTAGTAGGGCATTAGAAAGGACTATAAGAAGGATGTACTTGTAGAACGTTCAAAATAATAATTTAATGAGCCAGCATGAAATAATGTTGTCGAGGCAATAAAATGAAGATTGAAGTAATGTGAAACTAAATACTATATATGTTAGAAGTCCTTAAAATCCCATCATGTATACAATAGACAAGGGCGTATTTGTCACAAGTGTCGTGTTACCTCTCGTCTGAAAGACCTGATTATTGCAGCGATTTTAAGTCTTAATGACATTTGGAACATGGATAGCCTTTTTCAATGACGGTCCGGTTTTTTTTAAAGTAGTTAAACTCAACCAATAGTCAAAATGGTGACCAATGGTTAAATTTTACCAAAATACATTTTTTGATTAATTGTTAGCTTAACCAATGGTCGTATAAGTAAAATAAATCAAAATAAAAGTTGGATTTTTTTCACAGACGGTCGATCCAGTTCGAAATTGAAGTCTTTCTTTCTTTCAATTTTATCCGGCTTATGGCTACCACTATTATGAAGATTGTTAGGTATAAGTGTGCTCTCGATCTACTCGATCTCTCGAATCGACGGGGGATTAATTAACGGTTCAATGTACTAAGAAACCCCGTCTATACAGTAACTGCAGCAAACGTAGGTTAATTTTGATAAAATTAATTAATCGTAGTTAGTGATAAGCTTCGGTAAAATTCAACGATTTCTTCTGAAACTATTGATAACAATTATCAGATTCTGACAGAACCTTTAAACACATACTTTACTGATTTGTACAATTTCAACATTTGGATCGATACTAGAAAGAATTGCTTTCGAATTTCAGTGAATGTGTATATATTTTTGCTCGTGACTGTACTTAACTTTAATTTCATAAAAACTCCATTAGCAGCTGCTATAACAAAGTTGATTATAATTAAGTTATAGCACCAGGACATTAGAAGGGCATGGTGCCATGTCACATGATGTACGGGAGGGAGACACCCTACAGTGCCGCCGTCTAGACGCTCCCATAAAAACATTGTTCTATGCGACATGGAAAGTTCACCCTTAAAATATTGTCATTTTACCCTCGCCTGTTCTCAGGAAGGTCATGTTAAGGTCTGTATCTTTACTTAACTGAACTGTCCATGCAAAAAATTTATTAAAAAAAAATGTTTATATTAGTAAGTATCGTATAGTATACGAGGGACTGCCTCGATAGTCTAGTGGTCCCAAGCGCGACTGCTACGCTAGAGGTCCTGGGTTCAATTCCCAGGTCGAGCAGTGTTATTGGGTTTTTCTATGAAATTCCCAGTAGCAGCTCGGAGTCTGGATTCGTGCCCGGTTTATGGCAATAGACTCGCCCCTTATTACATGGGACCTAAATAATTAGTACACCTCTGCCTAACCCTTCGGGGAATACAGGCGTGATGGTATGTTATGTATAGTATAAAGATATAATTTTTTTTGTCAAAGAAAAATTCGGCCTCAGGCAGAGTTTGAACCTGCGTCCCAGTGGCGTAGCATGGGTCACTAGCACCCGGTGCGGATCCCGAATTTGCCGCCCTTTCATTTTTTAAATGAATAACAGTGGTGGATTTACCAATAGGCTGAGTAGGCTGGACCCTAGGGCGGTAGATTTGAGGGGGCGGCAAGTTTTAGAAAATAAATTACATCTTACTGAATGAAAATATATACCTAAATGTTATTAGTGTGAGTGGATTCACAATTTAATCAACGTGTAATGTGTTTCACCACATTTTTTTAAAACAAACAATTAAAGTATGAATATGGATTGTTAGCGGAATACGATCCTTTTTTATTTGGGAATCAAGGATCAAGGAGTGCCAGTTACATATCAAGCACCGTTAGCGAAACCAACAAAACTTTTCGCTTTTTAAGTGTTTTATTCTGCGCATTCCTTAAATTGAGAGGGGTGTCTCTCGCAAACGCAACAATGTTACACAGTTGTCGCTGTCTCTACCCCTCACGACGCGAACGCCTGCCCGAGAGGTGAAAGAACAATATATTTGCAACATTTTCTCGCGTATTTCTTGTTCCGAAATTTAGAGATTACTCTTTTGATATAGTTATTACGTTATTTTTTTTTCTATACAGGTATATTCATTATATTATCTGGGTTCCCCATGAGTCACAATGGTTCTGTATCGACACTTTATCTTGAAATAATAGCATGAGGTTGAGCCGTTTTTATAGAAAATTACCAATCTTTGAGCTCGTGTAACTTTTTAACTGTGTACATATTTAAATGAAGTTCTACGTTCAAGAAACACGTATTCTAATGATAAGATTGTTATTGCAAAATTTCAAAGACTTTCATTGGTTAACATTCAAGATAGGATAAAAATAAATTTAATACTGAAAAAGATTGAAGTCTCTATACACGATTCAGTAGCTGCAGTTGCCAATGAATTAAAAGAATGGGCAGAAGAAGACACTTAAAAAGCAAAAGGTTTTGTTAGTTTCGCTAACGGTGTTTGATATGTAGGTAACTGGCACTCCCTGATCCTTGATTCCCAAATCATTGAAGGGTTTAGGGTAAAAAACAATTTATCTCGATTTCCGGCAAAAATACAACTGTTATGGAAAAAAAGTTAAATGGCAAAGTTGTAGGTAATAAAGAGATCAACTTTTGTATCTACACTTTTTCACATGCCCGCAAAATTTATGTGAAAAATTCAAATAACCAAGATTGGTTCTTTATTTAAAAAAAAAAAAAATTTTTTTCACGAAATTTTGTGAAAGCTTAGGTACCTTCTTATGTCCCAAACACACTGTTTTTTTTTTCTTATTTCGACTTAATATCGAAAAAGCAGCCTTATTTTCAATCGAAAATTCTCACGTCAAAATATCCGTTTTTTTTTTAAAGTCTGTGAAGAAGACGCATGTTGGAATCCTGTACGCAGTCGAATTTTTCCTTCACAATGATAAGTGAGATATGATTTTTAAAAAACCCTCCTTCTGGCGCAGTCGGGTAAAAATATTTATGAGGTGTAACACATTAGAGGTTGACTAAATTCCGAGTGGATCTTATAAAATGAGGTGTAACTATACTTTTTTTAAGACAAAAAAATATGTAATCTATTCTTTCGGTCTAATATGCGGTCGGCCATCGCTGTATTAAATACCCCATCTTTTTTGCTTTTCACAACTCAGAATTAGACCCAAAACTATTTCTTGTGTACCTAATCGTTTAATAAATCCTTGGTTGTTTAAATAAATTAGGAACTGACATAATTGATTCCCTATTCACAATCATAAGGAAAAAGTGGTTAAAGGAAGGCAAAATTGAAGAACATCAAAGAAAAATGTAATAAATTGTGTAGGTACTACAGTATTAAATTGCAGAGGTCAGTAGGGGCGGCAGTATTTGTATAGCCTACTGGCGGCAAATCTCTAAATCCGCCACTGATGAATAACAAAAAAATTAGGGCATGATTAAACTAAACTGAAAAGTAAACAAATGATCTCACAAAAAAAAAACATTTTTTTTTACCACTCGTGAAATGCCGCCCCCTCCAAAGTGCCGCCCGGTGCGGACCGCAACCGCCGCCCCCCCCACGCTACGCCACTGCTGCGTCCCTCAGGGTAAGTACACCAGCCGCTTTATCAACTAAGCTACTGAGACCACTGCCTGATGTCACATATTTTTACGTCTTCAGGTAACGTCAAAATATCGTATAGTATAGCAACTATTTTTTTATAAACTTAAGCTATATCGTTCTACTCAGCTGATGGAAAAACTTGAAAAAGTAAAGCATTAAACCGTTCTTGTTTTTACACCTTCGCGTGCTACACCAGGCTGTACCACTCTGTTCCTGGCCCCTAAATTCGCGTTTCCACGTTTCCCTGTTTATCTCCCAAGGTCAAGGTCGAACTTTCAAGATCCACGCGATTTGCGTTTGTTTTTAGCTAGCGTTCGTGACATACCTGTTTTCATCATAGTCTGCCATTAATCTGTTGTTATGTACGCAATATCTTATCTGTTTTGAATAGTTGGATACTCTCTTTGATTTTACCCTAGAGATTGATTTTAATTTTGCCTGTCTTTGATATTGCGTGCCAGTAAACATCACAGGCCGAACCATGACGTGATAACGCGATAATTTTTAGATAGTGAGAAAGGGATAGGTGTTATTTAATGCGTAGAACTGTATCCGGCAACATTTTTGTGGTAGTAGGTACTTCCCTCCCACAGAATATCGATGTGAAGTAGTAGTATGCGATTCGTATGGTGAGTGTGGAGCGCCGCAGGCCCAATTTCTCCATCAGTCCCCCTTCCTTCTCTTTTACTCCTTCCCCTCCCTTTTCCTTAGATAGGCTCGGCAACGCATCAGCAACTCTTTTGGTAACGAGATGTCTAGGAACGGATGACTCATGCATGCTTACTTGCCGAGTTAACCTATAAAAAAAAACACTCTCTCCCAATCAGTCGTGGTTGAGGTTCAGACACTTGAGTTGAAATAAAATCTCTTCAAGGTAACTCTCTTTACGGGCCCACCCATCAGAGTCATCAGATCCAGCCAAACTGATGTAACGAACCAGTTATATACGCTAAGAGCTATAAAAGCATCAGTTTTGGTCATAAAACAGTTAGTTTCAAACCGGTGACATCAACCCTCAAGGTCATCTCAATCTACTGCAGCAAATGAACGTTTATCTCATCATTGTCGCATTACTGTCTTGGAGTAATCTGGATTGTTATGATATGTGTGCAAGTACACCCACAGAAGTCATTTAATTATGTGTGATAATGGGGAATTAGGACAAGCAATGGAAAGGACTTGATGGTAAGTAGTCATCGCAGCCCATGGACATCTGCAATACCAAAGGAGTTACTGATGCGTTGCGGAGCCTATTTAAGGAGAATGGAGGGGAAGGACCTTTCTCCTTCCCCAGAAGGAATGGGACTGAGGGCGGAATTGGTCCTCCGGCGCCGGCGCTCCAAGACACCGTACGATACGCAACAGTATACATATTGCTACTTGACGTCTATATTCTTCAGGAGGGTAGTACTTCCCGATCGTGCCGACCCATTCATGCTGGCATGTGGCAGACATGCCAGCAGGCACTACTACTACTGTCTAATTTGTTTAGTAGCACTGTTTTTTTATCACGTACGGTGTTCAGCCATATCAATAAAAAATAAATGCTATGTGTTGGTAAGTATCACTAGAGTTCAGCTGGACCGATATGACAATTAATTTAAATATGTTCGTGACAGTCAAAATAAAGTTTTTAGGGAATGCTAAATTAGAAGTTTCCTGAAAATTTGCAAATGCGGGAAATACTGCAACTGTTTTTTTATATGGTACTTAATCGGCGTGTTAAGTCTAGAAAAACTTAACAGAAAAGTGCCTAGCAATTTACTGTGTTGTTCACCGGATTGACATTAGATTTTTAAATGCACATGATTTGAAAACACAGTGACAGTTTGTATTCGAGGGCATATCACTAAACTATCACTGTTTTTAAGAGCAAATTGCGAAATAATGGTTGTTTAATTACCATACCTAATTAGTTAAGTGGCACACCCAGTAGCATGCACTAAGATAGGTTCGTCCTTCAACCAGGTGTAAACAGTGTCGTTTGCATATAACCACCGCAGCGGGAGGCACCACAACGGCATCGTTAATACGGTGCAGTAAACAGAATGACCTAATCGCTCGTGATACATGCCTGCAAAGTAACTAGTGAATGTTTTAATTTAATTAACATAACATACCATATGCTTGTACTCCTCGAAGGGTTAGGCAGAGGTGTACGAGTAGGTATATCCACACAGTTTGCCGGTACGTTTAAGACCCATGTAATAGGGGGCGAGCCTATTGGGATTAACCGGGCATAAATCCTGACACCGAACTGCTGCGCAATTCCATAGAAAACCCAATAGAAAACACTTTGCTCGACGAAGCTAACGAAGCAGTCGCGTTTAGGATCACAAGACTAAAGTATCAGTTACTTAGCTCGATGAACCTAATGATGCAGTCACGCTTAGGAACACTAGACTTATGAGTCTTTAAAATGCTGTCTGTCTAGGTCCAACCTTGGTAAAAGCTCGATACTTTATGCAGGAGCACAAATATACGATAAATCAATTACCAAAGGTATTTAAATACTCTGCCTCTAATCAAAAAAATCTCCAAAGAAACACTTATCTAAGTATTTGAAATAAGTAAATTATGTACCTACTTTTGTGCGTGTATTCTGCAGTTAACGTTTTCTTAATTAAGTTTATATTCAGCATATTTTTTCTCAACAAGTGAATGTATATTTTTGCGAGAAAAATAAACATCTTTAACCATAATATTTTTAACACAATCAGGCAGATCATAAGATCCTACCTTCAATCAAAATAAGAGATGGGATCGGAAGTGGCCTAGTGGCAACGCCGCCACTTATGAATGTAGGTAGTAGGTTCAAACCCAGACGGGCGCATTACTTTGTGTAAATTATTTCATCACCACTGCTTCCAAAAACGGTGCAGGAAAACATTTAGAGGAAACCGGCATGTCCTAGAACCAAACATTCGAAGACATGTGACATCTACCAACCCACTTCGGGCCCGCGTGGTGCATTACGGCCCACTCCATCTCACCGAGAGGAGGCCTGTGTCCAAGCAGTGGGAACATTATAGGCATTTTTTTTTTTTAAAAGCTTACTAGCAATGTGGGTCACACATTACTAGTATTCTTGATAACCCCTCGTGCTAAGCTAAATGCTTGTGTTACGAGTGGGTTCACGTCGGTAGTGCAATGGGTGGGGTTCGAACCGGCAACCACATGATCGCAAGTCCAATGCCCTAGCCATTAGGCTACCGCCGCTTTTATTATTTTCTTCGATATTCTTCTTCATTATACTTCTGAATCGTAGCTGTTCAATCGATAGCCATTAGGCTACCGCCGCTTCAATTATGCATGCATCTTTTCTTATCCCAAGTCCCGTGTATCTGTTGTAGCATTACTCTCAAAACAATGGGATGCAATATAATGGTTTTAAGCTGCGGTCACATTAGCTGTCAGGAAAGGCAGCAGTAGCCATAATGCATCGTAACGGTACGTGATAGTCCATAGCGTGGCTATAAAAAGGCCATTGCATAGCCTCCGTGATCTCACCGGGGTACGGGAGTAATGGTAATGTGTTTTATGAAGTTATTATATTTATATTATCTGAAGCGGCGGTAGCCTAATGGCTAGGGCGTCGGACTTGTGATCATGTGGTTGCCGGTTCGAAACTCACCCATTGCACTACCGATGTGAACCCACTCGTAACACAAGCATTTAGCTTAGCACGAGGGGTTAACAAGATTACTAGTAATGTGTGACCCCACATTACTAGTAACCTTTTTTTTTAAAAAAAAAAAAAAACATCTAATGGCTATTTCATTAGGCTACAGTTATTTTTTTTATTTAAGATAATTTAAGAGACCAATGTAACTAGACAATTTTTTTTCATCAAACCATCACGCCTATACGAAGGGTTTGTAGACAGAGGGGTAATAATTCACACATTCAAAATAACTCACTAGCAATGTGGGTCGCACATTACTACGTACTAAGCTAAATACTTGTATTACGAGTGGGTTCACGTCGATAGTGTAATGGGTGGGTTTCGAACCGGCATCCACGTGATCGCAAATCCTACGCGCTAGCTATTAGGCTACCGCCGCTTTTAAATACTACACGGGAGTAATTGTAATATGGCAAGTAAATTAGCCGCAGGTAACGGCTAGTTAGACAAAAAAAAAGTATTTTCGACAGATATCTGTTCTTATCGATTTTTCTGGGAACTTGTTGTGATAAGTATATTGATAATAGCGTGGTTGCGTATAATGATATTGATATAACTTCGAATTTAAGATATTTAGATTATTAACAAATTAAACATTCGTCGTATGAAGTAGTAACATAGTTATTTTTAAGCGAACGCCTTCGTAAATCGGATTCGAAGGACTCGTAGGACTGTAATTTCTACCGTTCATGCAATAACGAAAAGTACGTTAGTACAAACTTTTCTCAGACGACAGTCTATCGAATTTCGGTTTGTTGCGTTTGGATCGTTTGGCATACTATAGATTTCAACTTGAGGAAGGACATAGGCTATCCTTTGTATAAAAAAGTACTTACTTTGTGATGCGAATGAAACCGCCGGCAACACTTAGTTTCATTCCGTAGTGTATATAGCAGTTACTTATTTAAACGAGCATGTTATGCTTTGTAGCGGAAAATAGTACTACAATACAAAACTTTTCTTCCTAAATAATATAAAAATAAATAAACTTCTTCGTTAATTTATTGTCTTATACAATCCTAATCGATAGGAAGAGAAAATACTTGACGGTGTTTTGTAAAAAAAAACCTTCAAGTTTTGGGCAAGTTCCCGCCATAAACACCTTGATCAATTTAGTTCAGCCCATACGTTTATCTTTGATAACAATCAACAATATGAAATCAAAAGATAAAATATCGATAAAACATTCAGGTCATCAAACATCCTTGAACGAAAATAAAAAAAAGGTCAAGTTCACAGTTTACGCATTCATACCAACATTATCTGATTAAGGCACCTTGTAAAACAAATAACACAATAAAATTACAAAAAATGATATACTTCATTATTGAGGTATAAAGTAATGCCGTGCTGGAGTAGTTATAAAGTTGTGTGTAAAAACAAACCATTTTCAAGTTAGCTTTCCCAAAAGAGCGCTACACTAGGTAGCGCTCCGTCAAAAATCAAACAGACTTTTCCAAGTTTACAAAGCTTATGAATAGTGCGCAAGCGCAGGTCTTTTAATATAAACCGGTGTATAGATAGAAGGCTTGTCTTGATATTACTCAGATAGCCAATATTTATATTAAATAATGCAAGTTATCATATTTGCCATCTAAGTATTACGTTTCTTAGAAAATTACATTGAAATTGGAGTGCACAGAGTTGAAGCTCTATCTCCACAACTCATAGGGCAAAACCTTGCGTCGCCCATACGTAGAGACGTATTTCTTAATTTTTAATACTCAATGACTATAAGCTATTAACGGAATTTACCGCGTGTAACCGTATATCTAAGGATTTGTGGATTACCGCATTAGATACAAAACAAATGGATTCCAAGGAATTGTTATTAGAATGTTTTAATGTTGAATCATATTAGTTTGTCATTATTTTATTATAATACACGATTGTGTAGGGTTGATGAATGGGCAGAAGAATCTTGATGGTAACTTTTTTTTTTTATAATTAGAGAAAACTTTTTATATAAGATCCTGAGTATATAAGAGTGAGTTATATAAGAGTCCTGTGATAGCTTTTTTGAGTTCGGAAAATACTCATAGATCGGTTCAGACATGACGTTCAACGCATGTTGCATGTCATTTCACAACTTGGCGGGTTCACTTCGAAAGATTGTAATCGACCGAAAAATAAAGCGTTAAAGTGCATAGTTGGCATCTGCAACTCCTTTGGTTTTGGAGATGTCCATGGGCGGCGATGACTACTTACCATCAGGTAGCTCGCCAGCTCGTTTGCCGATTTTTACCATAAAACAAAACGATGTCCTAAACCTGGTCACTCTGGAAGGGGACTAATATAAGGATAAATAAAAGATAAACGATTTAATGTAGATGCTTGACACAAAGCTAATATAAGCTAAACATCCGCTATAAATGCCGTGGGCGTAGCTTGTCATGTCCTAAGTACTCATTTTGACTGGATCAACCCACACCATAACAATTACTTTTTATTTGGATAAAGCGATTTCCGTAAAAATGGCGTTAACTGTTCGATACGAATTAGGTTCCGTCGCTTTTTATTAACATATTTTTGTATCTTTACTAAGCCTTACCAGATACTACTGAGTTTCGGCCGGTTTCAACAAAAAAAGAGTTTCGACATAATATATTGTATGGACCTTATGTCAAATCTGATCTCTAGTAGGCTAATCTATTGGCAGTTTTTTTTATATACTAAGATGACAAACATACGACCCGCCTGATGATAAGCAGTATTGCTTGCTTGTTGCCAACCTTGCAAAAGAAAACGGAGAAGGAAGAGGACTGAGGGCGGAATTGGAGTACGTAACAGCACGCATCTCGTACTTCAAGTCGATATGACGAAGCGAGTCGATACGATGAAGCGGCGGTAGCGTAATGGCTAGGGCATCGGACTTGCGATCATATGGTTGCCAGTTCGAACCCCACCCATTCCACTACCGACGTGAACCCACTCGTAACACCAGCATTTAGCTTAGCACGAGGGGTTAACAAGAATACTAGTAATGTGTGATCCACATTGCTAGTAAGCTTTTAAAAAAAAAAAAAAACTGTGGAAGGATAGTACTTCCCCGGTCGTGCTGACCCATTCATGCTGGGACGCGAGACATTACTACTACCTGTTTACTTCAAATGAACCTTGCGTTTACCCGTGAGAGGATTGTTTATGCAAATCTATCTCTCCACCTGCTAAGGAGATGTGTGTACAATGAAACCCACCATGCGTGATGATGCTGCTGCCTATATCCTATAGGGATTTGCCTGGCTAGCTACTATACTCACATGAAAGAAACGCGTCACACAGTTTTACTTAGTTCCATCGTGAAGCCAAAGCACGGTATAATATTTAATAGAATTGTATAAGTAGTAATGTAGTGTCAATGGCATTGAAAAATTGATCAACTAATGGTTTCTAAAACACCGGCTCAGTTCTACGGAACCCCACGAGGTAATGCTTTACCAAATTTAGTGTGTACGATCAAGTCTCAGTTTTACACCTCATCCCATCAGGTGTAATTAGTCACACCACCCAATACGGACACAATGTGGGTGTGGCATGCCACTTAAACTTATGTCGTATCTCTATCCTTGTCTTATCTATTGGAAAAGAGAAAGAGAGGACGAAATTTGCGCCCGTTACTCGACGCTTAGTTAATGAAAGCCCGAATAAAGGTATCACGATTGAATGATTCAATTAATTGATTGTGAAAAATGGTGTTTGAAGATAGTTTTTTATGTGATAATTTTTGGTTTTAACGCGTTCGCTCTATATGTAAGCATTCTTATTTTTCTGCAAGTTATGTACGCTACATTTAGGTATAGGTATTTAGGTTGAGATAATTAGCGGGAGTAACACAAACACATTGTTTATAAACTATTAAACAATATATTTTGCTGTCAAACATTTTACAAATATGTAGCATTTTAAGTTGACTAAGTGTAAACTAATTAGAGATTATTTTCATGTCCGGCGAACCTGGCCAAATTAACTTTCACAGCTTCATAAACTATTGAATTAATTTATTTTTGAATGTCAATAAAGTGAAACATCACTAGAGTTAATACACAGTTTAACTCAGCTTAATTGAACCGGAATAGGGAAACTGCCCTGCAGATCAGGTATGGAGGTCCTAAGTGCGACAAATACGCTACCGATGTTGGGTTAAATTCCATTTTTTTTTTAATGCTTACTATCTATGTGGGTCGCACATTACTAGTAGTCATGTTAACCCCTCGTACTAAGCTAAATGCTTGTATTACGAGTGGGTGCACGTCGGTAGCGCAATGGGTGGGTTTCGAACCGGCAACCAGATGATCGCAAGTATTGTTTGTTGTAGCTCTAAATATGGATTTGTGTCCGGTTTATCACAATCGTACGCACGGCTAACACATTAAGCTTTACAAAACTAGTATAGGCTGGCCTTGAATTGTGCGGAAATCCCATACAATAGGAGGTCAGTTTAAATTGGCTATGTAAAGCTTGATGTGTAGCCGTGTGTACCAGCGAACTGTTAGTGTACATTGGTACACCTCTGCCTATCCCTAGGGCAATACAGGCGTAAAAGTATGTGATGTTATAACAAGGGGGTTTATTTGCAGGTCGACTACCCAAAGAGCGTAATCAAGTGATTAACACATAGCCTGGGGCCATACAAGATTCTATATGATTACCATGACAAGCCATAAGTCACATCCATTTCCTACTATTTACCTTGTTAGATAAACTAAATTACTAATACATGATAATGGTCGTAATCCCCAAGGTCGGGCATGAGGGTGCGTCCTATCATTGCTTTGTCATGCATATAAATAAAATTCTAATGTTGTTTGTTTTGAAGTGCTCTCTTTGCAATTAATTAATTATTGTCAGAATTAAACTAGTATTTCAACGTCTCAGCGAAATTAAATAAGAAAACAAATGTGTTTGGGGTAGTTGACTGGTCTTTGATTTATTTTAATAGTGTTACTGAAAAAGCTTATTAAAAATGATTCGTATACTGAAAAAATAATTGAATCCGATTCACAAAGTTCCCAGATATGACCACTCAATGTTTTTATTTTGATTAAGATACAGTGTCAGTATAGAATTTGTATGGCGAACGTACGGTGTGACGTCATGACTTGCATAAAATTAAAATACTTTTAACTTTCGAATTTTCGCACCAATTTTAATTTTGTTTTGTTATTGTTTGGTTCTATTTATGATGAACATTTTGTAGGACCATAAAAATATTAGTCACATAGCCTATTTTTTTTTGTCATAAATAAGCTCGTGGTGAAATTTCCTCTCATATCTTTTTTTGGCTCTTGTATACTACAAGAGCTATAAATTAAAATATTTAAATACACTCACCCAGAAGCGTCTCCACTGCAAAGTTGTTTGAGAAGTCTTGTCACTTCAAATCGATCAGGAACCAAATTGTTCATCTGAGAACAAAATATTTCATAAGTTACATTTCCGCTCGAAAAAAAAACACTCTTCCTATCCGTGGATGTAGTCAAAGGTAAAAGAATCGAGCATGGAAAGAATATTTACAAGAAATTTTATTTTTTTCCATCCTGTTTGAGATACGATATCATAACTCGGGCATAAGACACATTGTTAGATAAAACTGTTAAAAATTAACAATTCAATTCTAAGTCATTGAAAGAATATTGTGACACAATAAAATAGTACCTATACTTGGAAATGGGACCTCCATGTCTTGTTAAAATGTAAAAACTCGCTTGTCAATAAAAAACGATTTATTTGAAGACTGTTAAATTGATCAATTGCGATCACTAAGGGTCGCAATTGAACTTGTGGCTTGCTATCAGGCGGCCCGTATAATTGTTTGTCATTTACAACAAAAAAAGGGAGAGAGGTTATTGTGCACACCCCTTCAAGCGCACTTTGAGATATTATCAATACGAGAACCTTGATTGTAGCAACTTTCGGTATAATTGCAAACAAAACCATTCCATCTCCACTTCGCATTCTTAATCACCTTCACCATAAAACAACAACCCCATACAAAAGGTCCCATTAAACTCCTAAATGATCCAATTTCTTCGACAATATCGGGCATACGTCGCACAGCCGGAGCGTGCAGTCCGAATGCAAGAATTACGTCATGTCGCGATAACAGGCTGGTATTCGCGACGCGGACTCCCGCGGCCAGCTCCAGTCCCCTACGACACTCCGCACTGGACAGACGTTGTGTGAACGCTCAAACATGGTAAGTGTTTATAAACTTTTACACTTACGTCTTATTTTTCTATTTCAATAATAATAATATTAGCCAATCGTATGGTATTTTTGGTGATAGTTTGAGGAGTTTTGATAAAGTTTCGGAGATAAATGTCTAAGATTAGACCGGGTCTTGACAAAATCTGTAAAATTTGAGCATTTGTGTGTTTTATGGTGTTTATATGTTGACGTATTGAATATACGCTTTGATCGAGTTGGTTTATTATGTTCTGTTTTTCAGGAAAAGATTATTAATGATACCAACAAGTGCTGACGATTTTATTATTGTTTCTAAATATTTTTTACATTGTGTCTGGGCCTAAAACAAAGTTATAACATAACACATCGAAACATCTATTTAAAAACAATCATAATTTTAGTCACGGTAGCAAGTAATTTTATCGTAGACAATGCTATATACATAATTTTAAATATTTAGAACATTCCTAAAAATTGTGCATCATACATTGAGCCTTTTTTAAAAGATTAAAATGTATAGTTTATTTCCAAGTAAATAGCATATCTGGAACCAATTACTGAGTACCGAAACAGCTCATGTAATTGAGAGAAATGTGCATCTAATCAGCGGGATTCTATCGACATCTGTTTCGCTACTTTAATGTGACGATACACATAGTAGCCAACGATATCGACCACCAAGTAGACACTTTATGCGTTGAAATGCCAGAATTGACAAGTACTATTGATGTTCAATTGCATCCGGATAGACTCGATGGCAAATGTAATATAGTCAATGAAGAAAAGCATAATACTAATATAGGTTTAACATAGGAAAATACTCCAAAGGTTATCGATATAGGTAATCGTCCCATGCATTTAACTCCTTATTAGTCAAGCAAAAACGCATAGTACGCTTACAATCATAGCAGTTTTGAGATAACTTCTGAAATATGCAAAAGAAAAGTAAAAGTGGAATGTCATCAAAATTTATCAATAGGAAAAGCGTCATTTTAATCGGTGCCAAATCCCAAATTGTCAAGATAAGATTTATCAAATAATAATGTACGATAATGACGTTATTGCGTTTTATCATCTGCGTTTATTTTCACGTGAACCCATCATTAATAAGACAGCGTATAAAGCTCTACATAACAGATTTGAAGGCCGAAACGATAAACTGTAGAAGCACAACAATAATGAACATCAAAATAGGTAGTTATAAATACAAAATGTTTATGAGTCGCTAGTGGAAATCCTTCCAAATAATTTCAAATAACTAGCATCTGCTTTAACAACTGTAGCATCTAGCTACATTTGTTCTAGTGAATTTTCACGTTCTACATAAAATAAATAATTTTGAGTCCGTTTTAAAATTGGGACAAGTCTGTAGGTTGACATTTTTGACGGGCATTTTAGTGTGTTATAAAACTTGTTTAATAATGGATACTGAAACAGCTGTTGTTCTTATTCTAAGAAAGTTATCAGGTTGTGGAAAAATTACTTCGATGTTATAAAATTTTAAGGAAATTAGTTCAAGGATGTGTTTAACAGGAAATTTTGTGGATAATATTTGACTACCACGATATTTAATATTATGTAGTTATCTTAACCATTGTGATAGCACCGGTCACAACACAGTTTACAGGTGTGATTGATACTAGTCATGACTTGTGAGTCATTTCTTGGAGATAACGTAGCACTTGACGGCGTCCTTTTTCTAATTTTCTTCCAATACAGATATGATTATTTATGTATTATTTCATGTGCTCTTTTCCATAGGATCCACTGTTTGTATCTGTACACTTGGTTGTTGACATTTCGAAAATATCTATAATAATGGTCTAAAAAAACACTTGACTTTGATTCTTTTACAATTGGATTTGAATGGCTGGCTTTAAAGGATACCTAATACTACTTCTAAAGGAGATGATTAATGTTTTTAACATCATCATTAACTATTTGATAGTGACATCGTACCATCTCGTAGAAGTATTAATACAAATAAAAATGAATATTTAGTTAATCGAGAGAAGACAAGGAAAATAATATTACATGGTGTCGCTCATACACACATGATTCAGGAGCTATTTTTGCGAGATAAATCGATTCCAAGTATTTGTAAAGTTTCAGTATAATCAAAACAAACTGTTCACCTGTTTCGATGTTTATTAAGTAATTTATGATGAAGTTGTGATATTTAGTGGTGAATGTTATAAAAAACGCTAATAAATGTAAATTGAGAGCGAATAATTTGTAGAAGCTTCGTAATTAAGGCTGACTTGAGCCAGTTATCGTTTGAGTAAGTAATACGGTAAGTGGATAACTGGATGACTGATAAGTTTAAAGTGTGAAAATTGTGCCTACAAAACTATAATATTGCGTCATCATGTCCTCTTTTAACAAGCTCTTTGTATCATTACAATGAACTTATCGCCCATAGACGAAATAGAGTGTCGCGTATCTCTTCCCGTCAATATTATTTAACTCTGTTAAACAAATTATTACAAGCATTTCGGGGAAGAGATTTTTTAGGACTTCCAAAATTCATCAAACTATTACAATTATACTAAACTCAAATTAAGTTTAATTCAACTATTGCTAGTAAAACGCTCAGATCAAATAAAAAGTTAAGATGGCACTTTGCAAACAAATAAGTGAGGCCGGCTAAAACTACGCCTAACCGTGTACAACACATAATTACACGCACACATGTATTAGTTAACTACGCCTTATCTTGTCAGTCGAGCTTTCGATAGCTCGATAGCTCGACTGACAAGATAAGGCGTAGTTACGGTATACGTGTGTGCGTGTAATTGTGTTTTGGTAAAACGTATTAATGAAAGAATATTTTGTTTACTCTCCAAAATTTTACGTTTCAAAGGAGAGTTGCTTCATCCAAGAGTTCTTCTCGTTGAAGTATTAATTTACATTTGGAGGTACAAATATCAGAAATCAGTTACTTAGGTATTTTCATTGTTACACGTGAGTTTCCCGCAGGGTTCGGTCGTAGGTCACACGTCCGCGCGGGTCGCGACCTTGGAAAGGTCATCTAGGCGTTTGCCAAGGGGCGTTTCCGCCATATCTAAGGCAAAGGTGTAACAGTTATTGTAAAGACAGGATCAACATGTACGATTGTCTTAATAATTTGGATTACATCATTATTATCGAGTAGTCAGGTAGGCGACTGATAAATATTTATAACCTTGTTTGGAAAAGGGCTCTAGAGAAACGATAATAGTTTTAAAGCAGGTATTTAAAATTTATAGAACAGCTACTATAAATAAATAAACTTTTGATGGAACCTCAACTCAACCGGTTTTGACTTAGTATGTAGTATTGTATCTGAGTAAGATTGTATTAATATACTTAAATGCATACGGTATTATATTTTATTAGTAACCTACGACTTTCCACGGTTAGTCACTAGTATTTTTAGTATAAAACGTCTCTATAGTCAGTCGCATCCCACTCGGTTTGTTTCACATTCACTTCACAAATTTATTGCTGTTGAGATATTCACCTCCTGGGACTACACA
Source organism: Subacronicta megacephala (assembly GCA_958496365.1). Taxonomy (NCBI): domain Eukaryota; kingdom Metazoa; phylum Arthropoda; class Insecta; order Lepidoptera; family Noctuidae; genus Subacronicta; species Subacronicta megacephala. The sequence goes on from OY292527.1 coordinate 13,694,792, forward strand.
ATCTAGTGTATTAAAGGGACATCGTTAACTGCCTCGTTAGTCTAGTGATCCCATGCGCGACTTCTACGCTCGAGGTCCTGGGTTCGATTTCCAGGTCGAGCAAAGTGTTATTGGAATTTTCTATGAAATTCTCTGTAGCAGCTCGGAGTCTGGATTAATGGCAATAGGCTCGGCCTCTATTACCTGGGACCTTAACATACCCTTCCTTCATAGACCATAACTCTTCGGGGAATACAGGCGTGATGGTATGTATGTAAGTATTATACTAATTTTGTCAAACAATCAATTCTCTAGGAAAAAGATATTAATTAGAAGATTGAGAAAAGAGTAAAATAAGCAGTATAACTGATTAGCTTCTTTCAGCGGTCTTTGATCCAAATTTCGATGTTTCTGAACGTGTGATAAATGTGCTTGGAAATCCAAGGTTTTTGATAAAAAATTAAAGCAATTTAATATTTTTACATGTGCCGTTATAATACAATTAAATTACTTATGCATTACTTCATATAATATTAACAAAATATCATTACTCATCGCGCTATCGATGTAAATACATTTCAATGTGAAGGTTATATGAATGCATTCGACATAGTTTGTATACATCAATTAGCGCTCACGATTTTCTTCCTGTGTAAACTATTGAACTGAATCTGTAAACAATGACACGTTCATGTTGACTTGGTACTGTATTAGCACTTTAGTTAAATGTGGAGTTATTGTTTTATGTTGATTCGTCTTAATTTGTGTTGGGTGTTCAGTATTATTATTATTTGGTAAAAGACACTAGCAGCTAATTAGCTAATGCGTGTGTATCAAATAGCTTGGAGATGTTCCCCTTGTCCAAACTGTTCTTGAAGCAGTTCAATGTTGAAGCCATGACAGTTTTTTCTGGTAGTTTGTTCCATGCTCTTACCACTCTATTAGGCATGAAATGCTTCATTGGTTTCTTTTTAGTTGTGTTTTCCCAAAGTTTTAGTGAGTGACCAACATTATCTGTTGCTACATGGATGTTAATAACTATGTTTCTAATACCCGTCTTTGTAATATCGTTCATCTGATAGAGATTAGAACGGTAGTACCACATCTGATGGTAATGACAGCTGGCCCCAACATAGTTGGGAAAATGCGAGGCGGTTTGCTAGTTTCCATAGAAGCGGACCCAGTATTTATCCCTGCGGAATCCCGTTTAACTCGTTTGAAATATTTTGAAAATCTGTACATTTTGAAACCTTTCCAGGTTTCATTCACTCGAAAAAAAAAGTGTAAATTTTGATATTGCTTGAAGTATCTACATTAAACATTATTATGTGGCAGAAGACAGATGAAGATCCTTTATGAAACCCAAGTAATATAATTACACAATATAATTCCAACATTTGCCAAAATTCAGCATACACCTGGAATCAACCTGTCTAACCTTACAGAAATATCTGTCCGGGCAGTCTTGACTCGCCTCGGTCGTTGTCCTTAGCACCTACGTTTTACAATATATTGCACGTATAAGCAATATTGTGATGATAAATGACCAGGTGTCAGCATGAGTGCCAACCGTGAACGTGATGAAGCGTTCGTAGTAGGTGATACGATAACTTTGTTGGGAGAAATGGGTTAATGTGTCCCTCATGTAATTTTGACAACTTGATTAGTACTATGGCTAAATTATACGCCTAAGACGATCATCATTTCAATTTTATTTGCAACCGTGTATTGTTGTATTTGATGGTGTTCCTTGGATTACTTACTTGTGCCCTAGAATTGGCCTATGTCTGTGATACTACTTCTTTCAGCTATTGCATAGTATTTTGTTCTGTTTTATTTAAAAAGGGAGGCCACTGATGAATGGCAAGTATGCAACGTTTAAACGTTATCACTTTATGACGAGCGAGATTTATCATCACGTAGGGCTCGTTCAGGGTGGACGTGACAGCTGTCACATCATTCAAAGCTACCTCATAGCAAGCAAGTTTAGATAATTTAAGTAACAAAATAAATCGACTTTTATATATTTTGTCAAGTATTTTTTATCTAGGGGCTGCGGTGTGTGGGAAACCGATATGAGCAAGCGAAAGTATAGAGATTTTATTTTAACCAATAATTCCATGATACATTCAGGTGTTGGCGGGATTGCCAACACCACGGCATGACTAAGTGTTGTACAAATCCGCGGCCGGCGTGATGTGTATCTATTATTGTTACAATTGTGTTCCATTGGTGTCGTGTGTAGCTCGCTTTATTCTGGAATAGATTCTGCTTTCACATTAGTTCACACGTAATCTGGTTGACATTCAACGTCTACATGACCTTTCAAGAAAGGTGTGATGTTTAATGAACTTTTGCTTATTTTCGTTTTGTATTTTTTTGCGGACGAAAATTCATTATGTTGCCTTAGGTAGTCGTTATGTCGAGTTCAAGTAGTTAGTCGAACAGCTGGTTTAAGAATAGAACATCGATATTGTCTATAAGCTGGGTTGGGGAAATGCCTTGACAGATGCACTTAGGAATGTTTCTGGAATCCGACTCCTTTAGACTAAGAAAAAGTGAAAATTGTCTTGGAATTAATCTGACGATAACGTTTAAATTACAAAACAGGTCTAAAACTGATCTAGATACAGTAAATGCACCTCATCAATAATACTTAATCAAGAACTGAAATGTAATAACTGAAAGCAACCCAGAAATATCACAAGAATATAGATGCAGAGGTTAATGAACAATTAAAGATACCAAAGATGAATTTATTATGGACGGATCATCTGAAGATTTGTTTGTAGTTTTGAATAAAAATTTACTGACATTTCCAACTCATAACGCTCGCAACATTAGTTGCATTATCAAGCTTGGGAAACTGGAAACTTTACATATAGGTACAAATAAAAAGTAAAGCGAATAAGCTAAAAAACTAATCACTGCTAACCGGTTAACATTACAAAACTGAGTGTTGGCAAAAAGCCGGATATCAGAAGAAGAAATATAAACATAAAATATTTTTACCTAAGCAGCCAAAATTTACACGTTTTCGTCACACGTGGGTTGTTATATGAGTTAAGAACACAACCGCAGATAACATATAAAATCACAATTATCTAAAATATTTCTATAAAAAAAAACAAATTGTACTGAGTGAATGTTTATTTCCTAGCGTTCAGAGTAAAAAATAAGTGAAATATTTATACACCTCAGAAATAAAGATAATAAAATCTATTAATACGGCATTGTCGCCACTAGTGATGGGATAAGCTCGATGAGTTTAGTGTCATTATTTTTTTATTATGCCGTAATGCACTTATCTCTGAATAAGTGCACGCGACCATTATTCAATACTAATTTTTAATTACTCCTTGACTTCCATAATACAAGTTGTTACTTAGTTTGGAAGTCAAGAGTCCTTACAGTGTAACTATGTATTTCTGGTCGATAAATATTTTGTTTTTTTGTGCAACATATTAAGAACACAGAGGTACAAGGTAACAATGACAGTGTTATATATAAAAAATATGTTCAGCACGACGGATTTCACCCATATCGTGGGTTTTTCAAAGTTGTTTGAACTTTCAAGGCTGATGACAGCAGGAAAACAAACCTAGCAACAAAAATACCTAATACAATACATAATTAACATGATATGAGTCCCAGGTAATTAATTGATTATAAGGACGATAGCTAGTAATTAACCACCTACATTATTTGTTTTTAGTAGCATTAGTCATGCAAAAACCTATTAAAATTAATGATATTATGTTTATTCGATCATACGAGTAGCTGTTTTTTTTTAAATTCAAGGTTCATCCGTAGTTATGGGTTTGGTAATCGATTGATTTGTATGACAGAAGCGGTTGAACACAATAGCTAGCCAAGCCAAGAAAAGACGAAAAGACTTTAGAATTCAAAAAAGGTCACTTATAAGTCTAGAAGCTATCTTAACTAATATAATAAATATATGCGAAAGTAAGTTGTGTAAAGTAAGTTGTTCGTTGTGTGTAAAAGTAAGTGTTTGTTTTCAGAAAAGTTCCCTTATAAGTAATAGTCTAGAAGCTATCTAGCAAAAGTAAGAAGTGAGTTTTTTACGTTGTCACAACCAATTTTAGTATCTAAAGATATAGATTGAATCCTAGAGAAGGCTCAACTTATGACCTTTGGTTTAAATGTACTTTGTAAATGTATATGAGCGAAACCGCGAGCAACAACTAGTAAATAATGCAATAACATTTTATAATATTTCCATCATAAGTTGATATCGCGTGTTTACATAGCGGACCCGCGTCACTAATATTTAAATAATCAATTTAAATTGATATTAATAGCACGTGATTATATTTTACCTTGTTTGGAGCGACATTACAAATGATTCACTAATTTATTTGACTTTATTATAACATACATAAATTTGCATAAACAACTAGTTTATTTGAACACTAATGTGTGAAGCAGAAACATAATGTGTACGATAAATGTTTATATCCAACATTTGTAATAACATAAATAAAGGTTATTAACACTTAATTGTATTCTATTTGCTTAAACTATTTTATGATTGAGTTACAAGATGTACGAACGGCCACACGGCGAGCTATATGAAGCCAGTTTACGCTGGCCTCTTATTTTATGGAAATCATATACAATGCGAGATCACTCGTAGCAGTTTGAACGCTAGAAAAAAATATTTAGATGGCGCTACAGTGGAAGCCCCGAATGATGAGTCATTGGGCATAGATTTATTAGGTTGATGCCCATGCGCATTGATGTGAAGTTTTTAAGGGTTACTTTTATGGTGTTTTCGTAGCTGCTTAAAAGGAGAACCAGTAAAGTACGCGTCTATAGGCTCGGAGACGTCAAAAAATATTGCATAGGTAGTTTTTCAATTCAAAATTTAAATTATGACCGCAGTGTTACACTACCCAAGTGTAGTTATTTTTATATAAAAACCTGACAATTCATTGGTTAAGAATAATATAATATTAAACAAGTCGCAAAATTTCATTGCGCTGTTATCAATTCTGGTATTTTTTATTATTTCATATCACAATGCTGCCCACGCGCAATCTATTTTAGATTTTGTATACGTTCCGCTGCAGCTACGTAATTGTTGAATTTCTACTCAAATTCATAAAGAAAAGTGTAAAAGTCGCTAGGTAATGTGAAAGAAAGGTGAAACGAGAACCTAAATACAAACAATCCAACATTTTAATGGTTTGTAGGAGTAGTGGATTATTTCAACCAGCTAGAATAAGCTAGCCACTTAAGTAATGGTGTTAGGTGAAGCTGTTTTTTACTCATGATGTACAAAAACCTGTAGAACTGTGTTGTTAATTGTTTATTTATAGCAAATAAAAAAAAAGAAACAAACAAGTTTAGAGCTTTTAAGTATTGTAGAGATAAGAGAACTTTTAAAATAATACACAAATATCCCGCATTATTATTAGTTTAGTTTCTGCATCATCCAAGATAGGTATAACCTACTTATATATATATAGGTTGCAAGAATTCCTAATAAATTGCATAAGCGCGAATTCACAAATGATAAATACTTAGTACTTTTATAAGCGTCATTACGGCACATCACTATTCTTAGAGAGGTCGCCGTTTACAATGCGGCCCACGCGCAAACTATTTCAGATTTTAGAGTAGTCCCGCTTGATTGCAGGGCTGGATACAGAAGGTCGAGCTATTTCAACGTGATTGACGGGAAATGCAATTTGTTAAGTTGTCTGTTAATCTGGGATTTCTTGATGAAATGGTGACTAATATGAAACTTTTATAGGAATTTGTTTATTAGGTATTTTCTGACAATTAGCATCAAGCTATATTCACCACTTCAGCCTAGTGCGACTTGGATATCACAAAACTTCTGGAACACATTCCAAAAAACTAGTAGGCTAACAAGCTTTATTTATAATCTAGCTGTATCCTCCGGTTTACTTGGTTTCTTTGTAGCCGCGTATCAAGATAAAATGTGTACCAGATTTTAATGTTAAATTTCTAGCAGTATATCGGTGAAAACTTCATTCAATTCCATGTATTGGCGTGATAGGTACGTGTACAAAAACACAGTCACAAAATACAAAAAACCTCAACACAGTTATTTTGGCTTCTGTTTCTCTAATAAAGGACCCCCATATTAGATTTTCGTGTACAGACATCGGCCTGTTACAATTTTATTATATGTATAGATCAAACGTGCCAAATAAACGAAATGAGTAATAAATCGGAATGAAATATATTCAGCATTTAACCTTCTCTACCCGGAGTAGATTAATTGTAAAAATATTTAGGGAATCTGGGGAACAGGAGCGTGGGTAGAGCCCGGTCACAAAACTTATAAAAAAAAGACACGTGTCACAACTAAAACTAAGCGAGTAGATGTATAACAATTCTCTGTAGAATTTAATAAAAGATTCAGTCGAGCAAAATGCAGGTTTATACTCATAACCCATTACCTCTAGCGTAGCAGTCGCACTTGGGACCACTAGACTAACGAGGCAGTCATACCAACACATAATAGATAGCCTTATCGTTCGTCATATCGTTCGCAAAAGTATAAAAAACCTTAAGAACTAGGATATCGTTATTCAAGTCTGATCAGGTACTCGTATCACCACCATCATCATCATATCAGCTTGTTGCTGTCCACTGCTGAACGCGTATAAAATATTTATATGGTTGAATATGTGACGCGTAGTTAGCAGACTGATTTAGTAAAGTATTATGACACTTCATTGAAGTCGACTTGGATGAATGGGATAGGATGAGGATGATCAGTATAAGTATTTTATTTGTCCACTGATGGTCTTGGTCCTTCTCTTATAAACGAGCGATTGATATGGTATGACAGCCGGTCCAATCTACCTACTTATAGATAGATATTTATCTATGGTGTCACATAGAACCAATTAAGCTTAACCCAGTCAACAAGTCGATCGATAGATAACAATGATTAGTCATTATCTATTAGACCTTATCAAGCCACACCATGTTTTCGTGGAAAATTTTGCTTTATTACCTTTTATTGTTGGGACATATTCTTATTATGAAATCAACAAATATTTCATACTAATTTCTGCCTACAACTTCGTCTACGTGAACTTGAGAAGTGAGTCCAATATGCATTAAAATCCAAGTATCTTATGTGTTAGTCCCGGTTATAAACAAACTGTGTGCCAAGTGCCAAACTTCGCCCAAATCCTTTTAGTAGCTAAAAGGATTTCGGTGATTTTTTGGGTTATTGAGTAACAAACACCCATTGACAAAACTTTCATATTTATAATGGTATAAATGTTTGGAATAATTGAGACAATTGGAAGGGTTGGTAGATAACTGGATACCTAAGATTTGAATTGATTAATATATAAATAAAATCACATTACTGATAAACAGTTATGTACTTAGTAGGGTAAATTAAAACAACTAGAAAAAAGTCTTTTAATTGGGAACCCGGTGATACCACCCCATACGTACTCAGTAGCAAATTAAATATTGTTATCTTTTTCTATTTTTTCTATTCTGCCTTATAGTGTAGTGGTCCCAAGCGCAAGTGCTGCGCGGAGAGAGGAGGTCCTGGGTTCGATTCCCAGGTCGAGCAAAGTGTTATTGGGTTTTTCTATGAAATTCTCAGTAGCAGCTTGGAGTCTGGACTTGTGCCCGGTTAATGGTAATCGGCTAGCCCCCTATTACATGGGACCTAAGCGTACCGGCGAACTGTGGCACGTACATTAGTACACCTCTTCCTCCTGCCCGCGGTCGTATTTTCACTAAAATAACTTAAAATATTGTTATTTATATTATTAACGTGCGATATAGGTATGACACAACCGTAACATTATTTTAACATTAAATAATTGCATGTATTAACAACCAACCACGTATATTTTTTTAAATTTAGATAAAACGATGGAAAACCACACCATGTTTTAAAAATAAAATCAAGGTAATATTTGATTAAACAACGTTTTAATGTGGCACGCACTAACACATTTTCCTTATAAGTACATTTTCCTGCATTAATCTATTTTAAATTGTAATCAACGTAGGTAAATATTGTTATGTACTTAAATAAATAAATATGGAAGATTATGTGGTACACTTTGAGATATAAATTAACTGTAATGATATTCTTTATCTAATCATTTAACCGGTCAAGTGGAACAAAGGTATTTATGGAAAATATGAACCACTAATTCCATATGTTGGAAAAAAAGGTCCTGAAAATATTTTGCCTTGCCATCCCTATGATATGTTCCTCTCAATCTGAGAGTTAGAGGAAACAAATTTTTTTTTAATGGGATAACTCGGCAAACGAGCAGGCGAGCTACCAGTAAGTAGTCATCGCCGCCCATGGACATCTGCAGAACCAAAGGAGTTGCAGATGCGTTGCCGAGCCTATTTAGGGAAAGGGAGGGGAAGTAGAAAAGGAGAAGGAAGGGGATTGGGGGAGGAATTGGGCCTCGGGCCCTCTCGCTCACCGAACGAAGCGCAGTAACGAAACGCTACTACTCGGACGTCGGTTTTCTGCGAGAGTGTGGTACTTCCCCGGTCGAGCCGGCCCATTGTGCGAATAGCGTGGCCCTACCACAACAAAAAACATGCCTTGAAGCCTTGCCTTGGAAGGAAAGAACCTTTTTTTATAAGATAGGGGGCAAACGAGCAGATGGATCGCCTGATGGTAAGCGATTACCGCCGCCCATGGACACCCGCAACAATAGAGGAGTCACAAGTGCGTTACCGGCCTTTGAAACAGAGTACGCTCTTTTCTTGAAGGTTATTGGTCCAGAAATGCCGCAGGCGATAGTTCATTCCACAGTTTAATTGTGCGAGGTAGGAAGTTCCTAGAGAAGCACACAGTTGTGGACTGCCGATTATCTATATGATGATGGGATGGAATTGCTTTTGCGTGGAACGATGGCGTAGAGGCAGCAGGGATTAATCCGAACATTTCCCGAAGCACACCCATCTTAATGGGTTGATGTAATAATAATATCAAGATACCTTTACCAACGATTAAAGTTGCAATTACTATAGTGAATAATTGTTTGAGATAAAAGGATGAATCGTTCGAAGTGTTTAACTACGTGTTAATGATTTACAATCATTCAAGCCGTTCAAGATGTTTATAAACAATGGCACAATTATACACTCAATTACTTAAGTAATTAGTAAGTGACTGATATGACCTAACACGATAAAATGTATTTATCCAATCTAGGCAATAGGCTCGCCCCCTATTACATGGTACCGGGAACTGTGGGTGTTCATCTGTACACCACTGCCTAATATTTTGTGTATTACAGACTGCCTCATCGTTAGTCTAGTCCTAAGCGCGACTGCTACGCTAGTGTTATTCTCAATACCTATAGCAATACATCCAATTTGGATTTGTGCCCGCTTAATGGCAATAGGCTGGCCCCCTATTACATGGGACCCAAAACTTACCGGCGAACTGTGGATGGATATTAGTACAACTCTGTCTAACCTTCCGGGGAATATACAGACCTACTGGTAAAAATGTTAAATGATAAAAATGTAAAAATGTTTAAATTATGTTTTTGAGTCATTTAATTTCTTTTTTCAATCACGCCCACATTTTCTGAAGAGAATAACAATAAATTATTACGTGGAATGTTTACGTTTTCACACAAATAGAAAGATTTAAAAAGAAATGATAGTAAGATATAAAATTAGGGCCTCGATTATATCAATGTCAAACGCATTAGCCTGGTTCCCTTTGTATTAAATAAGGGCAATTTACTAATAACACTAAATCGCACAGGTAATTAGAAAATAGAATGGAGTACATTTTTGTTCAGCCATGATCCAGTTATTTGAATGAATCATATATTTATTTGCAAGAACATAATTATAACATTTGTTCTAGACATTACATGACCACCACAGGACCTTTAGGATTATTATAACATATTTTCGTAGAAGTTCACCAGTATCTTTTCGATTCCATTTAATAATGGAAGATCCATTTGCACAAAATCCTGAGAATTATGTAATAAAAACCCAATAACACTGCCCGATTCGGGAATCCAACCCCCAGTGGTCGCGTTTGCAACCAAGGAAAAAAAGACTTGTTGCTTATTGGTAGAATATCTATATATAGAAAGCTGTTCAAGCCGTTACCATATAGTGACCATGATAAAGTACTAGTTGAATACGCAATTATAAAATTATACACTTCTTCCTCGTAGGAGAAAACATGATGGCGGTGTTACGCATCTCAAAGCCATGATTATAAGGCAAGAGAAGAAGGATTGCAGTTGATATGAGGCTGAAATAACTTCCTGTCTCTCCAGGTGGCAGAAGATCCATAAGGATTTTCCACATCTCAAAAAAGGGTAGAAATTCTTGCATTATATATTTCACTTCGCCGACATTCACATACACGTACACACGGCAACAGGTCAACCAATACAATTCCAGTTTAAGCTGATCTTGCTTTGTTTCTTGCTTTCCATACAAAAAGTGGCAAGCTTAAACTGGATTTAGCTTGGTATAGCTTGACGTATAGGCTTGCGTACATACACAAAATCACAAACGTAAAATTTTACTTTTTACTAGTTACAGATGTAACATTGTTGTTAACCTAATCCTAAGGCTCGCTGTAACAATGATTCAATAAATATATATATTTTTTTATATAAAATACAAGTCAGCATTCCTCCATTCTAAACAAGTAGTATTACAAACGTCTACACTGTCCTTACAAGGGCTGTCACCGACGAAAATACTCGTCTGACAAGGAAAGCATAAACAAAAGAAATTGTGTGACGTATAAAGACGTGCGCCCTAAAAACATGCCACAATTAACTGACGCCTTGACCTTGTGAGCGCCCTACATCCCAAGCTGAATGATGTTTGGTCTAAGAGAAGAGAGGATAGCGAGTTGGATGGAGCTTTGAATAAATAAGTTATAGTAGAAAAAAATACGTATATCTAAAAGAATAAGATAATTTTATCTGCTGTATTGGGATCCATTGTTGTCGAAGCTACAACATTAATTACTATTTATGGAGTCTGAAAATTGTTTGAATAAACTCAGATGTTCATATCAATTTACACAGTGCCTATAGGAAATGCATTCAAATTAATTTCCAACCATTTTGGGGGCACCCATTCTTTTTATAATCATTTAGTGACAGTGTTCCTAGTATTAATCAAACAAGATCTACCAACGAGTATATTGCCACTACTAAAATAAGAATATTTTTTGTAATTGAAAATCAAATAAATACCAAATGTGCCAATAATGGCCGCGTGTGAGCGTGTGCCACCCGCTATCAGTTTATTACTTGCGCAATTAAAAGCGCATATTGTTCCCTGCGCTTCCGAACTCGTCGGTGACACGGTTGCGTGACATTGTACGTCTGACTAGCCGGTGTTTGTGGGGCTGGCATGCGTGCGACATTTGTTTTGATTGAGAACTACGACCTAATATTGTTCTCTTGCAAGTTATGAGCGGGATATACTAGAATTGTATATAATGCAGGTGCATGAAAGCTAGTCTACTGTCACGAACAACCCTGGCATTCGATAAATCTAAGATTAAAAACAGTTTTCCATGAAACTATTTTGATCGCTTGAATGTTTTTGACCCAATTAACTAACTAACAACGACATACGAATTGTGAAAATAAAATAATGCTCGTAGCAGATGGCATTCTGTAGTTTCTGCCTACCCCTATGGGAAAAAGGCGTGAGTGTATGTGGATAGGCAGAGGTGTTCTAATATAACCAACATTTTACATGTATGTTTTTAGTTCCTTGTAACAAAGAGCGAGTCAATTACATGGAACAAAAAAATATCCTTAACCGGGTTCAAATCCTACGATATTACTTGGAAAACTGAACCTAACACCACGCTTATGACCATTAGTCCATTTGAGACATTTTTAAGGCTTTGAAACTTTTTTTCTGCCAAAACCCATCCATATAAATGACCATGACATTCACAGCTCCGAGCTTTAAGTATTCCAAACACGGTATTGGTCGCGCACGTTACATAAGTCTTGTAAGTGTGACTAATAATGACAGTGCGACACTGACAAGTAGACTCGCCCACTTCTTCCCGTAACTTTTTCGCTCAGTTGATTCTCATTTTGTGAATTAGCAATGCCAATTTAACATTAACATGTAAGTATGAACAATTTATGTGAGCCGCAAATGGTTAAAGTGTCCATAAAGTATCATGATCATGATGACATCACGAGAAATTTAGATAATACTGGTAAAAAGTTACTTGACTGAAGCGTCGGTAGCCTTATGGCTAGGGCGTCGGACTTGCGATCACATGGTTGCCGGTTCGAACCCCACCCATTGCACTACCGACGTGAACCCACTCGTAACACAAGCATTTAGCTTAGCACGAGGGGTTAACAAGAATACTAGTAATGTGTGACCCACATTGCTAGTAAGCTTTATATAAAAAAAAAAATATATATATTATTATGGCATCATGAAAATGTTTAGCATAGAGATGATCAACAAAACAAAATTAAAATCTGTTCAAAAATAAGAAAGATAGAAAGGTTTTGATATTATTCTAGAAAGAGAGTGCTATAGTGACATCACAACATACTGCGCAATACAAATTCTATACTAACACTAATTTGGCGGAAAAGGGACCGAGCATCCCCTGTGCATCCTCACCAAAAACTTTATCAGAGAACTCTATAGTTCTCTGATAAGAGAGATAGAGAATACTTACTAATTATATTTATCATTTTTAATAAAACAAACATACGTAATATGTAACAAAGCGCATAATTAGTGTAGCTAAGCCCGCATTTTACCTAACTCCAATTTATTAAATAGCAGGTCCTCCGGCAAAAGCCAAACAAAAACTCAAAAACAACTTTCATTATAAAAAAATACTCCGAATATTCGGAGTTTTTTTTCTCGGCAGTTTTTTCATAAAAAATCTGTTCCATTTTTGGCTCCTTATAACTGGTTTCCTACCAGCTTCCTTTCCTACTATTAGTGTCTACTATTGCCAAATAAAAAGTCAAGGAAAGCATTTCTGGTTGCAGGTTTAAAAAAAAATATCGGCGATATCCATCCTTTAAAATGCAATTTATCGAAGTTAAGATAATCAAAATACGTTTTTAAATTTGGAAGCAAAAAGGTTTGTTGTGTAGTGAAGCGGCCTAAAACGAGTAATTCTTATGGCATTTTTGGTTTCCTGGTAAGATAATCTCACTTACAGATTGTTAATGCTTTTCATTAAACAATTAATGGACAAAATGATAAAGACGATAACATTTTAAAGAGACAACGAAATCAAATCGCCATACAATAATAATATCAGAGGATAAATATTGCAGGGAAGTACCATCTTTGCATCAAAAAACATCATGCTTGAAAATTGTGTATCGCAATCGGTGAATTAATATTCGTATTAAAAAAACACAGTTTCTTATCCACGATATTTTTCTTCATCGTGAGTCAGAATATAATTTTAATACCGAAGATAAAAAAATGCTTAAAAGATTTTTCAAATTCACTCGCAAGAAATAGATGTGGATACCATTTGACAACTACACGAATTACAGCTAGACTTCTTCAGCTCTTAAAATAAAAATGTGCTCACATTACGCAATGTGCTATGCTCTGATTCTTTTTAAAATCATTGTAATTCGTTCCTGTATGTATTAGAATAAATTTTTGTGAATGCGTTTTATCCGTGCCTCAGAGAGCACGTAAATTCGACGATCCCAGATCATTGATCAGAGAGATTAAGCCATTGTAACTCATCATAGTAACTATCTAAGTGATCTGAGTAAGACGACAAGATCCAAAAATTTACGTAATATTTCATATTCTCCCAACCTACAAAATACACAAATGTAACAATGTATATGGTGAGAGGGTTTGGAAATGCAGTCTGCCTCAGATACTTAATACGCTGCCAAAATCAATTGTCTTAAATATTGAAAATAAAAACAGTAAGCAAATAAAACATATGCTCAAGAAATACTTCATAAGCAGGGTAGCAACTACTTAACTATAAAATCTTTCCCTTAAATTTAAGATTATAAATTAAGTTTTAATTGTATTGAAAATGTGTTTTTTTTTCTGAAATAAACAGGTTTTTACTATTTATTATTTATTTATAGGTGTCATATGAACACCTATGACAATCGTTAGTAGTAGTTAGAAGACCAAAAAGCCTTACAACCAGTCTATTCACAGAATATCGGTATTGTCCAGAAATGGGATGCAGAGGTCTTTTGGCAGTCGCTTCGTGATAAATACCTACTAATATTTAGCAGCATTTGGAAAGACTGGAAGCCTTTATACCCGGGAAAAGACTAAAAGGTGGAAGATGGATTAAAATACATTTGTGAAGTCAATTCTTGTATTATCGCTTCACTAGTGGTCGAAAGTGCGGCTAAAGACTTAGAGATCAATGTGTTCCTAGGTCGAACAGTGTTATTATAATTCCAGCCCATTTCGTCCCACTATTGGGCAAAGGCCTCCCTTCCCTTTCGAAGTTACTGTTTTTTTTATGAAGTTCACTTTGTCACTTTTATATGTCACCAAAACCATATTATCGAACTTTAGGTTGCAATGACATTTATGTTGTGTTAATATCCCAATATAAAAATGGCACCGGATACAGACATCGTTTTGTATATGCGGGACGCGTCGATGCCCAAATAGAGAAAGTACGAGTTGGGACGAATGGCTATTTTTTTATTGAGTGTCGTATGATGTCATATTTTAAATTTAATCAAACGGTATCTTAGTTATCGGTGTTTATCAGCTTGCCTTTGCATTGATCGTTCAAGGTGAATGTCAAGCGTTTACTACATTATTATATTAACAAGAAATAAATTCATTTTTGTGTTAAATATAGAATTGAGTGAGTAACACACCTACAGTGACGATATGTTAAGGTTCCATGTAATAGGAAGCGAGCCTATTGCCATTAACTGAGCTGCTACTGAGAATTTTATAAAAATATCCAATAAACATATTGACTTGGGAATTTTAACATTTTAAATACCTATTTGGTACTTAGAAAGGGACTTCTCGGCTCGAACGTTCATCTGAGTGAAACTCGATATCGAAATGCTATTTTCAGGATAGCTCTATAGTTTCATATCGCTTGGGAAAATTCCTTTTATACTTAGCGGTGGCTTTCGCGAAGATAGAAAGAAAAAGTTTTTATTTTTATCCTTTTGAGAAACTTAATTACTTTTTTAATAACTGCATTAATATGGCAAAACTTCAAACTATCAAAGCTAAAGGGGAAACACGTCGGTAGTGCAATGGGTGGGTTTTGTACCAGCAACACATGATTGCAAGTCCGACGCCTAGCCATTAGGCTACCGCCGCTTTTGTTTATAACGATTTAAATGCTAATAAAAGAAAAATACGATCTGAGGCAGGATTCGAATCTGTGACCCTCCGATTCATTTAACCGGACGCTTTAGCTTATGAGCTACATATACCATTGCTGTGGTCTCAAGGTGACGTCAGCAACATCTATTCTATTGATGACATATTACAATGTCCTTTAACTTGTTCTTAAAATATAAATAAATTAACTTATGTTTATTTATCACCAATACCAAATCATTGGCAAATTCGAGGTTACAACTCTACTAGGTTTAATCATTATTTTCGAAATCGTATAACGTATTATTTTTGTTACAGTCGACCAAAGTGGAAAACCCTGCTGTCTGCAACAGCTGCAATTCAGTGATCAATGGAAGAGTAAGTATTTTGAATATCATGACTTAACAAAAATTGGCTCTGTTGCTTTTATGCCTATCTTCTATATAACATTTTCCGGAACTCTAGAACTAGTCCTATGACCGTCAAAAAGACGTACGAAGAAAAAGGAAGTCACAACACGAGGGCAGGGATCTATTGAGTTTCTTTTTTCAAAAAGTGATGTGTTGAATTTTTCTGTGAAAATTTTATTAACAGTTCGTAGTATGGATTTGTGCATACCTACATTTGCATTATGCATTATGAACTAAATCGGCGAAATGTGGGTGTAAATTATTAGACCTCTGGCTTACTCTTGTGGCAGTACATGCGTGATGGTATGTTGTATGTAGATAAGCTGTGCCATAATACGGTTTCATGCGATGTAAACCTCTTTTGTGACAAAACTTAATGTAGTTTTATTATTTTTAATCCGTTGATTGAGTAGGTATATTTTGTGACATAAATATGCTTTCTTTCTTTCTTCTGTTTGCTAGTTTTGTGCCTTTATCACACATTTTATAATAGCAAGGATTTACTGCACACTTTAGGGCAGTCAGCAGTGTTTATCATCTTGAACCTATAGCTAATGGTCCACTATCACTGATAACTCATAAGTTCTGATACGACACGATAGCGTTACGTGTCACGGTTGTTTATTGGAAATTGATAACAATGATCTGGAATATTACGTGGTTCACTGAATATTGTTTTCGTCGTTAATTAATATTGTCGTTGCCTTGGGGCGAATAAAGAACCAACTAATAACTTACAGATACCAAAAGCTTTAGTAATATCTGGGCGTTCGGATACATCAAAATAATAAAGTCATGCGAGGATCGTTGCTATAGCCGAAAAAGATAAACAAATGCAAACCAACCATGCAAAACTCCATAAAAGTTCGCCAAACCTTTTGAAACTACGCCTAATCCTCATGAGATAATACATACAGTATAAGGGTTATTTCGGCAACTCCGCAAAAACGCCGCGGTTTGGTAAAACTATCCACCCCAATTATTAAGAAAGGCCAAACAAGCTTGTAACGATTCAAAAATTAGGTACTTAGACTACCAAAGCACCTACCCACCAACTCAAAGCAGAATTGGCGTGTTTTCGAATCAAGGAATCCAGGGATCAGCTCAAGGTTCCTTTTTAAATTGTAATTTGCTACTCTTGTCTATAGACCTACGCACTGTCTGTGAAGTTTTTACGTTTCTAAAACTAGGGATTTTTGTTCATATGTAAATTGATACAGCTTACGATAACGCTCTGTTTTCTCACTAACATCAACAGTGTCTTGCCTGTTAATATAAATGCTGTTTTCGCATTGTTGATTGAACAAATATGGTATCTGTCAGTTTCTTTCCCATACTTATATAATATTTAATACCATGTAGTTACGTATGTAGTAAAATTTACATAGTAAAGCAAAACAAACTCTATTATACTAAAAACCGCATGCTTGTATAAAATAATGTGGTCAGGCCGGTCAAGGCGTTCAGGATGCTTACACCACACAGTAATTAGCTGGCAACCCAACACAAAATACTTGAGAACTCGATGATGGATCTATTATATGTGAAAACAATGTTAGAACATAATATCTTTATTCGGGAAAGGTGCCAATTAGGGATGGAAAAGGAGCGTAGTTTTCTGATGAAGATAGTGACGGCGGTCACTTGGAGATTAAACGCGAATTTTGCGTTTTTGAATTAAAGAAAGACCATCTCTGTTGACATCTGAATAGATTTATAATACTAATTAGAAAAGGAAACGCTTAAGGAAATGGGACTCGAACGCTAATGTTTGATTTGGTTTATCATGATATGGGCACGATAACTAAATCTCTCTTGCGATTACCAACCATAGATTAGAAGTTTTGGTGACAGACAAACTAACCAGTTTAGGTGTCCATATAGCAAATAAAAGTTGAATTGCAGAATCATTGAATCAAAGCAAAAATGAAATCCAGGTATAACTAATGTACTTTCTCAGATATCAAAACACAGAACTAAGAAAACATACAAAACAAAGAGAATTCTGTAAAATGTGGAATTCTAAAAAAAACGCAAAGTTCACGGTATATAGACATCGATATAAATAGTCGAGCCACGTGGTCAAGCGCGAGCGTGAAAATAGACACGCGTTACGCAATGTAAGTAAACAAAACGTGTTGTTCGCGCGCTTGAGAGATAGGGGGAAAAAACAATTTTCTTATTTCAAATACATACATACATACATATTGTCACGCCTGTCTCCCATGGGGGTAGGCAGAGACTATGGATTTCCACTTGCCACGATCCTGGCACACTACTTTCGCTTCATCTACATTCATTAATCTCTTCATGCATGACCGTCGGTTTAGGTCTGTTCAACTAACTATTTCAAATAGGTAGCTGAATTAAGGCACTTGCTTGTTTTCACGATGTTACTGATGGCTTTCATGCTTATAAGCTAGAACACTTTCTTTGTTTAAAATAATTGTGACGAAAACTGGGTTCCTTTCATCACTTCAAAATTCAAAAAAGTCCTAAACCCAAGACTCAGTTTATTGATTTATTAAAAAAAAACGACTTGTAAAAGTGTCTTGAAAAGATCTATTTACAGAAATAAATATCAATTCATCAATATCATTTCATTTCATTGAAATCAATCAGATAGGAACCTGAATTCCAAGCAAACCACAGCATAAGGTAATTGCGGTTAGTCATTTGGAATTTTATATTACGAGACAATTTTCCTAGGATGCTGGACCAATTTTGCGAATACCTTATTATATTCCCTATATGATTCGTTCATATAGGGAAAACCACATGAAATAATTGATGCAACTTATTTAAGAGCGACTGCAATGAGGTGATAATTTTTTTAGACGTTTTTGTTGGTAGTTTGGAAATTTTAGGAAAATGAGAATGATGAAGAAATGATACATGATGACGTTAAGGTTTCGAAAAAGGTTTAAGTGAGTGTGATCTTATTAAACTACACTAACACAAGAAAAAACAACGTTTTATTAAGTATGTTTACATCTCCCATCTCTTCCACAGATAGTGACAGCGTTAAACAAGAAGTGGCACCCAGAGCACTTCACGTGCAATACGTGCCGCAAGCCGATAGATGGCGCTAAGTTCCATCAGCACGACGGTGGCGTGCACTGCGTGCCGTGCTTCGCATCTCATCACAGCCCCAGGTGCCATGGATGCGGAGAGCCCATTACTGACGTGAGTAAATACCTTAGAAATGGTACAGTTCTTTATAGGTTGGAGAACGTTTTGGAGCAATTATCTGTCTAGTTTAAATATCCTACCGTTCTCTGTATTTACATACCACTAACTGTTGCTTGCGTGCAAGATCTTTTTGAGACAAAAGCTAGCCATCACAATTTCGCCAAAATTCTTCACAATTGGTTGTTGTTTAGGCGGTAAAACATAACTAACTGATAAACAGACAGTAACTTTTTGCACAATATTAGTATTTTAGAGTTTAGATGTTACGACTATTATGCAGTTGTCATTGGCCTAGATCTGATCTATGCATCTCACCAGATGCTAGGCTTTAAATTACCTCTATTTACCCCTCTAAAATCTGTATCTGTTTAATTTTAATAACAACGGGATCGGGACTGTATCCAATATCAACCAGCTGACTCGCCAGTTTTTTGCCACTGTATAAGCCGATGCACCAGAAATAACGAAGCAATTTCAGAAATTACATCATATCTTCACGCAACAGAATATCGGATGACTCTAACGTACAAAAACATACAATTAATCAATCTGCAAGCATACAATTGCAATACATCTTGGTCTTAAATAGTTTTAATATCAATGACCGCATATTTTATTAGATACATCTTCTGGATTCCTACCGAGTGATGACTGAGAGCTGACGTCACAGCGTCCATATTTGGCCAATTAGTGAGGCGGGAGGCTCGCCCACGGCCCGGTAAAACAGATAGGCGAATTAGTTTGGTGTAGTGCCGTAAAAATATGAAGAACAGACGGTAATGACTCAATAATGGTTTTGCGCTCCAGTTATAAGCAGGTGATTCATGGTATTCAAACAATGTATCTCTTGGGTGTGAATTACTCATGTTATAATTTTGCCTTACTTAGTAGGCGGAACCTTAAGCTACAGTATTTCATCGTTGTCGGCCCTAATATTGTTTTTTTGTCAATATCTAAATAAGTCCATACTCCAAGGTTACTAATTGGTTGTATTTATATCAGGTCGGAGTTGGATGAATCAGTACCTGCTTTTTTTATGACTTCGTTTTGTTTTATTTGCGCAACTTAACAACTTAAATTGATATTAATGAGCCCTCGTGCTCTTCAATTGATTCTCAGTAAACGAACAATGTATTATCCAAAGTGTATCCGGCCATTATTTAAATGCTAATGTAGAATCCAAACTCCGAGCTGCTACTAAAAATGTTATAGAATTTCTCAATATCAATTTGTTTGATCTGGGAATGGAACGCAGAATTTCGTGCTCAGTAGCCGCTTTTGTGAACAGTAAATTATTTGCATCACTAAAGGTTTGTAATCGTCATCATCATCATCATCAACCCGGGTTGATGATAATGATGACATATTGATTCCGGGTCTCCTATCAGACCGAGAGGGTTTAAGCTAGTCTACTGCGGGTTGACAAAGTTATGTAACAACAAGACACAGTAAAACATATAAATATTTAAAGTTACGAGTACCTAAGTACGTGCAAGTTGGCACTGTTAGTATGTTTGTTATACCTCATAATGAGTCAATAAGGAAGTTGATTTACACTAAGTGGCAATTTTCATAGACATCTCTATTCAATTTTCATTAATTATTCAGATCAATATTTATTATTGAGACGCATTACCTATATAAAGATACCTTAGATTGATTCTTCCCTTTCTACGTCTCAATGTGAGTTACACATGGGTACGCATAGAGCTATACATATCCAGAATAAATTGACCTTTCCATATAGTGAGGGGTCTGCTTATACAGAAAGTATCTTAAAAATGTTGACGCCAAATGGAACGTTAAAAATAATAAGTATTGCCCATTTTCCTTCTTGACTGCCCCATAAGTCTAGTGCTATGCTTAAGGGTTCGACTCCCAGGTCGAGCAGTGTAATTGGGTTTTCAAAAAAAATCTTAATAGCAGTTCAGAGTTTGGATTTGTTCCCTGTTAATAGCAATAGGCTCGCCCTTACGACCTTAACTCACCGGCAAACTGTTGGTGTCGGTACACAAGTACACTTCTGCCAAACCCTTCGGAGAATACAGGCGTAATGGTATTATTTTCCTTCTAGCAACTACAATTAGCTAACAATTAGCCTTAAACACAACTATTCAATCAAGTAGGTTTTCTATTGCATTTAATAGCAATTCCGTTAATACTCGAGATTAAATCTGCTACCTATTTCGCAAATCAATTAACACGTATCATTATAAGGCCGTAGTTTTCCTAGTTGTGTTCGCATCTAATTGATAATTAATTGGTATCATTGCGGCTGACTGGTGTACTCTATTTATATCATCGTTACAATCAATTTATTGTTGTTCTCATTGCGGTTACTTGAACAAACTTGATAGCATGTTGCCATTTGATTTATTAAGCTTTTAAATGTCTAGTGGTACGACGAAGGGATGAATCACCATCGTGATATTGTTTGTCGTAAATGGGACAGCAATCTAGGCATTTACAGGTCACAAGTCGAATAGATAGAGGAACCATGAGATCATCCCTTTAACCATTCATTGCTGAACAGGATCGGGGTTTCTGATGTTGTCAACAAGGAATAACCTTCATTATATCATCATTATTAACGTTTTACTGCGTTGCTTGATTTACTGGTCTAGTAGTCAAGAAATTGCTCTTGTCCATAAGGTTTTTTTTTGGTTTACTAAAACATGGTAGAAAGAGATGTTACAAGAGTTAAGGATGTGATCATTCATGTTTTGCTTAAGACTAAAGCTTAAAAATTTCAGTAAAAAATATCAATAGCAGCTCGGAATTACATTTTTGTATGTCATATTTTATAACAAAACATTTTTTTAAATAAAATTTATGACTTATTACATTCCTCATCTTACTATTTTTGACCAAAGATACAAAACTATGTTTTGATTATGTTTAAAAATGTAATTGTATAAGCAGTCAGATCATATGCTAAATTCCTTAAACACATAGGTATTTAGCATAATTTCATACATGCACTGGCTGTCCATAAAAAATACTACGCACTTATTCGACCTTTTTGAAGGACCTCCTTAATAAGGATAGTGTATTTCCTTCTATGGTAGCGTTCTACAACCTGTGGCCCGATGCCAATAATATACACTAGAGGCGCGATGTGATGACGCGTTCATTTTTAGGTTGTGAGAAACAGATGACGCTATTTTTTGTAATAATATTTTAATGCGTAAGGCGTCATCCCTTTCTCGCAATTACAATAACACGTCATCAGGATATTTGGCATAGTGTAGCTATCGCATTTTTTTCACGGGTTGTCGGTTCGATCCCCTTCCGGAATATATGTATGTCCTGCACGTAGTTTTGCGTTCGGGGATGGATGCTTGTAAATATACCAATTTGTTTTTGTAAACGCAACACGACAGGGGTGAAAATTCTATGTGATGCAATATATAAGAAAAGATATGACTACTATATCGCTGTCCTAAGTGCGACTGCTACGCTAGAGGTATTTGGGATCGATTCCCAGGTCGAGCAGTGTTATTGGATTTTTCTATGAAATTCTTAGTAACACTTTAAATATGTGCCCGGTGAATGGCAATAGGCTCGCTCCCTATTACACGGGACCTAAACATACCTGTGAACTTTGGGTGTACATTGAGTACACCTCTGCCTGAAACCATGAACTCACCATAAATGTTAAAGACCAACAAATTCCCAATAGCCAATTTAAATTTGAATTTTGCAGGTCCATCGAACTCAGCCTTAAACACATTGGTTTAGTTCCAAAAACAATCGAAGGCACGTTATCCTCGTCATATATATATATGTATATAGACGTGTATAATATAATATAGTGACATATAATGATAAAGGTCAGATGATTCACTCTGGTCATGGTCTTCCGTAAAACCTTACATGGTAAGAGACTCCACGTAGCGAAAGTACATGTGTCATCGTATAACCCACGACGGTAGGGTCCACTATGAAATATATTCGACTAGAATTTCATTAATGAATTGACGTAGAGACAGGTAAATTTAGAAGTGGTTGGTCTGCACAAAAAATATATAATTATATAACATACCATCACGCCTATATTCCCCGAATAGTTAGGCAGAGGCGTAATAATGTACAACTACACTTCGCCGATGTAATAGGGGGCGAGCCTAGTGCCGTTAACCGGGCATAAATCATCACTAGACTAATGATGCAGTCTTTTTGTCTTGTCTGTCGTTCTTTCAGTGCAAAATACAAATATCATGATATAATTACGTTACTTATTCCTAATCTGTCTCCAATTAAGCTCAGCAATAGCAAGTGCTCTTTATCCTCTACCTTTATTGTATATCTAAAGTGCTTCTCCCTCCTTGTTTTTATCAGTTATTATTTCTCTTTGCGGCTAGCCACTTGTATCCTTCGATTTCAATTCAACTGTATTGTTTTAAAAGCAAGCTTTTTTACCCTTTGGTCCAACTGATAATGTATGTAATGACAGTTGAAGCCATTTTAGATTGTACCCTACATTTTGGAGGGACAGATGCGATGGTAACAGCCACGACTTACGAGTTGTAGGTTCGAACCCAGACAGGCGATTTATTTTGTGTAAATTATTTAATCATCCGTGCCCGGTTACTGGCAATAGGCTCGCCCCCTATTGGGGCCTAAACATACCGGCGAAGCGTGGGTGTACATTAGTACACCTCTGCCTAACCCTTCGGGGAATACAGGCGTGATGGTATGTTATGTTATTTAATCACCACTGCTCCCAAAGTGATGCAGGAAAACCTCGTGAGAAAACCGGCATGTCCTAGAACCAAAAATTCGAAGACATGTGAAATCTACCAACCCGC
Organism: Subacronicta megacephala; assembly: GCA_958496365.1. Lineage (NCBI taxonomy): Eukaryota > Metazoa > Arthropoda > Insecta > Lepidoptera > Noctuidae > Subacronicta > Subacronicta megacephala. The sequence goes on from OY292527.1 coordinate 13,718,544, forward strand.
ACTAGGTCCGCGTAGTGGATTAGGACCCACCAACACCCACTCCCTCTCACCGATCGCAGGCCTGTGTCCCAGCCATGGGAACTTTATAGAATGACTATGTATGTATGTACTATTGTACACCTACAGTTCGTCGGTATGTTTGGGTCTTCTGATTATGCTTTTGCTAATGATACATTTAAAAAAAGACATGAGCCACGTGAGATTTACCAACAAGAATCAGACATTTTGTAGATGAATTCTGTTAGACTACATAATTTTTGGTAGTAGATATAAAGATTATCGCCGAAATATCGATGCATCACGCTCATTAGTCTTAGAATGACTAGCACGCTGACCACTCACTCCATAGGTCACTGTACCTATCTACTGCGTAATTGTTTTAATAAAAAATATGTACTAATTGCGTTTACATTTAAACGTCTGTCAACGTTACTCGAGGTTACAATGCTTTAACACTTATAATGTTATTATTTGGTAAGTCATTGTATGTGGTAACTATAGTATGTTTGGTGTTGTATATCCGGGATTATTACATACCATATCATCACGCATGTATTCCTCTAAGAAATAGGCAGAGATGTGTTAATGTAAACCCACATTTCGTAGATATGTTTAGGACCCATGCAAAGAGAATTATTATTAGTGGTTTAATAGTCTTTGATCCCATGTAATTGTCCCAGAGGCGAGCCTATTGCCATTAACTGGGCATGAATCCAGACTGAGCTGCTACTGATGATTTTGTAGAAAAAGCCAATACTTATCACTTGCTCGATCTGGAAATCGAACCCAAGATCTCTAGCGTAGCAGTCGCGCTTAGGACAAGAGAAACTAGGTCCTGGGTTTGATCAGGTCGAGCAGCGTTGAGTTTTTTCTAAGTATGAAATTCTGAGAAGCAGGTCGAAGTCTAAATTTGTGACCGGTAAATGTCAATACGCTTGCCCCCTATTACATGGGACCTAAATATATAAACTAAGTGTGGGTGTACATTAATACACTTCTGCCTAAGGGGGAATACAGGCGTGATTGTATATAAACTAAAATTTAAAAAGTTTATCGTCGGTTGAGAGCAATAACGCCAACTTATCAGCAATCTCGAGATCAAAAAATAGTTTAAAACTGCAACCTAAATTTAACCTCTGACAGTCTGACTGCTTATCTTGAAACCGGTCGGTATGGTAGCGGTGAGGGGTGGGGGGGGGTTATGGGCCACAAAAACAATAGCCCATCATTCAATGGCCGCCATGTCGCGGTGACATCATCATGAGAAACAACACCATAATTGACATTGTGTTATAATTGGTTCAGATTTTTTATCTGTTTTTGCAATTAAGTAGTTAGTTATGACACGTTTATTTTTATAATTGAAAAGGAATCAATATGCAAATACAAGTAGGCATATATATGTCACGCTGATTGATGTCATTTTAATATTTTAAGAACAAAACATACTATCACGCCTGTATTCCACTAAGGGTTAGGCATAGGAGTACTAATGTACACCAACATTTCGCCGGTCTGTTTAGTTCCCATGCAATAAGTGGCGAGCCTATTGCCATTAACCGGGCACAAATGGGAATTTCATAGAAAAACCCAATAACACTCTGCTCGACCTGTGAATCAAATCCAGCATAGCAGTCGTGCTTAGGACGACTAGACTAATGAGGCAGTCTTTTTTAAGAAATGCACAAAATATAAAGGTACCAACAACGAAATAAATAAATAAAATCAGAATATGGTGATTTCTAAGTGTTGCAGAATATAATCTCTGATGATGATAAATAACCTTGAAACATGTGCCTTTCGGAGTTTTGATTTTTGGTGTTGGTTAGTTGCAACCCCTATTACTTAGGACTTACATAAGTATACCGGCAAACTGTGGGCGTCGGTATATTAGAACAGCTCTTCGTAACCCACCGGGGAACACAGACGAGATGATGGAAACGCAAAACGACATGAACCTAACCATTGCCTTGCACCAATCCATCCTTGCAAAATGGATAAGGCTAAGTTATGTATTGTTTCAGCGCGTGATCCAAGCGTTGGGCGTGTCGTGGCATGCGAATCACTTCGTCTGCGGCGGCTGCAGGAAGGAACTTGGTGGTGGTGGATTTATGGAACAGGTAACCTACACGTACTTAGAACCTATTTAATTAAATTTCTCTATTTTTACGATGACATTAAGTGCTCAGATGCTAAGAACCTTCTTCCAATTTTAAGCCCAACTTCAAGCTAATTATGACATTAACCTCCAATGTCCTCACATCCGGTTATCGCAATATATACCAGTGAATATTACAACATCTTTTATTTAAAAAAAAGTGTCAATGGAGTTTCTTGCCTGATTCTTCTCCATAGGATCAACTTTTTGGAACCGTGCAACTAGAATCAAAAACGTTTCATAAAAGCTTATTTGAAATAAAAACTTTTGAACTTAAATGTTGGGCCCGTAGGTGTTACTTGTATCCCAAAGGATGACGACAACAGCGCCAACTATAGATAAGAACAATTCAGGTGACTACCTACACGACGACGACCTACACGAAAGCATAAGAATACCTACAGCACCAGAGATTATGCCAACGTCGTGTGAAGTCTGCCAACCGACATATGGCTAAATAATATATTATAACGTTTGGCTGAAGTATCGCTGGTCATGCCAAACGTTCCTCATTCTGAGACACGAGCCTATCAGTAGGCCTGATGGGTTTATAACAACCATGATTCTCTGATTTTGTTTCGGCTTTTCTTCCAGAGGTCGACAATAGGAAAAGCCGGCGCCATCTAGCTTAAAACAATGTAAAACATTGACTTGTAAAAGTGTTTGTGAAGGATCTATTTACATAAATAGATAACATTTCATCAGCATCTTATATTTCCAGGCTGGCAGGCCGTACTGCTCGGCGTGCTACGCTGACAAGTTCGCCGCGCGCTGCAAGGGCTGCGGTATCCCCATCACCGATAAGGCCATCATTGCACTCGACGCCAAGTGGCATCGCGACTGCTTCACTTGCATGGTAACTACGTACTTTTTTTTTTTTTTGTGCTTGTGGAAAATCCTCATGGACTTCCGCCGCCCGGGGAGGCGACGGGGCGTGTCGGACTCCACCCAGAGTGGGTGACCTACCGACTAAAAACCACACGGTGTTCCCTCTCGCACCTACGTCGGGGCCACGGGAACTATGGTAACTACGTACTGACCTATCTTCTGATTGTTGAGCTTTGACCGATTTTCGTTAATACGACGCCCATCCCTTTTTGTTTAGTAGCACTAATAATATAATCGTCCATTATTACAGGTTCTCCACTTTATTATTATTGCTTTTTACTTTTATTTAATTTTGTTGCGACTGGTCAATATTGTCAGATGCATATTTACTCGTATTTTATTTTGTTATTTACTTTGACCTATGGCTCAATAATTGTTTTGCGTCGTTTTGGGTGGAAATAAAAACATGTCATAGGTGTTATTGATGATGATAGCCGGGACCAATGGCTTAACGTGCTCTCTAAAGCGCACAGTTGTAGAGGTTATAGAAAGTTTACCCATCTAACTACTGATCGCAGCAAGAGGTGTTAAAAGCCTTGCAGATCGATTAATCAGCGTAATTATGATTTAGCCACGAATACTTCCATCAATCTGTTATACCACCTGTCTGGTTAAAGGATCATTCAATGTCATCAAATAAACTGAATATCTCGCTCTTCCTCCATAATTAGTGATCACAAGTTACGTCATAATAACTTCTTAATCCCAAGTTGCTCACAAAACTCTTTTCCAATGTTCCAGAAATGCAGAAACCCGGTGACAGATTCCACCTTCTCCGTGATGGACAACAAACCTCTTTGCGGCAAATGCGCCTAAACACACACATTGACACACATACTCACAATACACATAATTACATTATATACACACCCATCGAGTAGCCATGAGAGCGGTACATATAGCTTATCTAGTGATTCTCAAGGATCGTGAATACGAAAGTTTTGTTAGAACATAGAAAATGATTTTTTTTTTATAAAAGGTACCTACTTATTCTATTTTTACACATCGTGTTCAAACGAATATAGTCTTTTTGAAACGCAAGATTGATCGAGATCGTCTTTAATAATAATTTATGTCAAGTATGTCACGATTCTATGGGTATTAAAGTTTATTTTTTACGATCTTTGAGGGCGCAAATAAAATGCTAAAATTGTAATAATAATAAATTACTTAGTTAATACGATATAACAAAAAATATATAAATGGATACAGCAGTTATATGACAGTATTTTTAAGGAAATATAATACATTTTGTTCGTAACGAATAATGTATTTTTATTAAGGAATGTATGAGAAGTCATGTATTTATGCTGAGCAACTTTTACGAAGTAAAATGTTGTTAAAGCATTTTCAAATTAATGTTTTCTTCCGTGTCATTTCGGTCATATTGTAATTGAGACCATTATTGCCATCTAGTGGCAAGGGAAGGAACTAAAAGGACATTCGGATCCACTTATGAGGATCAATTTTCAGTAAGGTATTTTTGTAATGCAAAATAGAAATGGATTTCAATAGGAAATATTTGTCTCAAGCACAGTAGTATGATAATATCATCTAACTTCATATTACATAATAATATAGGCTCATTGAATCAAGGGTTAAATTACATAAACATAGTTTAACTACAAAAATATGACTGCACAAACTACGCTACTTTAATATAAGTTTTAAACTTTAATTTAAACATGAACATTGTTGTAAATAATCGTATTTAAATTTTAAAAAGTCGCTGTGATGCTTTTCGGCTTTGGATTGTATTTATTCAATTATATATTTACGTATTAAAATGTTAAAATGAGCTAGAATATATTATTTTGTACGCTTTTCCGAAATGGTTAATTTTCCAATAAATTATTAAATTTTTGTTTTTGATGATATCATTCTTTTATTTTTACAACATTACCCTGATACTATTTAATCTCTAGGTCTTAGAAATCTCTACGGAATGTAACATTAATACCACAGCCCTTTCTTGCTAACAAAAGTCTGGTTAGTCGAGGATTTAAGAAATATTATTATACAACGTGTTACGGAAAGACCATATTCATCCAAAAGGGGTGATGATTACATCAGGTATAGATTCTCTATGCAAAGTTTCCACGCAAAATAAATTACTCAAGGAATTCATACCAAACTTTTGGTTTCGTAAGTTTATTGAAATCAAACCATAACAAACGTGTCCTGCACTACGAGGGTCATTAACTTTTCACGTCATTTCTTAATATTGAAGTTAAATCTCTTTCGCGATCTGTGCGCCTAGTACACGCTGTAGGTAGTGTGCCGCCGCGCCGCCCTGTGTCGGCGCGGGCTGAAAGGATCACACGAGCCGACAAAGCGAGCGCGTGTGCGCAATTGTAAATACTTTAGGCATTTAGGTACTCCTTGGTTTAAAACTAATAATGCAATACGTAATTTACTTATTTACGGTTTACATACACGTTAATATGGACCCAGAATAACCTACGAATTTAACTAAAAAAACTGACGTAAAAAAGTTTTTTTTTTTTATTAAGGAATGGGCTTGCGTTTGACCGCCACCTGACCTGATGTTAAGTGATGGTGCGGTCTACGATGGTACACTCTTGCCCAGCAAAGGATGGCAGTGAAATAAGGCTCCACGCTGCCGACTGCTGGTCGACTTGCAGTGGAGCAACAACTATTCCGACCCATCCCCTAAGTTAATAAAATAGTACATAAAAATTCACACCAAGGTTTAGGTAGGTAGCTACTAAGCTTGTTTTAATCCCTTATTACGTAAACAATAAAATCTAAGAGCCATGCTTAATTTAGCAAATTAACTTACATTTTTAAAGATGGGGTTCGATGTGGTGCCCTTGGTATTGTATGCACAAGGCCGCGCGCTTGTTCATGGACAACTGAACATTTCGCAGCATGTCAGGTGTTACTGTCCTAAAGGCGGCCTCGATCCGCACTTGCATTTCTTGCACTGTATCACACTGCACTGCATACACTACGTTTTTAATGTATCCCCACAAAAAAAAATCTAACGGAGTTAGGTCTGGGGACCGCGGAGGCCAAGCCACGCTCCTGCTACCGCGCCCGATCCATCGAGGGAAACGCACGTCCAAGTACGCGCGTACATCACGTGCAAAGTGTGCCGGTGCACCGTCGTGTTGGAATACCATATTGTTATCCATCACGAGATCCACGTAACTTGATACGGGTAGCACAGTGAGTACATCGTCTAATTCATTAACCAGAAAGTTTAAATAATTTTGGCCATTTAAACTTTGCGGAAAGAAAACTGGTCCTACGACAACATCTCCGATGATACCAGCCCACACGTTTAGTCGCCATTGGTGTTGGAAGGACGACTCTGTCGAAGCATGTGGATTCGTGTGAGACCAAACATGTTCATTATGGATATTACTTATCCCTGCTCTCGTGAATGATGCTTCATCGGTCCATAGCACTTTTGAACCGAAACTTGGTGAAGCTTCTATCTGGCTTCGATACCACTCGCAGAAGGTCACGCGAGGCAAAAAATCTGCCGGTGTCAGTTCTTGGGTGCGACGAAAGTGGTATGGATGCTGGCCGTCATTGTTCAGCACTCGCCATACTTTAATATGGTTGGAGGCACCCAGCGCTAATGCTGCTCGACGTGTGCTAGTGCGTGGATTATTTTGGAAATGCTCCAGTACGGCTTCTTCAAAGTCTGGATCGCTTCTGCTCGGACGACCTTCCGAAGCAGATGCGTGGAAGGACCCGGTTTGGTACAGACGATGTGTCATCCGACTGAAACACGCCAACGAAGGCAGCTGCCGACGCTCAGCATCTGGTCTATCCTGGATGAATCGGTGACGATACAACTCTCGGGCGGCTCGCAGACTACCGTCCACTGCTCCGACACACATCATCATCTCGTAATATTCACTATTACTGAACGACATTTTTTTAACAATCACGAAATCACAACTAGGTACACTGAATCGGATAGAGGGAGCGACCGAAGCACACGAGTATTATTAAACAACTGACGAAACTCCGGAAGAACCGAAAAATAAAACTTCTATTCTTCTACTATCCTAGTAATAGGGTAGCTGGCCCAATTATTATTGTACATTTTGAATTTATTTTCGATTTTTTGTCAAATTTAATTTACTAATCAAGTCAGCCTATCGCAGTCCACTGCTGGACATAGGCCTCTCTCAAGTTGCGCCACAAACAACACACGGTTTCCCGCCTTTTGCATCCAGTAATCGTAGCGCCGCGCAGTATCGCTTTTCCCCCCAGCTACCTAATAATAATTTCAAGAAAACTGTGATAAATTGAATACATTGAAGCACACCGATTAAAGAAGAGTTAGGCCAGGGCATCAGTTAATTAATAAAACCTATGAGCTGAGTTGACAAACGAAACCGATAAGATAATTTGATGTGGACTGTGGGGGTGGTACCTACATAAGTACATAGTCTTAATTTGTAAGTATTGATTAATCAAAATAGCGACAGATAAGTTGAGTATTGATTCGATTTATTTATTTATTGAAGGCTACCAGCTAAGACTATCACTACGACTATGACTATTTACCTGCAACTGGCTCATTTACCCTTAATATCATTGTGTGTAACCCCCGATGAAATTAGGGTTCAGTTATTATTGTTCGCAAATGCTGTCCGAACAACTCTCGTTACTCATGAGGTCCTAGTACTTTTAACAATTTATTTCCATAGTTTAATACATTTTTGCGGCCTATTTTCTTATTGTGTTTTATTAAACAATAAAGACTCACCGCCAACCCATGTCTCAGTCAAATGGGCCCGCCGACAAAATGTAAACTTCTGATACGTTTTAAATGTTTTCAGTTGTAATTTAGTGTTGTTATCATCATAATTATCAACTCATTAGTGTCCCACAGCTGGGCACGGACCTCTTCTCAGAATGAGAAGGTTAAGGGTTAGTTCATCACGCTGGCCTTCTGCGAGTTGTTTAGCCGTGTGCGTGTTGGAATGGCAAAAACTACCAACATAATTTAATTTTAAAATCCTACCTATTTAAATAAAAGCGGAACCCACTGCACACTGGCATTTTATTTCTACCAGGAGACACATAAGTTGCATAGAGTAAAGTTATTTAGGGTTCATTTTGAATAAATTATGTTACAAAATATTTTTTCTGTAACATTTCTAATTGCATAATCTTTTAGTTAGTTACTTACTACGGTAATAAAAAAATCGGATCGGATAAAAGGATCGTTCGTATCGTTATCCTATATCCAGTTTTGTTGATTGTGAGGTAAAAAAATGTGGCAGAAAGTTACTATGTGCATAATTATTAGGCACCTACATTTACACGTTCACCGAAAGTCGTGAACTAGGTACCTACTCCGTAATTCTTGTTACTTTTCTTTAAGTATTATTATTATTACCTACAGCCTAAGTTTTAAAATAATTTTCCAAGCTGCAAACAAGCATTTGCATTTGAACTTGTTTACAAACAATCCTAGTTTTTTAATTATTTAATTTAAACTAAACACAGAACCCTTTAGCATTATTTATGTACCAGGACACACATAAGTTGCGGAGGAAAGTTATTTAGGATTCATTTGAAAATAAATTATGTTACGAAATCCTTTTTCTGTTCTAGGTTCCATTAGGTTCTTTCGCAGTATTTACCTAAGCAATTAATTTCTGGTAGAGTACCTATGTATGTCAACCAACATAAAAAAGACATGTTGGATACTCAAATTCTGTGTCTGTGGTTTAATTTCAATAATTACGTAGATTCACACATTACATACACCGTTATGTTTGTTATTAGATTGTTTTACGTAGATAGGTAACTAAGTATTATTTACTAGTCCCTACTAATCCCTTCATAAAGTACCTACCTAAATTCAATATCATTTTCAAGCTAACAAATGATTTACTGATGATTGATTGATGATTTGTTAATTTTTAAAGGATTTGTATTTTAGCTTGTTCACAAACATAATCAGTTTTTGTCAGAAAAAGTGAGTAATAAAATAAAATATCCAGAACCCATTATCCAAAAATACCAGGAGTAAGAGCATAAGAGGTTTGTTTTCACAGGTGAATGTATCGTGAGTGACCTACTTACACCGATCAGCTGATTTGGTTGCTAGTGATGTGTAAATTTCAAGTTGAAATGTTTGGGTTTTTGGTTTCATTCCTCATATCTTCCTAACATGCAGATATAGGATTTAAAAACCTTTGCAATATAGTTTATTATGATCCAAAGAAGCCGTGCACTTGATATGTATATACCCTTTCCGTAACAGCTTGTATAAATATAATATTATATTTTTTACAACAAAACTGTTTTGATTTCAAATAATTAAAACTATATAGGCATTGGATTATTGGATCAATTTGAACAACATTTTAAAATAGGTTTTAATATCACAAATTTATTGTAGCACTTTTACAAGTTAGTTTTTGGGAGGTTTAAGATTTGGATATACTTTTTTAATATCGCCAATCATAAATATGCTATAGGACAAACATCAAACAATACTACATTTTTATATTTATATGTACACACGGCTACAGGTCAACCTATAAAATCCAGTTTAAGCTGATCTCGCATATACGCTTCCCATACAACAAGAGGCCAGTGTAAACAAAGTTTTGTATAGCTTGATGTGTAGCCGTGCGTACTAATATTATAAAGAGGTAAATTTTGTGAGCTTGTGAGGTTGCAGGGGGTAATCTATGGATCTTCCAAACCGATTTTGAAAATTCTTTCACCAATAGAAAGCAACATTATTGCTGAGTGATATAAGCTATATATTAATTTCCTTTTTTTTAAAAAACAAGCTTACTAGCAATGTGGGTCACACTTTACTAGTAATCTTGTTAACCCCTCGTGCTAAGCTAAATGCTTGTGTTACGATTGGGTTCACATCGGTAGTGCAATGGGTGAGTTTCGAACCGGCAACCACATGATCGCAAGTCCGACGCCCTAGCCATTAGGCTACCGCCGCTTGCTTATTATTCCGTAATATGAAAAGAATCGTATAGTCCACGCGGGCGAAGTCGCAGGCTATAATTAATATAATAGTACTTTACCTTACTCCGCTCTCGTTCCCTCTTCTCACAGGCCTCGTCCCGCTTCCTAGTAGGGGATAGAGACTTCCTGAGCGAGGAGTTCTCCCTACTGCTTTCACCATACTTGTGCACGTCTTCAACATCGCAGTCCTTTTTCTTGGCACACTGGATCTTGGAGATCGGCGATAATTGTGAAACGTTTGTAGGATCCTGGTGAAATGAAATGAAATGTTATCTAAAATTCGGCTTCAGGCGGTGTATCTAGGTGAAACATGGTCCAGATTTTAAGCTTAACCTCCATAAATACAACTGTGAAAACCAAGTCCAATTTCGTGCATTGATTTTTTGCGTGATACGCGTAAAAGCATATAGATGGACAAAGAAAAATTCTAAAGAAACTTTTATAAAGATCTTAGTTAATTCTTCTTAAACGTTTAGAAATCATTATATAATAATGAAATCATCTGCTGAACGAAGGCCTCCCCTATACACTCCCGCAACAACCGGTTATATCCAACGACTCCCAGAGATCTTTACAAGATCCTCTGTCCACTTTATGGTAGGTCGTCCCACACTGCGTTGTCCGGCGTTTATAAATCAGCCAATTAAAATTTTCTATCATGATTAAAACACCTTAATCTTACCTTAATCTTTTCTCGATCCTTCTTTTCACTTGCATCATCACGAACCCTGCTTGGAGATGTCTTCGAGGAATTGTCTTTCCTGCCGGACCCATGTTTGGCCCCGTCATCGACCTCCAAGTCTTTCTTCATGGCGCACTGTATCTTACACACAGGAGTCACTTGGGTAGTGTCTACTGTGTCTAGATCAGTCTTCACGTTGCTATGCGTGGTTTTGACGGCATTAATCAGTTTCGGACTTTGCGGAAGATTTTTGGTTCTCGTCGGGGAATCGGTAGACCGCTTCGAGTTCAACAGTTGCGGTTGGTTTCTCCTTTTGGATGAGAAAATAGATGAATTGGGAAGTTAACACAAATCCTAAACAGATTTCGTCACGTCTGAATTTTCTTATAACAACCGATATGGTAAGTGGCGCCGCGAGTTGTTCTTTGTAGGTTCGAACGCAGACAGGCGCTTTACTTTGTATAAATGATTTCATCACCACTGCTTCCAAAACTGTGAAGGGAAACATGGTGAGGAAACCGGCATGTTCTAGAACCTATAAATCGAAGATATGTGACCCATACACTCTGGGCCCACGTGGTGAATTCCCATTCCCTCTCACCGAGAGGTGCCCTGTGTCCCAGCAGAGGGAACATTATAAGCCTATTATGTCATATACATTATTTACATAAGTGGGAATTAAACGCGTTCTTATCTGAAATATTGTAGGTAAAATAGGCACACTAGTAATTGCATCAAGTATTATGTTACCTAGAGGGTGGTGAGTGCATCACGTGATGTGCGTGTTGTGTATGGTGCGCGTGCGCGCGGCGGGGCGTGCTGCCCCGGCGCGGGCTGGGCTCGCGGCTGATGTGACTCGACGTACACTACATTCAACAATATCTCATGGTTTACCTCAATAAGTACAGTCACCAGCAGGTCAAGGTATACAAAACTGTCAAATTTCTCCAAATGATTTTAAACCTTAAATTGTTGAAGATAAAGTTCAAAATCAACTGAGAAAATTTGACATTTAGTGGTAACTTGACATGCTGGCGACTGTACTTCAGAAATATCATTAATTTAATTATTATTTTTTATACCATTATGGTGTCAAATAAGTAAAGGTCCGCCTGGTAACCGCTTACCATAGACTATGGACGCGTGGAAGATTAGGGGTATCACTGGCGCGTTGACGACTCTAAAAAGGGAGAGGAAGGAGAAAAGAAGGAAGGGGACTGAGGGAATTGAGCCTCCGACGCTCCATGCTCACCGTACGAAACGCAATAGTATGCATACTGCTACTTGACGACGATATTCAGTGGGAGGGTAGTGCTTCCCCAGCCATGCCTATCCATTCATGCTAGCACGGAGACATGCCAGCGAGACTACTACCACCAACCCTTATTCTTCAAGGTAGGTGGAAGTCTAGGCCTTTATGCACAGCCATTTTAGACTATAAATAAAACCGTAGGCCCTTCCTTCTCATTTTCTCCTTCCCCTCTCCTTTTTACTTAAATAGGCTCGACAACGCATCTGCAACTCCTTTGGTATTGCAGATGTCTACGGTCAGCGATGACTACTTACCATCAGGTGGCTCTCCTGCTCTTTTTCCGAGTTATCCCATAAAAAGGTGTGGTATTATAGATGATACGTACAGTTCCAACAGCTTCGACCATAGTGCGGATGTCAGATTCCCGGGCCGGGCGCGGCGGGCGAGGCCGGCCTGCGTGAGGGTCGCGCATCAGGGGACGACGGGACCTTATAGACAAACTATACATTAGCTCATATTGGATTTCAAGAGCTCGGAGTTTAGTTATGTGTGTGGAACTCCGGATAACTCAGCAAGCGCTAAGAAGCTCGACTCACAAGAGCGATAGATTTTGCATCGTGTATAGAAGAGAGAAAGTGTGAAGAGTTAATGGCAATAGGCTCGTTCCCTTTACAAGGGACTTAAAATATACACATATACATACATATACCAGCAAACTATGACAACATTATCTGAGCAGAGATCTACTCATCCCTTGATGGAATTTAGTTGACCGACCAAGTATCAAATACAGAACCAATGGTAAGGAAACAACTGAATTCACATGAGAACGTTCGTTAGTACTATATAATTACATGCTGTTAGATAAAAAAAAACTAGTGCAGACACTAAAATTAACTGTTCCAAAGAGAAGCCAGTAGGAATCGAGTTGTGGATATGGAACTTCGACATTATTCAATTATATTCTAGAGAGATCTATATAAATATTAAGGAAAATATAAGTACTGATACCCTGGGGACCTCCGCTGGCTCTTGGGCGGGTCAGCATTTTTGTCTCCTTGTCCTCGCTTCAGGTTGGTGCCGCCCGCGTGGTGCATTCCACCGCGCACCTTCGACATACCGCTGTAGACAAGCCAGCATATAAATAACTCTTGTAAGATAATTTTCAACTGACTTCAAAAGGTTCTCAATTCGTGTGTATGTTGATTTTTTTTTCAATATAAGGGAAAGAAACGTTAAAAATATATCTGACAGAGCGACCCGCCGCGTCCTCCACGGTTGTACACACTTATCGTCATATTCCAACTAGTTTATACAAAACCTTAACCATTAATACACTTAAAACAGTTATTCATGAGGAAGATGAATCACTATGTATTGGTAAAAGACGCGTGAAAATCTGTTCAGTACTTTTTGAGTCTTTAGCCGCGGTGGTGAAATAATATTAAACTAAAATAAATAAAAAATTGACATAATACAATATTAAATACTTTTTTTATTGTATTATGTCAATTTTTTATTTATTTTTCTTGTTATGTATGGCACCTCAGCCATTATACGACAATCACACAAGTGACAAATTGCGCATAAACGAACATTCTAACAATACTTTTGAACCACATTTCAGATTTATTATTTGCTCTTTATAAAAGATTCCGCCCACGGCTTCGCCCGCGTGGTTTATTGGCTTTTCTATACTAAAATATGTATGTATTATACATATAAACCTTCCTCTTGAATCACTCTATCTATTAAAAAAAACCGCATCAAAATCCGTTGCGTAGTTTCAAAGATTTAAGCATACACAGGGACATAGGGACAGAGAAAGCGACTTTGTTTTATACTATGTAGTGATGATGTAGTGAAGTCAAAGTCAAATGTTTCATTTCAATTCTTTTTCTTCTTGTGATACCTCTCCAATCACTGAAGGTCGGAGTAGAGCTCAGGAGCACTCGTAACTCGGGTCCATTCGCGAATACTCGCTACTATACTTCGTGGTACTTTTGAAAAGTTTGAAATTAGTTGCTTAAGGCCTGAACCCTTTGTAGCGGGGGAATGAGATCTCACTCCTGCGGCCTCAGCAAAAAGTGGGTATAAAAAAGGCCTATACTCACAATGATAAAAAATGGACCTTTACCTTAAATGGGTGTCTTTGGAGCTGGAAGATTTCGCGTTCAGATTGAGACGCAGTGTGTCCAACGAATACATGGAAAGTCGAGCTTCGGTGTCAGGAACTTGAAAGAAAACATAAGTATAAACATAACTCCACATTATAATAATATCAGCCAAAGCATCTCCACTGCTGTAGAAATACCTCCCTCATGGATTTCACAAGGACCTTTTACCAGGTCATCTGTCCCTGGGTAGGAGGGCCTCTAACGAGATGGACAATACGTGTGACTGTCATGGTCTCCATTTTTACGAGATATGACATAAAATGTTTCGTATAATATATTTATTGTATAAATGACAATCCATTAAGCCAAATAACAGTAAAAAGCGGCGGTAGCCTAATGGCTGGGGCGTTGGACTTGCGATCATGTGGTTGCCGGTTCGAATCCCACCCATTGCACTACTGACGTGAACCCACTCGTAACACAAGCAATTTAGCTTAGTACGAGGGGTTAACAAGAATATAAGTAATGTGTGACCCACATTGCTAGTAAGCTTTTTTTTAAAAAAAAGAATTCCGTTCAAGAGTAGTGTTTCTTGGTTGATACAAAAAACCTTACCTGAATGTCAATAAAATTAGAGTTAAAAATATAATTTAGAAAAGAGGAAGTATAATAAGTCCGGAGGATAAATTATCTGTATGACAGGAGTTTGTATAAGTGTAGTGCCCCAGAACAGTAATTTTTTCGTTTGATTTTAGTTCCTAATATGACCACTAGAGGACTTGGTAATGCTTACCATTATTTGTGGTATTTCTGACCCAGGGCACGAAAGATCTCCTCTTTGGTTTATTCTTCGCAGCTTTCTTTGAATACGCGACATTCTGTGACGTCAAATAAAAAAGACTGTTATTTATTTGTTCCCTTTGCTATAATACGGTTAGATAGATAGGTATTTGAGGAAAAGGGCGACGACATATTCCACAAACATTTTTTGATGAATATACAAATATAATCTGATCGAGTATGTCATAAAAAGTAGGGACAAATAAATAGGTACTTGCCGCATTTTCGAAGCTGTTCAGAAACTCTTCGCATCTGATAGCATATTCACTGATGAAGTCATCCACTTTGTCGCACGTTAATAACATTTCCTGAAACAAAAATATCTAATTAAAACTTGTAACCCTATGAATCAAAATAAAAGAAAAGCCGGGTGTCGGTATTGCCCAGAATTTGGGTAGCGGATGTCTAATAGCACCGCAACTTTATTCTCCAAACGTTAATGCAGAGGTATCTAGTTTTTAATATACTCATCTCAGGTATCCCCGGTAATAGGGGGCGAGCCTACTGCATAATTAAATAAATAAAAATAAAATAAAATAGGCTTTTATTTCCAGTAAATTTACACTTCTTAAAATCTATGTATGTATTAGTTTTGTTTAGTTTTATTCTACATTCTATGTACTATATCATAGTATTTAATAAATATAGTTTTTTAAAAAAATCTAATTCTTAATATTTTCTAATTTCTTCTTAATTAAAAAAAAAAAAAGAACTGCATAATTAACCGGGCACAAATCCAAACTTCAAGAATCTAGACTGAAATTTTAATTGATGATTCCGGTAACACTGCTTATCCTGAGAATTAGATCTAGGACCTCTAGCGTAGCAGTCGCTTTTACGGCCATTAGACTTGAAGGCTGGAAGCCTAACTTATCATGGCAAAGAAAAGGTTAGGAGAATGGTAATGAATCATCAATCCATTAATATCCCACTGCCTGGTATGGGTTTTCTTTTAGATTGGGGGGGTTAGGCAATATAGTCCACCACACTGCTGGTCGTGGAAAAATGAAACCTCATTCTCGTAAGCCCAGCTAAAAATGGTGAGACGAAATACCGTGAGGTTTTACTCGGTATGTCACCAAATCCGGAGGGAGTTCGACACGCCGCTTTCTTCAAGCGCAGTATTCCATGAGGATTTTCACACGCAAAAAAAAAAACATATGTATTCCACTACGTTGACCTAATGTGGATTGGCAAACTTCTCATAGCATCGAGAAAGTCTTTTAGGAATGTAGGTTTCCCCACGATATTTTCCTTTATTATTTACGCGTGTGATAAATAATTATTAATACGCACATGGCTTCGAGAAGATAGAGGTGCGTTTCTTGGATTCGAACTCGAGACCTTTGACTTGGCAGTCCAATGGTCATATCAAAAGGCTATCACTGCATTCGCCTCTATCTTCACCCATTAATCTATTAAAATTATTATTATTTTCTAATCCGCAAATGTTTCAAAAATGTGAGAGGTCCAGACCTAAGACCTAGCAGTCCAATGATCCTATCACTAGTCTATCATTTACAGTAGTAACATCAAATAGTACTGACGTCTTTGTAGAGGTCAGCGGCGGCGGTAAAGTCCTTGGGTGCGTGTACATTGCGGCACACGTGGCCGGCGTCGCGGGCGGCGCCCAGCAGCGCGCCCAGCGCCGCCGCACTCTCGCGCACACAACACGTCTGCGAGAACGACTTGTGCAGGACCTACCCACCCACAACACAAACATAGATCAACTACATCACCGTATCCGTATTCTCCGAAGGGTTGTATGTACGGTCAACAACGAAAGTTGCTGAACACTGCCAAGTTTTGAAAACAACACAGCACCAATACTTTTCAATAGATTCATTTAGGAAAAAAAATTGATGGTCTGTATGTAGAAAAGGTCTGTATGTAGAAGGTCTTTTGGATGATAAATATGTTTAAGCGTTTTGAAGATTTTATCGTGGTCAGCAACTTTCATTGCTAACTGTACACCGACATTTCACCGGTATGTTTAGATCCCATGTAATAGCGAGCCATTAATCGAGCACAAATCCAGACTCCGAGCTGCTACTGAGAATTTCATAGAAAAACCCAATACTTTGCTCGACCTGAGGATCGATCTAGTGTAGCAGCCGCGCTTAGGGCCACTTATCTAATGAGGCAGTCAAATCAACTACAGTTTGCTCGAAATAATTAAGCCTGTCTGAAGTTAGCCGCTCTGAACTCTGCACAGGTAAAATTGCTTGATTAGGTGTTTCTTTATATAAAAATCTACATTAGTAAGGAAAATAATCTCAAAAGCGAAACAGACACGACCCTAATAGTCTTTACACCGACTCTTTCTATTCAAATTTACCACTGCTTAATTTGCCGTCAATTTTAGACAAGCACAGTTATTTCGAACAATGTCTATGAACGTCTTCACCGATACTCATATTTTTATTTAGATTTAGCATGGTACAGGACCGGTATATGTTAAGTTAGGTGGTTATTCTGGTAACTCCCGTAGCCCCCGACGAAAGTGCGAGAGGGAACACCATGTGGTTATAGTCGGTAGGTCACCGACTCTGGGTGGAGTCCGACACGCCCCGTCGCCTCCCCGGGCGGCGGAAGTCCATGAGGATTTCCACGCACAAAAAAAAAATGTTATTAGCTCCCGTATTCCCAACACTAAAGTGGTGACGCGAAACGCCGAGGTTGGTTTTAGTCGGTAGATCGCTCTTTTCAGAGCGGAGTCCGACAGACCTTACCGCTCTCCCCGGGGCGGTGGGTAGTGCATAAATCATTTCCAATCCCGTCACCCAAAAAAAGGTTGTAGTTTAGTTAGGAGTGGTCGTTTAGAACTTCGACCAATCAAATGTTCCTGGGATGACAGTAAGCGTTAACTTACCTGAAAAGACTGCAGTAAGTTCTGGTGCAGCGACACGATCCTCACCATCTGCGACTGAAACTGTGTGTGCTTCGCGAACGGCAGACTCACACTGTTGTTGCGTTTTATGTCGTGGATCTGTTGAGAAATAAATAAAAATATAAGAAAACTTAATGAGTATTTTAACTTCGCGCGTTTTTTTATTGTCATTTATTCCAGTTCGAATTGAATATTTCTCATAGTTAAGACAATATAGTCTCTCGGGTCAGCTGGTAGGAATTTAAGAGTTCAAGTGAGCTCACGACCTTCTAACGATAAACTATTTGACATAGGGCAATACTCTTACCTGTCTCTGCAGCGTGTACATGTAAATCCTGTTGAATCGTGTACAGAACTCAGATGACCGTTTGACCATGCGACTGATTTGCTCTGGCTCAGCAGACAGTATATCGCGACGATCTAGAGTTATCCTGCGATTACAGATTTCTTAGATTACCGTTTTAGATCGTCAACTTCTACCTCAATTGGTCCGAAAGTTGCAAGTGCGACCTTATGTTGACGTAAGAAGCTAGAAACATCTAGAAGTCGTTAGTGTAGCTGCTACACGGAAGGTTATCCACAGATTGAAGACCATAGCTTCATTGGGTTTTAAAATAATTTTTCAGTTGCATTGATTGGGAATCCGGTTAATCCTAATAATGGATGGCATCAGTTTAGTTCACAGACTATTTTGATGTTATTTTAGAGCTATATGTATGAAATAACTTCATAGTCATTCTAGTTTCACGCCCTTTTCATCCACTTTGTCCTACTCCTAATGATCGTAGCGTGATGATTGATAGCCTCTTGTCTTCCTTATGAATGTGGCTATCATATACAAGAAGTTTTTTTTAAATCAAATAAACTCTTTCATCATCATCATCATATAAGCCTATTGCCGTCCACTGCTGAACGTAGGCCTCCCCCAAAGAGCGCCAACCATCCCGGTTATAAAGTCTTTAGCTTTATTATATTAGGTACTAAAGATTTCCGCACAAAACCGGGGCAGACAAGCCATCCAGCCAAGTTGACAGCCAGTTGAATCCTAAAAAACTGGAATTTTGGGTAACAAAATGTCCACTTACATCAAAGCTGATAACTCATCGTTGATCCTCATCCTCAGGTCCTTCACCTTGGCGCAGTAGATGCTGCTCTCAATCACATTTGTGACGTTTTCAGACGATTTACCTGCCACACAGTGAATCAAAGAATATATTGGAAATAGGTCCTAAAACTGACTGATATTCGCAATCAAATTTATGCTAAGTTCTTTGCAGTAGGAAGGTAAATAAGCATTAATTTATCAGAGAAGGCGAGGCATTTTTTGTCAAGAATGTCTCGGCAGAAACCCATCCCTCCCGTATACAGGGTGAAAGGGACATATATGCACAATCGCTTACTATGAATTCAGTTCATTATTCTGGCCCACATGCTTTGAATTTTTTTATCAATTAGGTATTAAAAAAAAATCTGCTGAAAAATTTTAGCGTGTAGGTACCTATTGCAGTTTTGCAGGAAAAAGCAGTTTATTTAATAACCGAGGAAATATATTACCAGGCAGGCCATAGAATGTGTATACTTATAATTATAATGTTTGTTTTTAAATGGTTATGACATTTGCAGCAAGCCTTGAAAGTACACGGGAGGCAAGAAAATGACGCTTTAAAGAAAAATATTATGCATTCAAGAGCACAGCTTACTGGATATCTTATCAATGCTATGAGTTCGCTCTGGTGAATGACTCTCAGAGGCATCTTCGTTTTGTTTCTCGCGCACTGTTGACGGACTCATCGAGTCGTTCAAGACTTCCTCTTCACCTCCTGACAAACACAAGCATTCTGGTAGAAGGGAGTATAGGGGAGCAGGCAAAGATAATAAAGCCTTATTTCCTTTGGTCTGGAGTCATTAAACCTAATCATAGATAATAATAAAATTGATTTCACGAATTGATACACAAGCTATTTTCTTTCTTGTTTTTCTTTCTCATCAATAAAATTTTAACAGTCCCAATCGCCTAAAACAAATATTCTAACGAAGCCAGATATTTCACCAACAAACTGCCTCATTAGTCTAGTGATCCTAAGCGCCACTGTTACGCTAGAGGTCCTGGGTTCAATCCCCAGGTCGAGCAAAGTGTTATTGGGTTTTTCTACGAAATTCTCAGCAGCTCAGTCTGAATTTGTGCCCGGTTAATGGCAATAGGCTCGCCCGCTATTACATGGGACCTAAACATACCGGCGAAATGTGGGTGTACAGTAGTACAGTTTTGCCTAACCCTTCGGGGAATACAGGCGTGATGGTATGTCATTTCACCAACATCAGTATGATTAAAACAAAAAAATCATTAAAGAAATAAGACAGGTTTATAGGGAAAATACTTTATATAGATACCTGACTGATCATCATCGAATATGTGGAACATGTCGCAGTCGTCCTGGTCTATGTCATCAGCGAAGGTCACCACGCAGGTGTGCTGGCTATCGTCACCGGGAGCATTGTCTCCGTTGCCTTGCTGAGTCAGCTCCTGTATCCGAATTATGACAGTCAGTCATCTGTGGTATACGTAATTGAGCTTCCTAAAAGATGGTTGAGCTAGGAGATGACTGATATATCCGTGCCGTCAGTTAGGACAGGTAAACTTAAAGCTGCTGCTGCTTTTTTTTGCAAAAGGCCTGCTCAGATTTGGTCCTTCGTTGTAAAATTCGCAAATCTATAATGTTAATACTGTCTGGACTTTAAAAGGACCTAGATTCTCTGAGTTCATTTTAGCGTTTCTTCTCAGAGCTCGTCAGATGCCGGCGCTATCTATGTAGTTTAAAAAATCCAGAACATTGACTTGTGAAGGATCTAGTTACAAAAATAAAATCTCATTTATCATAGCGCTTCTTAAAAAAAAACCGCCGTGGCTTTGTAAACGGACTAGGGAGTGAAGAGTCGTCAAGTTAAACCCAATCCTACTAGATACACATAAAGTTAAAATTTCAATAATTTATCGGCATTCATGATAAAGTACTTATGTGTATACTGTCTGTATAGGTGCCTACCTTTGCTCTTGTCTCTTCTTCGGTGTTTTCCTGTGTCATTTTGTGGAGTTCCGTTTCCATTATTTCTTTTAGACAAGATTCAGGCAACTCGTCCAGAAACTGATACGGGTCAGCTGGTTAAAACATAAAATATTATGATAATATAACTAGGGTTGTCATAATCATATTTTTCGATAAAATCGTAAGTAACAAATTTAAGACTAAATACATTTAAATAATAGTGGTAATACAATTTATTTAAAAGTTTGGGCTTTTGGTGATTTGTTGAATAAAAGACTTTTTCTCTCGGCAGCTACGATGGCAAAGACCAACTTAGGTATTAGTAACTTTTTTGGTCACACTACTAGGCAAAGGTCTCCACTATATACAGACCTAGGCTTCCTCATACCACTACGGATAATTACATTTTCATAAAGATTTATTGTTATTTGCTAAATATCATACCAAAACAGACATCCTGGACGACATCTTTTTCTTTCACGAACTCGTCCCAAATCTTTTGCTCGCGTTTTTTCATTCGTTCCCGCCGCGAGCACCGCCACGCCCTCTCTAGTTCACCACCTTCAATATACTAAAAGTACCAAGATCAGTCAATAGATGGCGTTGCGTTTCTGACTAATTAATATAAACTTTGAGGCTTTTATAAGAATACTGATTGCTGTGTTATATTAAATTTTAAGATTTTGATGATTGGCGATAAGTCGGCAAGAGCAACAAAGGGTAATAACAGTGATCTAGATTATTTCATATTATATGTATAAATTTACACGGTGAGTTGTCACCTTGTTTATTACATAAATTGCAGATGGCGCTGATAACAAATAAATGAGTGGTATGAGCAAACCAAGTGCTGCTGCTCATTGTAAAATAAGCAAAACTGTAAATACAGACTAATACATATCAATAAAATCAAAGTAGGGCACCGTTCACAAATAAATTAAAGTAAAATTCGTACAAACCTGCAAATCTACCAAGTCAACTTTGTTATCGGACATGAAAGAAAATCCTCGAACGCAAGTCTCCATACCCGGTCACTACTAATAAAACTCACACCAAACAAGAATATAAGCACAAAAATACTATATATTTGCCAGAAAAATCCTAATTAATTAGCTTCTATTCGCCATTACGAACATCGTGTAAACAAAACATTTGAATTTGACAATCCAAACAGGAAGTGAAACGTCAAGCCAATGATAGATATTTAAAAATTAAAAAAAAAAATACCATAGAAAGTTAGTGCCTCTGGAATTTATACATAGTTTCTATATAATTAATATGTTATAACTAAAATATTTTAATTTAAATAAATTAAATGAAAGGATCGTATATTACAGCAGTTGTTTTTTTCAAATATTGTGTGATGTTGCGTAATAAATGCGTTCCATACTTGTCTTTACCCTCCATAGCCGTTGCTAGGCAACGTATTGTTTGTTTTACATCAATAAAGACTGTAAAATGTAATGCTATTTACAAATCCATATTTTTAATTTATTGTGCAAAGCTCAAGAGTATGCCTTAACTATGTTTATTGAAAATTCTAAAATATTATCGTAATTAAAAAGTACGTTATTTGATACAAAAACAACAGCTGCGTGTTTATTATAGGTTATGCGCTCGTGATAGGTGCAAGCTTTAATTATTCGGTAGTGAAGTGAATAGTTTGTTGTGACTTAGTGAACTTGTGCGTGGGTTGGGTAGCAGGTGTTATGTTATTAAGTGAGCAGCCGTTGTCAGAGATGGGAGCCCCTCCACTGCCGGCTCCACAGCCGCAGTCAAGGCATTTTCCACAATGGAGCAGAACCGCGATTTTAACATTGTCCACTGTTTCCGAAGATGACGTCGTCCCAGAGGTGGGTAGAAAAGTAACTGAGTGTGTACGTAGTTGAGGTAGCTTTTAGATTAAAAACCTATTATTTTATGCAAGGAAATGCTAGACAGGTAATATGTATGACACACAAGTAGTAGATACTTAAGTATCTATCAACCTAGTTTTCCTAGTCAAATATCAATCTAACGTGGAAGAAATTATCAACGAATCGGACGGACCAGTAGGTACCAAATCACCGGAAATAGATCCTATGGCCGCTATGGCATAAATTGCAAACTTTTAGGACAGCCGGACACTAGCCATAAACTAATTTGTCTTCCAAATTAGGACGCACTAAGTGCCGTAAGTCGGTGCCTATTTATATGCACTGATAACATTTATCGTCACTTTATGTTATTCTTATTAATTTGGGCATGTTAAAGTGCTAAGCTAAACCCTTTGGAATTGGTATTGGTATAGCGGGCTTTCTTCCGCAACTCCACGACTAGGCGCGTATTTTGCGTGTGGACCTAAAAGCTAAACCCTTAAACCGCAATATAAGAATATAATTCTTATATTGTGGTTTAATACAATTCTATTATTTAGCCACAATATAAGAATATAATTCTTATATTGTGGCTAAATAATGGATTCGGCCGCTGGTCGGACTCGCAGAACTAAGACTAAGACTCGCTACGAATAAGGTAAGTTGCCCATTGTCTGCAAACCTAAGGCTGTAGTTATGCATGACATACCACCACGCCCGTATTTCCCGAAGGGGTAGGCAGAGGTGTAGGTGATTTAGGTCCCATGTAATCGGGGGGGAGATTAAAAGCTATAGGGTCTATTGGCATTTTAAATACAAACTTCGAGCTGCTACTGCCAATTATAGAAAACCCAACCTGGAAATCGAACTCAGGTCCTCTAGCGTAGTATTCACGCTTAGGACCACTAGACTATATAAATGCAACTTTAGTACGTCCTCGAGGAGGGATCACGAATCTCTTACGTAATCGACTTCCCCGAATGGAATTCCCACCAGAACGAAAGTTCATGAGGCACACAAAAAAGTAATGCGTCTATAAAGATTGGCTCAATGAGAGCTTTGATCCCAAAATACTTCACAAGAACCACGAACAGTGTTACTGATCGGGCATAAAGGTCAATGTAGGGGTCAATTACTTATAGCTCGTTCAGTTCACGAACCAGTGAGTTGTAAGCACCCTTAAATTATTTCTCTACACAAAGTGTAACATTTTTCTGATTTTGCGCATAGTGTTATATCGACATGGTTTGCAGTTATGGGTACCTATTATTTATTTCGATTTTATCGTGTTGAGAAAAATTTATTAATATTCAATAACAAAGTGGTTCCGTAAAAGAGTTCTGAAGCAAAGACATTAAAAATAATTGCTGATTCGTTCCACCTGGCCTTGCCTCAACTCCAGTCGTAATTGACATGATATTGCAAGTAATATGGCTCCCTTGAGAGATGACAGGGTAGATAGAGATATACTAGCTATATTCGGAGCAAACGATCCCGATTCCGACCCCTAATTTGATTGGCCCTTCAAGCGGCGCGGAAAATTGTGGATATGTTTAATTTTCTATTAAGCGAGTTACAAAAGGTAGCCTACGTAATACTAAGGAGTTACATTTGAATAACTTCGTAATTCAATTAAAATGAAGCAATACACGGCGCTCACAAACTTTGCAATTCATAGAAATGTTTGCATGTCTGCTGTAATATTGCAGGTCCATTAAATTAATAACATGGAACGCTCGCTCCAAATTGTAATATCGTTGTTTGAAACACCGAAGGGGTTTATCGTGATGGACTGACCTGATAGATATAATTATATAGAGATATACACTATTACTAGGTATTAGGAGACTGATGAAGAGATTAATATGTATGTTGAAGACTGCATAAGATATTGGTGCCGACGTATTAGTGTAGGTTAGATTAGGTACACTATAGAAAAATACCAACTATTCTAATAAAGTAATAATGACTTAAACAAACCTAATCTATATTAAATGAAGCGCATGCAAACATAACATACCTGAGTTAATAAGACATCCTAAAAAAATAAAGCGACACGGTCAAGGCGTTTTCCTTAAAGACAAAGGATCGTGAGTTTTTCAAGGATATCCTCTTACAACGCGACAGGAATGGAACAGCAAGTAAGGACGGACGGATTGTAATAACATTCTCAATAATATTACCGTCACGTTCTTACCTATTTCACTATAGAAGAAAAAAATAGTTCACAATCGGCGAAACTATCGCGTAATACACAACAGACGGAGCGAATCTCATCCTTTTTTGAGCCGATGAAAACAGGAGTTTAAATAAATCAACTTCATCAACCCAAGTAACGTGCGAAATTAGGCTTTTAATTGACCCTTTTAGGGGGTATAAGTGTGTTTATTATAGCATATCTAGGTCTTATAACATTATCACGGTTCCAATTTTGATGTTTCATCCGTTTTCGAAAGTTCGCACTTTCTCCTGTAGTTAAAAACATTTCTATTGTAACAAGAATGTCAGTTTAGTATGCTGGTAAGTTGGTCTAGATAAAAAGAGATTTATTACCAGCAGGTTTCCTATTTGGTGGTGATGTAGGGGGTCGGCACAGTTCAACACAGAATGTAAACAAATAAGTCCCACTTCACAATCACAACCAATTTATTTAAAAGTTTAAGATTTACGAGTAGAAGGCACAGAAGAGTTGTGAATATAGAAAATATATAAAATTATTATGCGAGTATAACAATAATAAGGCGCATACGACTGTAAGCGGGTAGCGGTAAGCGCGGCGGATGGACAAACGTCCGGCGTCGACAAGCGTAGGCTGTGACTAGTGACAGAGGCGAGCGCGTCAGCGTATGTGTTCGGATCACGCGGTGGCTGCATGTAAGTTGTGGAATGCGCCTGCGCCTACGTCACGCGGTGCATCAGCGAGGTGTGTGTCCGTTGTTACTATGCGAATTATTATAATGAAATATTATTATGTTTTGATTATTTAATTGTGGATTGTGATTGTATGGTTGATTGTACGTGAGTGAAAGTGTGATGTATGATAGATATACTTTGATAATTTGTAAATATAATTTTGATTTAAATTGTTTATTGAATTATGTTATTGTTTATGTTGTAAATATGTGTAAACAATGTATGTGGCGTATGTGAGTCACCCACATCACTCCCCTCCAGAGACCGTGCTACGGGCGATAGTAGTCCGGGAATTGAACTCGTCGGCCAGATCGTGTGGTTTTTACCACTGGAGTGGATGGTGGTGAATAAGACACATGAGTAGTAGTAGTAGTAGGGGTGTTATTGGTATCGGACAGTATATAGGCTGGTTTAAGTCGGTCTAGAGATACTGTCACGATTTTTCCCTTTACTAGAATTTTAAAAACTTTGGCACCTTTTTCGATCACCTCATAGGGACCAGTGTATGCCGGTTGGAGGGCACCTCTCAACGAATCGTCCCGCAGAAAGACATGGGAGCAAGAAGAGAGGTCTTTATGGATAAAGATTTTGTCCTTTGAATGGTGCGACGTCGGGACTGGCCGTAGGTTGTTGGCAAATGTTCTGATACGGGCTGTGAAGTCAGTTATATCAGTCGTGCATTTGTCAACTTTATGGCCGAAAAATTCACCTGGCAGTCTTAAAGGTTCACCATATACGAGCTCGGCAGAAGATGATTGAAGGTCTTCTTTGAAGGAACTTCTTATGCCAAGCAGTACAAATGGCAAAGATTCGGTCCAGCTGCTATCGGCGTGACATTTGATGGCCGTTTTAAGCTGTCGGTGGAATCTTTCGATTAGACCATTGCACTGAGGGTGGTAGGCGGTTGTCTTACGATGCTGAAAACCAATAAATTTGGACAAATGTTGGAATAGGGCAGATTCGAATTGTCTACCGCGGTCGGTGACAATATCGGTAGGACAACCAAATCGAGACACCCATCCCGACAAAAACGCTTTGGCCACAGTCTCCGCTGTAATATCGGTAATAGGGACGACTTCAACCCATCGCGTGAAGCGATCGATGAGTGTCAGACAGTACCGATATTCATTGGAAGGAGGCAATGGTCCGATGAGGTCTAGATGGACATATTTGAATCGCGCTGAAGGTAAATCGAGGGTACCCAAGGGGGTGGAAACGTGTCGATTCACCTTTGTGCGCTGGCATGCCAAACATGCTTTAGACCATTCGCGACAGTCTCGCCGTACCTGTGGCCAAACGTAGCGTTGTGCTACAAGCTTTGCACTTGCGTTAGCGCCGGGGTGGCTCAACGAGTGCAACGTCTCAAAGATTTGTTTGCGCAGAGGTTTGGGGATAAAGGGCCTGGGAGTCGTTGTGCTGACGTCGCAGTACAGTTTAATGTGGCTCCCAGGTAAACTAATCTTTTTTATGCGCAGGAGGGATTCTTCCTTAAGGAATTGGGCAAGCTCAGGATCGGAGTCTTGAGCCTTCGCTAGTACCTCTGGATCTACGGGACTTTGCAATTCTTCGACGCGGGAGAGTGTGTCAGCAACGACGTTATCTCTCCCAGCGATGTGCTGGATGTCAGTCGAGAATTGCGAGATGTAGTCCAGGTGTCTATACTGACGTGGCGAGCAGTTACTTTTCCGCTGATGGAAAGCGTAACATAGGGGCTTGTGGTCAGTATAGATTGTGAAGGTGGTAGCTGCCAGCCAATGTTGGAAGTACTTTATGCTCTCGTAGATGGCAAGGAGCTCTCTATCGTACGGGGAGTACTTCGTTTGCGATGGGCTCAACTTACGAGAGAAAAAGGCTAAAGGCTGCCAACTTCCATCCTTCAGTTGCTGCAAGACTCCACCTATTGCAAAGTCAGACGCATCCGTGACTAGGCCCAGCTTTGCTTCAGAGTCAGGGTGAGCCAACAAGGCCGCACTGCAAAGACTATCCTTGCACTCTTCGTAGGCTTTCAACGAGTTTCCGCTTATGTCAACAGGCTGTGAAGCTTTTACAGTACCGGTCAGTAGGGCATGCAAAGGCGCTTGAATCTGGGCGGCCCTAGGTATGAACCTCCTATAGAAGTTTACCATACCTAGGAACCTTCTAAGCTGCCTGGCTATTTTGGGTACTGGGAATTCCCTAATAGCCTGGACCTTGCTTTCCAAAGGCTTGGTTCCGTGCTGAGAAATGTGGTAGCCCAGAAATGTTACCTCTGATGCACCAAAGACGCATTTGGCGGTATTAATGAGCATACCGTAATCCTTCATCCTGGTGAAGAGTTGACGAAGGTGCTCTTTATGTTCCGTCTCGTTTCGCGAGTATACAAGAAAATCGTCGAGGTAGGGATAACAAAAATCTAGGCCTCGAGTCATTTCATCAACAAATCTTTGGAAAGTTTGGCCGGCATTTCTCAGCCCAAACGTCATAAACGGAAACTCGAAGAGTCCGAAAGGTGTAGTGATGGCGGTCTTTGGGATATCCTGCTCGAAAACTGGTATCTGATTGTAAGCCTTAACAAGGTCTATAGTGGAAAAGATCTTACAACCAGATAAACTGTGGGCAAAGTCATGGATGTGTCTGATGGGGTACTTATCAGGAATTGTCCTTGCGTTGAGAAGCCGATAGTCGCCGCAAGGACGCCAACCATTGTCTTTCTTCGGGGCGAGGTGAAGAGGTGACGACCAGGGGCTCTCTGAGGGTCGAGCCGTACCGTTCGCCAACATTGCCTCGAACTCAGCCTTGGCAATTTTTAATTTCTCCGGGGCTAGTCTTCGCGGGGAGCACGATACTGGGGGGCCTGGTGTGGTGCGAATGTGGTGTGTGGTGTTGTGTTTTGGTGTGAATGGAGTGCCTGCTGGTCGTGTTATTTCCTGAAATTCAGAAAGAATTTTAGCATATTCGTTATCGCCACTATCACCAGTCACAACCTTTACACTGGAAATTAAGCTGTCAGTAATTGATGCTGCAGAAGCTACAGCTGACAGATTAGTGGTACCATCAATTAAACGCTTATTGCGAATATCCACTATGAGGTTGTAGAAGGAAAGAAAGTCTACACCAATTATAGCTTTGGTGACGTCGGCTATAATAAAACGCCAAGCAAAAGCCCTACGTAAGCCTAGATCTAGGACGACCTGTAGGTAACCGTAGGTGTCGATGGTCGAACCGTTGGCTGCACACAGCTGATATTCCGTTTACGTCCGATTTACGTCGATGCGACTTGAGATGACGTAGGCACCACATCATGCACTCTGTCTGCGAGGTCCGCAAGTTCCGAGAGGGACAGGCTCATTTGTGACGCGATGATGGTCTGCAGGTTACCTGGTAAGCGACTGGTCCATATAGTGCGAAGAAAGTCTTCGGGTATTGTAGGTCCTGCTAGGTGCTGCAGATGCCGCAAGAACTGAGAGGGTTTGCGGTCACCTAATTCCTCTGACTGCAGAAGCTGCTTCGCCTTCTTCTCCTTCGACACCGAAAGACGCTTAATAAGCTCGCTCTTGAGCTTCTCGTACTTGCCAGTAGATGGCGGGTCCGTGATGACGTCTTCAACCTCCACTGAGTACTGTCGATCCAGGTGGGCGAGGACGTAATGGAATTTGGTGTCGTCATCCGTAATCCTGGCAAGCTTAAATTGACCTTCAATTTGGCAGAACCATATTTGTGGTTTTTCAGGCCAAAAAGGGGGTATACGTACGCCAACTCTAAATAATTCCATCTGGTGTTCGCGGTCAGTGGAAACGCGCTCACATTTACTTGGCCGGCGGCGAGCTTCGATGCCGCGTTGCGATTTCGCTGAATCACTGTCGTCGCTGCTCATATTCACAGTAGGTATCCTTCAGGTGTTCTTGAGGGGTCACCAGTTTGGTGGTGATGTAGGGGGTCGGCACAGTTCAACACAGAATGTAAACAAATAAGTCCCACTTCACAATCACAACCAATTTATTTAAAAGTTTAAGATTTACGAGTAGAAGGCACAGAAGAGTTGTGAATATAGAAAATATATAAAATTATTATGCGAGTATAACAATAATAAGGCGCATACGACTGTAAGCGGGTAGCGGTAAGCGCGGCGGATGGACAAACGTCCGGCGTCGACAAGCGTAGGCTGTGACTAGTGACAGAGGCGAGCGCGTCAGCGTATGTGTTCGGATCACGCGGTGGCTGCATGTAAGTTGTGGAATGCGCCTGCGCCTACGTCACGCGGTGCATCAGCGAGGTGTGTGTCCGTTGTTACTATGCGAATTATTATAATGAAATATTATTATGTTTTGATTATTTAATTGTGGATTGTGATTGTATGGTTGATTGTACGTGAGTGAAAGTGTGATGTATGATAGATATACTTTGATAATTTGTAAATATAATTTTGATTTAAATTGTTTATTGAATTATGTTATTGTTTATGTTGTAAATATGTGTAAACAATGTATGTGGCGTATGTGAGTCACCCACACCTATATTTGTTGAAAATTTTAAATAGTTTAGCTAAGCAGCTAGTTTCAGTAGTGTTTCAGAAACTGGCTTAGAGTAAATGCTTATTTCGTTGAGGTAGGCGTAGGTTGGGGTAGATCGTAGCGTGCAAAATTCAAATAATCAGAAATAGTGAAGTTTAATTAGTTTTATTTATGATCAGGAATACTAATAAACATAATATAATTAACGTATGCTTGATGAAGTACAATTAATCCAAAATTCTAATTGAAATAAAAAAATAAGTGAAGTGTGTTACGTATATCATATCCCATATGATAAACTAAGGTTAAATGAAATTAAGCTATTATCTGGGATTTCTGTGACACGCCATAAAACCATCAGAAGAGTTGGCATCGTTCCACAGCCAAATAGTGACAGAAACGAAGCCCGTGAGTCAGCGGTACGCGGAACCTGTGTGCGGCGGCGCGATCGATAGATACTGCACCCCTCCCCGTCTCCACCCGCCTGCACCTGCCAACAGAACCCTCAGCCCCAGCTCGCCGTCCGCCACACGACAAAAACACGCGTAAAAATCCTTAGAAAATCAACAGAAACAGCAAAGAAACAGTGCTTTCATCCAAGTCAATTTCACCATTAGTAACCAGTTCAGTGGTTCAAGGTCGCGACGGTCGACGACCCCGGTTAAGTTTGTGAAAAACGTCTACCTCATCAAGCATTAGTTGGATACGCCGCTGTTTATTATTTTGTGTTGATCTGTAAAATTTTATTTTTAATTATTACGTGAAGTGGGCAAGGTCGAGTTGCGTTTTGCCGTGCACAAATGTTGTATCTTTATCATTGGAAACACGCGCGTGCTCCGCGGTGGTACACAACAAAGGAGGTTGCGCTAGTCGCTTTATCCTGAGTTATTATTTCTTTGGTTTGTGAATGTGAATAAATCTGGTCAGCGAGGATGGCGTCCAAAGTCCTAGTGCCAGCTGCTCCGTTCGCGAAGCTACAAGTAAGTGTATCAATTATTATTTTGCGTCCAATTTCCATTTCCATGTCACCAGCTCCGGATTTTGCGTCCGAAATAGATATCCCGTCAGTGTCCCATCTGTTTTCTGTCGTCTCTTCTCTTCGCTGTTTTTATCAGTGAGTGTCCAAAATAAATAGTAAAATTGCTAAGTCACGGGGCACAAAGAACTACCTTCCGGTCATTGACATTATAGGAAAAGTCATTATGCATATCAGATGGGCTTTTCCCATCGCCCGATTATGGGAACTCGTTACCGATAGGGGTAATTTTATTGCTATAACTGCTTCCGTTTATTGTTACAATGTGAATTATTTACTAATCTAAACAAAGCGAAGGATCGTTTGCGTTATTTTATTTATAAAAAATAGAACTTAATAACTTTTATTAAATACAAATGAAAAAAAAAAGTGATTCAAAGACTTCTAGATTTAAGAATATGAGGAGTATGTCGGATATTGTTTATGAATCTTACACATTGTTGAGATGAATAAACACAACATACCTTCAATGCGATGCTTCCTTGACCTTCAGGTTAAGAAATCACCACCGGAGCCGGCGAGCGGGGGCTTCTTCATGGGTGGAGACCCTCTTGCCAGGGTAGCACACTTGGAACATAGCGTCAGGTTCCTGCAAGAGCAGCATCGGCTTATGCTGAGCGGTCTTCACGCCGAGATCGAAGCTTTGAGGGAGAGGAACAGAGGTAAGATTGGTTTAAAATGTTGGCATCAAAGGAGGCTCTTACTAATTAAAAATACCATTGCTAAAAGAACAGGTGCAAGCAAAGATACATTAAAAAAGTTTCACAGTAATATCAGTAAACATACATGAGGTTCAGTTTTATATTCCAAATCAGATATAGGTTCTAGTTTTACTCGGAAATGACCCATGAAGCCTTGATTTTTATCATATATCACAATGTATATCATAGTAGATCCTAGTTACCTATAAAAGTAGATCAAAAGAGAGAATATTCTATTTGTTTACCACTGAATCAATAGTTATCGTAGGTCCGCCATGAATAGTATCTACACCTAACCAATTTACAAACGTGTATGAATAAAATTTTATAAGAAATAGGATTGGATTTTTTTATAAGAAAGCACTTGCTTATTGTTAAGAGCCTTACAACCAGCACATTTAGTGCCAGATGTTGTGAAAGGTAGCCCCAAACCGCGGGTAGTGTCGAGGACAATTAACTCACCTTTGAACTATTCACCGATGTTTGAAGTTTTATTTCATTCAGAATTCGGCACGCATGCAATCGCCACACGTTTAAAGAAGGTTATAATAACTTATAGCTTTATTTTTAACTCGAACGTAATTCCAACTTGTTCACGGTGAGTCATGAGTTGTACACTTAGTCGAGAGATCTAAAACAATGCCACAAACTGGTCCATTGGATGCAGCTTGTGCATCAATTACCTAGTTATTGTGACTAAACATAAGTACATATATTAGCTCGACTGATCCAGAGATCAGTCTTCGCTCGAAAAATTGTTTTGGTTGTTTCCACGAACTTATTCTGCCTGATCCATCTTCGGTCACCAACTAATGTATGCCCCAATTAGAGCATATTCTTTTAGACCTGAAAGTTAAAGCGCTTCGGTATTTGTTTCAAAAGACATGTTAGTAAGCGAACAATTTTTTTATCACTGATTTATTGCTAAGTTATTATTTAAGATATTTACGCTAGGCCTTTTTTCTTAAACAATTTTCAAGATTTATTGTATTAAGCATCATTTGATGTTGTAAACAGCAGTTATCAATAGAACTTTTAAAAAGAAGATTAGGTACCTAAGAATTTTTATTCATGGGTCGTACGAATAGCCTTTGATTGCATCTGACTTTTTACAGATTTGCAGTTCCAACTCATCTTCAACAAAGAGTCATCACCTAAAGCTAGCTCACCTCCAGTCGAGGAGAATGCCGAAAACAATGAGGTAATACTTATAGCAAGTTCGTGCAAATGTTACATTTTACGTTTCGTTTCATAGTCCGCTGCCCATACAGGAAATTGATGTTTCGAAACAATGTCCAATTAGTCTAGTTATACAATACGAAAACTACAAAATATATTTAAGAATAAGTCACGAGATTTTTACAAGAAATGTATTTAAAAAGTAAATACTTAGCTGTCACAGGGTTAGTCGATGGGCTAATCCGAAAATTGACTGTAAAAAATTTACTGAAAATTTCATCATAACGGTCCAGCCGTGTTACAAACCATACAAATATACAAACAACGATTTATTACGAGTCGACCCGTGACCATGCATACTGTAAAGGGTCTGAAACGTAGAGAATTAAATAATATCAACATAACGCGATAAAGAAGAGTAAAAGTAGTTTTATTTCAACGATTTATTATAGGTATAATATAGATTGCTACCAGCATGGCACTTTAGCCAGCCGGAAAACAAAATTTGTTATGACGATTCCTAACACTGTTGTAAAAAGTTAACGAAATCGTCATCTACATTTCTTTTATGATTGCGTGATTGAAACATATGTAAATCCTTTAAATTAATTCAATGACGTTATTATTATGTCATGAATGTAAAAAGTAAAAAGAAACATTAGTAATTCAAGAATTAAAATTACTACTTGTCATTACGTAATTTATTTTTAAGGTCAGTAAAACGCGCACAGTAATTTAGCGCATCGTATTTAACTTCATCTTGTTTATGGAAATTTAATTTACTACTATTTCGTGTTACTTACTGAGAAACGTGTTTATTTCTTTGTTCTTCTTTAAATTGAAAGTATTGTGAAGTACGTTTGACATTTTACCTGGGTACATTAATATATTTGCCGGTCGCCTTTTGAAAATTTGCCCCCAACTTTCATAAGGCTACCGGTCTTTGAGGATTAAGCCAGAGAGTGTGGGCCTTACCCACAAAAACCCCGGTGAAAACCATCAGTAGGAGGAAGGCACTGTGACCTTTGCAGTTTGCTTGCCTACGTAAAACAGATCACAATACAATACTTATCTCAAAAATACCATTCGCCAATAGGTATGGCAAAGCGCTAATGATACAAATATGTATGAAGACCACACAACGTGGTGGCCGTGTACCGCACACAACACGGTCTTATGGACCGACATTCAAGAAGCTACCACAATCACTGCTGTCCGTGATAGTAGGACACTCTCATTCTGAGCATATTAAGCTAAGCCAAAATCTTCCGCCCTGAATGACTGAGATCTTAATCTTATAATTCAACACACCCTTATGATGTTTGCGAAAATTAGGGCGTACACGTTACTATATCTGTGACTTTAGGGAAGATTTTAAACTTAGGGCCAATATCCCACAAATTATACATTTGACAATTCCTTTTGGGTGATCAGGTAAAGCTGAAGCGCGAAGTTTCCCGATTAGAGCAAGAAGCGAGGGCTGCGCGGAGCGAAGCAAAGGCGGCGGAGACGCGCGCCTCGCAGTTGCAGTTGGTCGTAGACGCGCAAACTGAGTACGTAATCACCTTGCTTACTTACCGACAAACTTGTGTGTCGTATCTATCAATTTCAAGATTCAACACTATTCAATTCAAAACCATGCCTTATCACAGTAGATATTATGATAATATCGCGTGTCGGAGTAGATAGGTATTTAACTTTATTGCTATGGTCACGTTATGGTTTCTGCGAAAGAGCAGAGACCTACATGGTCAAGTGATGAAATAATAAGAATGAATGACCTAGCCCTAGAAACAGTGATACTAAAATTAAATTTAATGCTTTCTTACTTGGTAACTGCCCATTGTCTTGCGTAAGAACACTTAAGAGGAGTGTACCTCGACAGCGCGCACGCAGTTTAGGTATTGGTTTTTGTGTTGTTGTCCCTATCGCCTGCGATGCGAGCGGGCGTCGCTTGTCCCGCGCGCCCTCGCAACCACCCGCGCGCTTATTCTCGTTGTTGGGTCCAATTCTAAAGTAATGAAATTATGAAAGCGTTTTTTTTTTCGGAACTTGTTCGTTCGTTCAAATTTATTATTAGGTCAATTATTTCTTTGTAAGATTCATTATGACAAATACCATCTATTTTTTATTTTTTTATTCAATTACCTACCTACCTAATGAGAAAGTAACTTAGTAGGTACCTACCTATTTATTTCTATTGTATTACCATAAATAAGGTTTTTCAAAATTAGAGCAACAAGTTGTACGAAAATTTGTTTTTTCTTTTCAATAAATACCTACTTCGTACAAAATATTTTGTTTTGATCCTGTGTAGGTACTTATCTTGTAAATTTAAACTTATTCGAATAAAACAATCTGGATATGACATGTAAGTCCCTACATAAGTACCTACCTAAATGGAATTTTCATTGTAAAATTATGATAAACCGTCGTATTGATGACACAATCAGCAGCAGTTAAGTTCCTAATTGCATTTAATACAAAATACCTAAGTACTTACATAATAAAATTTTGGTATTTACTTAAGTACGTATGGTGATGTGCACTGAGCGCTCGTTCAAGGTTTTTTATTGTATTATACCTATTTTCTTTGACTTGTAAAATAGAATGACGCGTAACGATTGGAAATTGCATTTAATAAAAATAAATACCTACCTATTCACTTCTAGACTGAGCAATCCGTATTTTTTTTTATTGAATTTCATAATAAAAGTAGCTACATTATGAATAGAAAGGGTAATGCACTAAAAGTCATATAAAGCTTTTACGACCTAAATCATAAAAAAACGGCATCTCTAAGATTTTCAGATGCTTGATGCTCCCATCAGGGGAGAGTACGGATAAGACACTTACAATATTTGAAGACTTCATGACCTTTTCGTAAGCTCTCAATTGTACACATAACAGTAAATTTAACATATTAAAAATATTTTTGTAAACAGAGCCAAGTCTCGTATAATATAATCTATATCTGTAATGTTAAGATATGAAGTTATGTGGTATTTCTCAAACAAATCCGCATGCGCCGTAAAATTTCGCAGCACCAGATACTTTTCTCTTTTATGTTGAATACCTATGCTTTAAAAATTAAAAGCTGATAAGTAGATGACGAATGAGTCATTATTAACCTTACAAAAAAGTCATTTCACCAACAAGACAATCTTGTTTAGATTAATAGTAGCCTAATGGCTAGGGCGTCGAACTTGCGAGCATGTGGTTGCCGGTTCGAAACCCACCCATTTCACTACCGACGTGAACCCACTCGTAATACAAGCATTTAGCTTAGCACGAGGGTTTAACAAGAATACTAGCAATGTGCAACCCACATTGCTAGTAAGCTTTTTTTTTAGAAAAAAAAAGTAGCCTTTTAATCAAAAATGAAACATTATTTATTACAGCGTAATATCACTCACTCACTGATTCATTATGAAGTTTCAGAAACTATAAGGGCTACCTTATAGTTATATAAATAACAAATATTATTAGTATTAACAAGTAGTATGCTAATACTAAGTACTCGTTAATAATACTAATAATATTTGTTATTTATAATAATAGATCATATCAACTATTATTTATTATAATAAATTTGGCATTTTTAACCGGTTAGTACCGCTATGCTCTAGTTTCGCTATGCTCGACTCAAAAAATACCTACTAAAAAGGACCGCTATGCACGATTTTTTTTTGATTCTACAAAAACAATGGAAGTTACAGTTGGAAAAAAAAGTGTTTGAATTCATTGCGTTTCCGTTAGTGAGTTAAAATTTATTTGTCTCGTTCTGATAATCAAAAAGGGGTAATGACAGCCAAGTACAAACGAATTACAGAGCAATTCTAAGTAAATTAAGGTTTATGAAGGGAGCTGTAAGTCAAAACTAGACCCACATTAACGAAGTCTGTAGACTTTATTACAAACCTTTTCTTACTAAGTAATATTAAGTATTTATGTTACGCTGTTTGAATGTAATGTCAGATAGATGTAGATTATGTAACTCCCAACAAGAAACTATAGATCATATGACAAGAAGATGTCCATTCTTAGCAAATAAACAGTACACAGATAGACATAATAAAGAAATGTACCTACAGATAGATAAAAAATATAATTTAATAGATACAATAAGACAATGTTATAAATATAAGCCACAAAATGTAAATGTAAATAACAACATAGCTAAATTATACTGGGATAGTGATATAATACAAAACCATATATCATTAGCAGATGAAATACGACAGATATGCAACAAAATACAGTTAAAATAATACCGATAATATTATCATCTACCGGACTCATCCCTAAATCACTACACACATCATAAAAAGAACTAGACCTACACAAAACATACATTCCACTACAAAAATCAGTTATCATAGACACATGTTCCATAGTAAAGCGATTCCTGATATCCACTTCACAAACACATTCTTCAGAAGAAAAGAACCAACTCACTTGATGTAAGCCCATGGCTGACTCGTCACATTCACAAGCTATGCTGAGAGTCCAAATCCAAATGGATACGTAACACATAATTATAATAATAATTATTATTATTATTTCCTTTATTCACACTTTTTACACACATATTATTTTACATAAAAAAAAATAGAAAATAATTATTTACTATCTATATACATAGAAAAGAAAATAATAATAATAGTATGTGTGTGTGTGTGTGCGCGTGCGTGTGTGTGCATACGAGTTTTTGTGTAAAGTATGTTTGTATAATTAGTTACATGACTGTGTTAACCCGATATAACCGAAAGAGACTCAGGGGTATCATAATAAAATGTATAGCTAACAAATAATTTTACTTATAACTTATAATAATCCTAATATCCAATTTTATTATACCTACCCTAATTCTTGATCTCGTTTCGGGAAGTCTTTTTTTGAAACCGTTCTTTTATATTTTGGCAGTCAGCCACAATTTTCTCTTTGACATATTTCCTCTTTACTGAAAATTATGTACACATGGCTACACATCAAGCTATACAAAACCAGTTTAGACTGACCTCTCATTGTAAAGGTTTAAAGCACAATTCAAGGGCAGCCTATACTGGTTTTGTATAGCTTGATGTGTAGCCGTGCGTACATGTACATATAATATTATGAATCACCAGCAACATGTAGTAATCGAGTAATGAGACTTGGCTCTGCTTTTATTAAAATGTTTTGTTACGAGTGAACTTTACATTACAACTAATTGTGCTAGGCATTTATATTACTAATAACCTTAGGATAAGAACTTATGACTTAAATAAACTTTACGTAGGTAGGTACTTACTTAAGTACCTAAAAATCACTTTTTTTTTTCACTTCTTTTTTTTTATTTACACTAGGATTTTTCTGGATCTTTAGTGCGTTTACCAAACCCAAACTCTTTTAACAAAAGCAGATAACATGGAAAACTACCTTTAGGCCATAAAAATATATGCTCCGTGTGGGAATCGAACCCACTAGTGATACTACATTACTCATAGCGCACCCGATTACTTAGCCACTTCTCCATTTATTTTCATGCATACATTTATTTTCTTGCCATGCTATCTATAATATACCCACAATAAATTATTGCTTTCACCTCTGCCAATCTAAGAAACTTTTTTACAGATGTAGGCTCAAACTGTTTCTTGTAACTTCCAAATCAAAACCAACGCGCGACGCAACCATAAATAAATTATTATTATTACTAGACAAGTACCTAAGTAACATAAAATCAACCCACGTATGTACATGTAGTTAGGTACCTATGTGGTGTGTAAACAACAGTAATTCTAATTTACAATATATTATATACCTACAATATACCTAATAATAAGATATACCTAGGTATAAAATAGTATTATCACGGGTAAAACAATAAAATTACCTATCTTACACATTTTTTTACCTTAGGTAGTCTAGTAAGTTACGGCCGGTATATTATCTTTACTTACCTATGTAGGTATACATAACATAACATACCATCACGCCTGTATTCCCCGAAGGGTTGGGCAGAGGTGTACTAATGTACACCCACATTTCGCCGGTATGTTTAGGTCCCATGTAATAGGGGGCGAGCCTATTGCCATTAACCGGGCACAAATCCAGACCCCGAGCTGCTAATGGGAATTTCATAGAAAAACCCAATAACACTTTGCTCGACCTGGGGATCGAACCCAGGACCTCTAGCGTAGCAGTCGCACTTAGGACCACTAGACTAATGAGGCAGTCTATGTACGTATAATATATTTTAATAATAAAACCTCTCTCGAGCGCAAGCTCTCGTTGTCCATCAAACTATCTAAATATCTCTTTCGATAAGTCGCACCCGGCGGAATAAGTAAGATTCACGACATTCGATTCATCGCGTCGCTCACATGCACCGCGAGCCGGTTGTTTCAAGGACGTTGTCTCACCTCCCGACCCGCCGCAGCTCCCGCGACGCATGGTGAAACAACAATACATTTGCAACATTTTCACGCGTATTTCTCATGTTCCGAATTTTGGAGATTACTCCTATAATATTGTTAATACGTAAAAAAAAAAAATTGAAAAAAAATATTCACTATATTATCTGGGTTTCTGTCGAATCAGAATGTTTCTGTATTGATACATTGTCGAGAAATACTAGCATAAAGTTGGGCCGTTTTTCAATGAAAATTGCCAATCTTTGAGCTCGTGTAACTTTTTAACCGTATATTGAAATGAAATTTTATATTACATAAACACGTATTTTAATGATAAGATTGTTACTGCAAAATTTCAATGACTTTCATTGTTTAAAATTCAAGTAAGAGCCAAACTACGTTTGTATGGGGCTCGAAGCGGATACTATCCTCTTAAGAACGCGAACAATCGATGCATTCATGCGTCATGGCTCCTTAAAAGCTGCGTTTACGGGAAAATGGTGCGAGGAGCGTCAACTGATTTTGAGATGTTTTTATGATCAACAAATGGTTTGGCAAAGAGCTCCTGTTGGCCCTTTGTGGGTAGTGCAGTGCAACGTGGAATAAATCTCCTAATAAATTTGACGAACACTCCTTAGTCTCGTATACGCATACGGTTGCATAAAATATCCCCAACTAACATGGTCTACTTCAGAAAGCTCCGCGCGCTGGAAGTGTCTCCAACGTGCGCAGCGTGCGCTGACGGCTGCGCGGCCGAGAGTCGCGCCGAGCTGCGCGCGCGCCTGGGCGAGGCCGAGCGCCTGGTGCGCCGCCTGCGCGCCGACGCCGAGCGCCAGCGCAGAGAGGTACAGGCGGGGCGCACGGGGGGCGCGGGGGGCGCTGTCACTAACCTGCTGTTCGACGGCGCGGCCGCGCGCCACGCTCACGTACGTGTCGCCGCCCGCCCGCGCCGCTACTTCAGTACCACCACTCTGTAACCTGCTATGCTCACCAGTCTCTACCAGCAGGAACAATATCTATCATAAAGCGGTCCAGGATTGCCGTTAGAACGAAGAACCAGTGATTTTATCATATAAAGGATACAGAGTGGATGTGTAGTTGAGTCGCGGCGCAGCAGCCAAATGGCGCGCAGACGCGGACGGGACCGCGTCACGTATACACAGTTCCGTAGCCAGGGAAATACCAGGGACTGTAAAGAAGACCGCGGGGTTTTCCAGTCGACCTTTTATAGAAATGTAGGCGTGCTGCTAACTGAATGGCTCCTTAACTGTGTTACTTATTTATGAGCCCTATTATTCATCAGAAGCTGCAAGCCTTCATTTCAGAGAACCATGGTGTTCTTTGGCTACGGTCTTTAGGTACTGCATATTTGTCATAGTATTTTGCACTAACACAGTCGTGGTTGTGTTAACTTTTAGTTAAATTCTTGACTTGCATGCGGTAGTTTTTGTCTTGTGTCCCGTCCTCGTGTGCGCTTTTGTTTTGTACTAATCTTAGTTAATATTTTTATGTAAGCTGTGTAGAAGTTGCTGGTCAAAATGAATTTAAAACAATACAAAGAACAGCAGCTTCTAAGACAATTTTGGGGACGCTAAGTCATCAAGAGTTTCCAATAATATAAAATTGAAAACTTAATTACAGGATTGAAATTCTCGACCCATAAAAGTTGTATTTTTACTCTCAGTTTGAACTTTTTAAAAAAATATAACTTATAACTAGAATTAGCTGAAACCCTTTGTAATTTAAAAAAAATATAGTTAGAGTTACCAGCCAATATAATAATAGGTATAGTTAGTACAAAAAAGAAGGCCCTGATTTCTGGATCAAGTCTTAAGCCGTATTACGAAACGAAAACCCTACAAAGCTGAATGGTAAAAAGATTGAACATTCCATGGAAGTCAAATATTTGGGCGTCACTATGGACAAAAGGCTGACGTGGAACTCGCACTTGGCTAACATACTCAGGAAAGCCAAGATGGCACTAGGGGTTAGCGGTCGCCTGATGGGTAGCAACTGGGGTGTGAATCCTAGAACTGCGCTCTGGTTATACACTGCCATTGTGCGGCCGATTATCTCGTACGCATCGGTGGTATGGTATGACAAAGCCTTTCAGACGACCACTATACAAAAACTAGACAGTCTGTAAAGAACTGCCTGTCTTATTGCCTCAGGAGCTATGTCCACCTGCCCTGCAGTGGCATTAAATGCCTTGCTGGGACTACCGCCTCTCCATGTAT
The DNA here is from genome assembly GCA_958496365.1 of Subacronicta megacephala. Classification (NCBI taxonomy): domain Eukaryota; kingdom Metazoa; phylum Arthropoda; class Insecta; order Lepidoptera; family Noctuidae; genus Subacronicta; species Subacronicta megacephala. The sequence goes on from OY292527.1 coordinate 13,760,218, forward strand.
TTGTACACAGAGAGGCTAAAGCCACCATGTATAGGGCCAACATTTGGGGCAAAAACTGGCTATACAAAAAAATGAGGACGTTACAGGACTCAGTTTTGGAAATGTCAGTACTTTGCATGACAACGGATGCAATGCTTCTACGGCATGTATTTGGAAAACAATACTCTGTAGAAATGCCTTTAAGGGAAGATTGGTCAAAAGGCCAATTACCCTACGAGGCCGGGAGCCTAATATGGTATACCGATGGTTCTAAAATGGGACAGAAGGTAGGGTGCGGAATATATGGAGAGCGACCAAAGTTTAACAAGAGCGTAAACTTAGGTGTATATGCCTCCATTTTCCAAGCAGAGGTATACGCCATCTTGGAATGTGCGGAAACCAATCTGCAAAAGCACTACAGTAACCACACCATCTACATAAATTCTGACAGCCAAGCAGCTCTTTTAGCGCTGGAATCTAACGTTATTACGTCGAAACTAGTGGAAGACTGCATAGCTCGATTAAACACTCTAGCAAAGAGAAATAAGGTAGTTTTAAGGTGGGTACCGGGTCACGCGGGTATCATTGGCAATGAACGTGCCGACGAACTCTCAAGAGCGGGGGCCAATGGTACGCAGCAGGGCCCTGAACCCTTCTGTGGAATACCAAAAGCCCTTGCTCAAAAAACCCTCACTGATTCTAGTTTTGAGACTGCCATGAAGCTCTGGACGGAATCGGCGGGTATGGCCCACTCTAAAGCTTTAATTAAAGCCTATAGTAAAAGGCAAACAAACCTTCTCCTAACGCTGAGTAGGAATAATCTGCGCATTGTCACGAGAGCCTTAACAGGACATTGCTGCTAAAACAAGCACATGTTCAACCTAAGGCTGAGCGATACGCGAACCTGCAGATATTGCAAAGAGGCTGATGAAACGCCACTTCACCTTCTGGGGGAATGCGGACCGCTGATGCACAAGTGTAATGCGCATCTGGGGAAACATGTATTAACCCCAGATGAAATAAGGGAGCTCACCCCTAAGGAAATCCTGCAGTTTATAGCAGCCGCAGGGTTCAGCGGTGAACTTTAAGTCTTTAAGTGGCGATCACAATAGACCGAAATCGGTCGCAGTGATACTATAGCCACAAATACCAATAAAAAAAAAATAAAAAAAAAGTCGTATTACGCACCTTCTTTACACAATGGAATGAACTTGAGTCCTATTCTAAGTCTTAAAACGATCGATTGATCCAGTATCTGCATTTATATTCTTTGATAAAATGGTAAAAGTCGCAATTCAAGTTCAGAGTTGTCAGTTGAATAACGCTTGCAACAAATACTACTTTTGTATGTTTTTTATAAATTTCTGTTGAAATATCCTAGTCCTGACCTGACCAAGAGAGGTGGTCCTTTTTACCGTAGTTTATTGATCAGCCTAGTTACAGATTTCCATATAGTTAGGTATACGGTTGTGCGATTTAGCTTATCAAATTGCAGCTTTTAATATTTTGATATTCCACGACCTTCCTCTGCACCTTGTTCCTAAAAGAGTTGTAATTTTGCAAGAATTAATATATACACCACAAATATAAGTCATCACTTGTAAAAGTAAATATATTAACGTTAAAAAAATATGACAGGAGGAAACTAGATCTTACTTAAAGAATACTAAGTGGGTACCTACTTATTGGGGGAACCTATTACGTAACTTTAAGTAGGTAGGTACTTATGTTGGAACTAAAGTTAATTTTAAGTCGTTATTATGGTTAATAATTTAACTCATATTAAGTTTGTGTATTTCTGGATTTTAAACGTTAAAGCCATAATAATAATGATGAATTTACTGATTTAATTGATCTGAGCTACCTTTACACTGGTCTGATATGATACAATATCGCACCTCCTCTAAAAAACTGTCGTAACACAAAAAATCCACATTTTTGCCTAATAATGCAAAAATGTTCACGTTTTTTTTCTTTATAATCTACAAAAACGCCATATTTTTAACTCAAAAATTCGTGGTCAGAGGGCACTTGTGACGGTTTTTTACGGAGCGACATTGACACAGCGTCAATCCTCAATAGTGCCCTAACAGTGTTTGCGAATAGCACATGCGTGCCGGTGCGGGTGAAAACCGTCTTAAACTGATATACAACTTTATTGCAGGTAAGTACACAAACTTTATCATATACTTCATTAGTACAAAACAGTCGTAAGATGGATTACGACGAATTTGTACAACGATTTATTTGTGTTTTACTTTACTGTTTTTACTCCAAAAGGATTAAAGAAAATAATTTTGTATTAGATTTACAACACAAGTGTTGATTATTGTGATAATAAATATTAATAATTACAAATTATTTATTGGTATTATTTTGAATAAATCTCCCTATCCGAACATGAAAAACTGTCATAACATATGACTTTTTTCAGTTATTAGAAAAAATAGAAAAATATTTGTATGATCATACATTATTTTTTTTTAGTTGAAATTGTTGTTAAGTATATTTCACAGTAGTGTGAAAACTAAAAACAACATCCCTCATTTATAAACTCTCACAATTAAAACGCAGAAAGTATAAAAAACTTATAACTCAAATTTCTCAAAATCACTTTTTTTATGTTATGACGGTTTTTTAGAGGATGTGCGATATCTTCTAACTAGAAATAGCAAAGCTAACAGCAGAGATAACTGCAAAGTCTGCGGTAGACCTTTGAAAAGGAACTAATAAAAGATTTCTTGTACAAATACAAAGATACCTAATTGAAAACAAAGATTTTTTACTTTTTTATCTTTGAATTTCTAATTTCACTAGGCATAATTATAGAAAAATACAAGGGCAACAGTTCAGTCGTGCATAGAAAGCAAAACGAATGGTTCACACTTCAAAACAATTAAAATTGCCAGACTAAAATTAGATAAAAAATATGTTTTTTTTTTCTTACTGTGACTTGCTATGATTAACTCAGATGTCCAAGTGGTGTGTGTGAACAGTTACAGTGCATGAAGAACTCGCTGCACGCCAGTCTGCGGGCCAGCGGGCTGGAAGCATACGGCTATCAGAACAACTACCACTTCCCGCCAGTGCATACGCCCGACTTTTGGCGAGAACCGCTAAGAGAGTGAGAACTTTTCCCATTAAAGTATATATTATGTATAATCCTCTGGGGTTAGATGCGGGCTTATCAAATGCTATACTATTTTGAACCTTAACACTAACAAGACATGATCTCCTTCTTCCTCTTCTATTTAAGAGCTCATCTTTTGTCGGTGGAGCAATCGCCACTGTTATCTATTTTCTGCCTTTTGTTGGAACTCTTAACTCGATTCGACTCGACTCCTACTTTTTCCTTCCTTCAGGCGGATAGTGTGGGAGAGAAAATCGACATCGGCAGTAATCTCGGCTTACATGGCTAAAGCGTCTGGTGCACCGTAGGACACAACTTAGAGTGTCCTTGAAATGGATTTTAAAAAATACTTAATGAATAAAAAAAGCCTACTCCTTAATCTTTCTATCATTAATATTGAATAGGATCCTTAATATTATGATCGATGTCTCGCAGCCGAAAATGTAGCGTGTGCCAAAAATAGGTACTGACATGTTATTGAAACATTGCAGAGAATTCAACATGGTTGGCTCAAGAGGGCGAAGCACCCGGCGGCCGCTGACACTGCCCGAACTGTCCGGACAACAGATGCATCGCTCTACTGTGTATGCTAATAGTAAGTATAAGTGGTATTTACACCTACATTTCTGTCTCTGCATCATCAAGTTGGTTTCACGTATATTATTTTATTCTTTGTGCACAAACACTCAGGGGCGGATTTGGGTTAACCACTACAGAGGCGGACTTAGGTAGGTAGGTACTTAATAACTAAGTGATTTTCTACCGTTGACCTTACGGTAGAAAATCACTTAGTGGTTAACCCAAATCCGCCCCTGAGTGTTTGTGCACAAAGAATAAAATAATATACGTGAAACCAACTTTGATTCCTTAAAAAGATTCATGACTTGGATGAAAAATAAACTTCCTTCAGGAAAACAGCTTCAGAATTAAATGATTATAATAGAAATTGCCACGAGAAATGACATCCTTGGAATTAGATGGTATGGTAACGAGTAACATTGAGTAACTACTAATAATATCTATACAAGATTGAATTGTAAAATAATCTTTATAGTATCACAAATACCGAAATATATTACACGATCTTGGCTCTGAAAAGATTGATAAAATACTATTTTAAGGATACCACAATAGTTTAAATAATAAGAATTTTATTGTTCATCATCTGTCGAACCTAGCCTTTGACCTATTATGAAGGAACAAAAAACTATTCAGACGTAGCTAAATACATGACCAACCAGAATCTTGAAACGATAAAAAAAATAACATTATTTCAATTTATTAATTTACAGATCATACGCGGCCTAGAGCGAATGGATATGAAAAGAATAAAAAACCTCAGACGACAAATGGTGAAGCGGCACCAAATTCCAAGACTCCAGAAGAATCCACAGGTAATTTAATATCTTACAACATATAAACGATTGTGGAAGGACGAGGTGAGATCTCCCTCTAACCAAGGGTTTCCTCCGACCTAGGGGGCAGCGGCTAGAGTGCAAGTTGCGCGGTAAATGTTGCTTGCGCCATTCAGGATTTGTTTCCACGTAGTTCCACGTCGCGCGCTAGATGTCGCTACACGATTTAAGATGATATGTAGACAAAAAGGTTCTTATAGTGAAGGTCGAGTTAGGCTGGAGAAGCGATAGGAGACAAATTTGGTGAAACAATCTGCGGGAATTCACGCCAGGGTTCTAGTTATGAACTACCGAAGTTTAAAAAAAATACAATAAAGACATACTTAGTATCATTGTAATCTTAATGTAGGTGATACTTTTTGCTGTAAAGAACCGGAGAGGTTTAGGCCGAAAACTAGGGTTAAAAATCTGATTTATCCGACTAAGCCTTATTGCAGCCGAAAACGATTGTAAGCTCTATTTAAAATGGATAAAGACGATATTTAATTATACTTGCTGGTTATAGATGATCTATAATATTAATATTAAAACTTTTGGAAAAGTAGGTTAGTATTTCAGGGAAGAGATCTAATCTGTACTTATGCCTACTCTATCTTATTTTTATTATTTTTTAAGCACATGCACAGCAAGTAAGTGTTACTGTATTTTCCATTTATTTTGATATTCCAGAATGCCGAATTAGATCAAAGTACCCGAGCGATATAGCGAAACACGACAGTAGTAACATGAGCTCTAAAGCCATGTACCCAGAGTTGAAAATGGTTGTCACAAAATTATTATCACACAGTCAGGGTGAGGAAATAGCATGTTTTCTAGTTTGAGTTTTGGCTTCTCTATTGAATGATTCTAACGGATAAATAACTGCTTCACGGTATACATCCGATAATTTATTACAGTAAACCTGTGATAAAAGCAAGGTTAAAGGCCGAGGTTTTACGTATTAATGTAGACAATAAGTACCGTCGCCAGCACAAGTTACCAAACATGTCAAATTTTCTCAGTCGATTTTGAACTAAACACCAACATTTTAAGGTTTAAAATCATTTGAAGAAATTTGACAGTTCTGTATACTCTGTCAAAAATTACGAGCTGTGAACTTGTCATCGTTTTGAGAGAGGGATGCCACTCTAAACATAAATAGTGCGATCCCTTTCTCACAAAAAAAATATCGCTTTAACAAGTTATATTTTCTCTGGTCAGAATAGAGATGAATGAAGAATTTAGGAACACTAACACTAACAGTTAATAAAATATGAATATTTTGTAATAATTGTCAAAACAGCAATTAGAATCTTGATTTCTATGACTGTTTGTTGAATGTTGCAAAACATGTTTGTGAAATGTGAAAAACATTTTGTGCAAATGTTTTGTGCCACGAGTCATTATTTAAAGGAGCTTTAACAAATATTAACAGTAATAACTTGCCTGTTGTGCATGCGGTTACTAACATAGTTACGTTGATCATTAAATAAATACTTATACCTTGTCCATTATGTGAACCGTTTTTTGACAGATGGAACTAGTGATTGCAGGAACGTAACAATGCGATTAACAACCCGATTATTGACACTTTGATTACTGTCTAGTAGTGATTATCGATTGTTTGGTTGTCGAATCGAAAATGGTGCAACGACGACCAATAATAAATAAATATGTACAATATTCATCTGATTGTATTAATTTTTATATAATATTCATTTTCCATCCATTTCTTTTCAAAAATATTGTTTAATTTATATTTTGTTGATATTAGAGTGAATGCCATTTTCCGATACTGATTTAATGTCATTGTTCAAAATGATTGCAGCGAATACATTCGATTGCATCACTAGACACGGTAGAATGTAACTAAATTTAATACGCTTAACAATAATCATTTTTTTTGGAAAATCCGTTACATTTATGGTATTATAATGTCTGCAAGGAATCATAATTAAGATAATTGATTATCATAAAGTAAATAATACATTTATTTTGTGACGCATTTCAAAGTTAACTTTTACGTAATCTGGAACACCTACGCTCTAAGGCAGTCAAAGGCATCTGTCAAAAAACGGTTCTCATAATGGACAAAGTATAGGTAATTATGTTATTTGGGTAATGTAAAATATTAGAAGACGAAAGAGAATCCACGGCGGTAACAGATAAAAAATAAATGAGATTAAGGCTGATCGTTCAGCCTTGAGCGCAAAATTATTGGTTTTTTTTTGAGTTTTTCGGAAATTGTAAGTTTATAACACATTTTCGGTACTTACTACATAGCGGTAAGAATTGTGACATCAACTATATTCACAATTAAGTATTGAAACTTTTGCGTATAAATAGTTACCGTAGCAGAAAGTAGTGTAAATTGTCAATATTGCCCGAATCCTCTATTTTACACAAAAAATCTTCCTGGGCGACAGTTCGCCAATTTCAGACGCGCACTATTATAATAATACCTAATTTATTTGGCTTCCATTTGTACGAATAGGTATTACTATTTCGAATTTAGGTATACTAGTGTCTGACTACACTCAAACACACATAAATATATAGTAATGAAAATAATCACACGACCCCATTTATCTTTCGACAGAGTTTTATATAAAAATTGACCACGTAAAACTGGAACTGCAAGTTCAGAATCGCACCGTTATCTCGAACGAACTGAAGATACGTAGTAATAATGTTGTATCGGCCCCACAGTGAGCAGCGCTCCGAGTGCGGAGGCGCCGGCGACGCGCGCGCGGCCCCGGCGCCCGCACGCCCCGCCGCACCACCGCAAGCACGCGCCCGACCACACATAATCACCGACCACACCACGGCAGCTACCAACTGTGTACCTTCATATCTCACGTGCCGACCGTCGATTTTAACACCTTGTAATCTTTGCTAAATTTTGTGACCATACAATGTAGAGCTGATAATGATAATTTAGCTCAATTACTGTACTATTCTTCTGTAGGCATGGGCTAAGATCATGCAGCTATCGCTTAGGGCCACTCATTAAGACAGTCTGTTATAGGCACCGTATAAGAACGCACCGATAAACATGATCTCGTTGTCCTTTCCAAATTTAAGGAACTCCAACGGAAGAAAATAGCTTTTAATTTCGACGCTTCAAGTGCAGTGTTGGCTGTATTGGCTTTTTGTGAATGTTGCATTCCAATCGCATCTTTATACTCACAGCGAGTAACGAATCAACCAGTCGACAGTCGTTGGACATTTATAATCGAGAATTTCACCTACAGCCTTATCGAGAGCTGCGACTTTCATCCAAGTAACCTCCGACTACTTATGGAGTACCATGGGATTCCATTTCATTCCATGTCACCAAGTGCGAAATTGACAGACTTAATGTGTACAAGCATGTGCAAAAACTGAACCCAAATCAAATTAATATTCCTGAACTGTGTTTACATCATAAGTAGCCATTATTTTCGGCAAAGACTGGTTTTTTGATCTAGTGAAATGTCATTTGTAAGAAACCTTTGACCACAATACTTCTTAACAGGTTAATAGATGTTAATTATAGATCTTATTTAACTCATCTTGTAGCACATTATATTCAGGTTAATCAAGTTTGTAAGTTCAGAACTGCTTGCATACTTAGCAGCTCTCCGATTCATTGTATCAACTCTTTAAAGTGGATACAGAATGATGTTTTTTATACGGACCTTTGCAGACGTTGGAATCGCAAAAAACTATTGCAATATACGTGTCTTAATACGCTCTGTTTGTGTGTCAACGCCCTTATGCATAGAGCTGTCACGCTGTGGTAAGATCATCACATATTAGCACCACCACCGCTCCGACACAGCACATAACTTGCAACTCAAAATTGAGCATTAAAGAATGTGAATTGAAGTAAATTTTAGGACGACAAGAGCAAATAGCTTTGGTCGATTAGCAGTGGTATATATTCAGGCCGATGCCATGTAAATGCTGCGTTCGAGCGGTGCGTTTATAATGGACCTTCAACCCAGTTGTGCAAACGGCCCTTAGCCTAACAATTTGAAGTTAGTATCGGGTAGATAGCAAATTCTTAGTAAAAATAATCGACGGTCGGACTTAGCTTACTAACACGGACTGCATCGTCGAAGGATTCAATTATTATTATAATATCCTAATCGCATCCTAACGGTATTATATCCTAACTCGTAGTTATCGTGTATAGCCTGAAACGATCTTGTTTAAAGAGCGCTTGCGTATTGTTGTACGATACGATAATGGCGGCATAGGAATAAATAATAATTATAAATTCCCTTAGGCAACAATTTGTGGTGCGAAATGTAACGACGTCACGAATCGCGATTGGTGTAATGCCACAGATATAGGCGATTTCTACATAACCTGTCGTGGCCATAGTCACAATATTTTAAACAAAAATTTGTTGCGTCTTATTCGCCCAACTGTAGCGCCTTAGTCGCCCAACTGTAGCGTCTTAGTTGCCCAACTGTAGCGTCTTAGTCGCCCAACTATTGTGCTGCATGTCTCCCCAATTGTACGAGGGCAGAACGATAACGGGTTCTCAACATTGTCAATTACTAAAAATTAGGTTAATCATTCCGACAGAAATTTAAAAAGACTTTTCACAATCTGTGTCCTATTACTCACGTGTCGTCGTGTCGTAACATAACGCAAGCGCCCTTAGATTTTGCTCATTTGTGATTAAAAGTGCAATTTTGTACATACATTTAAACAGTAACTTTAGAAAAACATAGTACTTATGAGCAATAATGCTACGTAATAATCGCTTAGTGTTACATCTCTTTCTTTTATTATAACGAATGAAAAGGACGCAAGATGGTAATTGGCGAGTAGGGGAGAAATTTTTCTTAGTAACGTCTTCGAATTCGAAAATTTAGTGATATCCCTTTATACTGCCACTAGCATTTATTTTCCCTCGGCACATAAAATACGGCATAGCGGCATGTACTAAAATAAAGACTTAAAGTATTTTTAGCGGAATTTAGAATTATATTAAATGATAGTTAAATGATCTGCGATTTTAATCATTGAATTTTAGATAAACGACGTTTTTTATTATTGTAATTACGCAGTTGTCCGCCCGATTTGCCGTATAAGTGTGAGCGGCACCTCAGCTACATTTATGAGTGAAGTAGTACTTATAAAATGCTATATTTGTAGCCTTATCCATATTCATCTTATTTATTAAATAATACTAATAATGATTATATTTGAATATTACAATTATTGATATATAATAATATATTTATTGCAAATTTTTGTTGTTTTATTTATTGAATTCATCCTCATAATAATATTGAAGGTAAATTTCTTAGCAAGGATCTATAAATAATAATAAAATTTTAACAGGCCGATGTCTGTACATTTTAGATATTAAGAAATTATAATATGGAGGGTGTTCATTAGAAGCAACAGAAGCCAAAACAAAAAACATGATTGTCTGTTTGTAGTTGTATACGCATCACGAAAAAACTACTGCACGTAATTAGATGAGGTTTTCACAAATGTATGACTGAAAATCGAATTTAGAAATCTGTTGTATGTTTCATGTTAATATGCTGCCTAGTAACAGAGTTATAGGTTGAAAGTAAATTCTTTTGAGACGTGATTGAACTCGCAAGCAACGGCTAGTCAAGTTCTCTTTAAGTACCTATATATATATAAATATATACTTAAGTAGATATGAATTTATCTATGTATTTTTTAGGAATTTCATAATTTAATTTAAAAATTATCAAAACTACCAATGGTAAGTGCCTAGCACAATTCTAGATACACGCGGCTACACATCAAGCTATACAAATTCAGTATAGACAGGCCTCGCATTGTGTTTACATTGCAAGGTCAGTAGATACTGCTTTTGTATAACTTGATATGTAGCCATGCGTACACAAAACCAGTCGACAAAACTTTTTAAAAGAGATACCCCAAAACCAAAAGTCAAGTTTAAGAAAATCATTTTATTCATCACCTTAGAAGTCTTTCAAAATATACATGATTACTACAATACTTGTATACATTTCCCAAAAACCATAATACACTACTATTAACGTGATCAGTCTCTACCAATTTCTTAATTGAATCTACCATATTATTTGATATAAAGTAATTTAAAACTACATTATAAACATGCTCAGAATTAAAATTAGCTAATATTCTAAATATATTCCCAATATTAGTATTGTCAACGGATTTATCAATACTTACAAACAAATAATGTAACATTTTCAGTAAAAACTCTTCGGTGACAAAATTTGTTGTGAAATCTTTGTGACATGATAAGATGAAAAGAAGTTGCAATGACGCAGCCACGTTCAAATACGGCAGGATCTTGAGGAGCTTGTGTAGATGTTCTGATCTGTAATAATATTAAAAAAATATCATACCATTCACGCCTGTTTTTCCCGAAGGGTTAGGCAGAGGAGTACTAATTTACAACCTCAGTTCGCACCATGTAATAGGAGGCAAGCGTATTGCCATTAACCAGGAACAAACCGAAACTTAAAGCTGCTATTGAGAATTTCATAGAAAAACACTGCTTGCACTGCACTTGGGAATTGAACCCAGAACCTATAGCGTAGCAGTCGCGCTTGGGACAACAACACTAAGAATACTATAATAATAATGGGAATGAGGCAGTAAAAAAATGGAATGCTTATTTAGTCTCTTACTACATGTTGGAAATAAGATCAGGCTTTAGGCCACTACGCTAGCTTAGGGCGGATTGTTGACTTTCACGTTTTGACGTCCAATTGATTGAGTAGATAGATTTGTACACCTACAGTACCGTTTAGGTCCTATGTATTAAGTGGTGAGCCTATTGCCATTAACCGGGCACAAGCCAGACTCCAAGCTGCAACTGAGAATTTAAAAGAAAAACTCAATAACACTTAGCTCGTCTTGGGAATCGAACCCAGGACCTCTGGCGCAGCAGTCGCGCTTCGGACCACTGGACTTAGTCTAAGAAGCAGCCTAAGTAGGCCTATCAAGAATAAAAGAAAACTAAGTACTACAATACTACATACTTCAAATCATCTTTCAGTTGATAAGCGAAATGCACAAGTGCATATAATGAGGCATCTCTTGTCTCTTCATTGCTGTTGTTCAGAACATCTGTTAGCTTGGATATGGCTCCCTGAACCATCAAAAGCTCGCAGGCCTTCGAGCCAGAGCCGGCCAGGTTGCCCAGAGCCCATGCACTTGTTACCTGGAAACAAATACAGTATGTGATTTCTGATTGGAGAATAAATAACATACATACATACCATCACGCTTTAGAGGTAGATTGTGGGTTTGTGAGTTTGTGACGTTGTAGGGGGTAATCTCTGGATCTACTGAACCAATTTCGAAAATTCTTTCACCAATAGCAAGCTACACTATTCCATAGGCTATTTATTATCCCATAAAAAGAAACGCATGGTGCACGCGGGCGAAGCCGTGGGCGAGAAGTTAGTAATTAAAGTTTTTTTTTTATTATTATTTAACACTACAAACTGGTAAATATAACCTTAACACAAAGAAAGAAACCATAAGTCCATTACAATCATGTGAATAATATGTTCTTCATGAAGATCAATCGCCAATGTTGTATTTTTACTTACCATCACATGTCACCTGTATGTTAAGGTCCCATGTAATAGGGGGCGTTCCCATTTACCATTTAGGGGGCACAATACCAAACTCCGAGCTACTACTGAGATTTTCGTAGAAAAACCTAAAAACATTGCTCGACCTGGTAATCTCTTTTTTTATTGGTGAAAAGCGTATGGAAATCCGTTCAATAATTTTTGTGTTTATCGCAAACAGATAGACAGTCAGACGCAGCGGGGAGGTTTGTTTTATAATATGTAGTGATAGAGAACACTTACCGCTAACTCAGTGGTAAGATTATCCAGTGAAGCCACAAGGTATGGACCTGCAGCCTTGGCTACTGCTAGACCAGCTCTGGAGTCTCCTAGAGCCAAGTTACAACAGCATCCTGCAGCCGCACACTGCTTATTCACTTCATGACCTGGAAAATTAAATCACAAATTAATGTGATGTTTTTGTTGTTGTTCTACAACATTATATTGTTGCACAATCTTTCACAAACCATTGTCACTTTATTGTGTCTTTAAGAAGTTTACATGTCAATACATATTATTAATATTGCATGTTATTCAGTTCATGCCAATAAAAAAGATATAAAAGATTCAAATCTTCTTTTAAAAATCATAAAAAATAGTACATACATTACATATTGTCACTCCTGTCTCCCATGGGGGTAGGCAGAGACTATAGATTTCCACTTGCTACGATCCTGGCACACTACTTTCGCTTCATCTACATTCATTAATCTCTTCTCTTTCTTGTTGGAAAGATGATGGATGGATGTTGCATAAGATCTGAACAATCCTGAATTAGATTGAGATGAGGTTGGACAGTGACAGTGGAGCAAGCACACCCAGAAAATGCCTGTACACCCTACTTTGAAGATAGGTACAGCGGGTTATAGCTGTTACCTGACCCACCGAGACCCCGCCGTCCCACCAAGGGTGGGTCAGGTAACAGCTATAACCTACTGTACTTGGGTTGTATACACTGAGAAAAGCAGAGACAAACACAATAAATAATGTACCTGTCATTTCCCGCACCAGCCCTCTTAAGGCACCATGAGTGTGTAAGACCACATTGGTGTTAGCTGCATCATCTATAAGAGCATTCTTCAGTATTAGTAGTTCAGACACACTCACTGCGGACTTTGTTTTCAATTTGTTAGCTATATTTGTTACCGTGCCGGAATTTATTCTGGAATAATTTAATTCCTTGCTTTAAATGAACACTGCATAATGTTGTGAAAATTGTTAGTCGAAATTCCAAATATTTTATTGATTAAAATAATTTTTGAATTGTTGACATGGACACCATTGTTGCAAAGTTATGGGCCAAACAGTTGCCTAGAGGCAGAGTTATTTCTGACATTGAGCTGCCTAGTATTTGATTTGAAGTGAAATCAGAGAAATCTGTCTGAGATGCTTTAGAGGTGGAGTCTTGGGCAGATCTCGGTCACAGAGTAGCCAGTCACCTGTTAAACCACCACAGTAAAGGTATAAATAGGAAAGTAACTACATGAGTACTTACCTGTTGAATAATTCCATTTTAAAAGGACAGTAAGGCCAGTACGTAGTATATTATTCCTTTTAGGAAAAAAAATGGAAATAACTATGGTAGACTTAACTTAACAGCCACAGCAATTTCTTAGCGTGGGTAGTTTGAGGAATATTGTGCTGAATTCTTTTAAACATAACATGCCTCAGATCAAATAAAAAGTTAAGATGGAACTTTGCGAACAAAGAAGTGAGGCCGGCTAACACTACGCCTTGCCGTGTACAACACACAATTACACGCACATATATATTAGTTAACTACGCCTTATCTTGTCAGTCGAGCTTTCGATAGCTAAATAGCTCGACTGAAAAGATAAGGCGTAGTTTCGGTATACGTGTGTGCGTGTAATTGTGTGTTGTACACGGCAAGGCGTAGTTTTAGCCGGCCTCACTTCTTTGTTGGCAAAGTTCCATCTTAACTTTTTATTTGATCTGAGATAACATGCATTTTTTTTCTCACCTACCGCAAATTGTTCATAGACCGGCGAACATCAGCTTCTTCATCGCGATGCTTTCGTCTGTTCAATACCAGGAGGTTACGACTTGTTTCTCTTATAGTTTCAATCGATTCTTCATTCATTTTAACTTAAATCTTAAGGTCTACCTTTCTAGATTTATCTTATTTCATATAAATAAAGAACTCATGTAAATAAACTGAATCACAATAACAAAGAATAGGTATGCAACCAACAGTCAACACTGAATTAGGCTGTGTACAATAACTTTTTACTGAGTCATCGGTCAACTCACTGTTCCGAATCATTTAGGTGATCCAAAAGATTGGAACAATAACAATGTATCATTTGTATCATTGAATCCGGAACAATACTTAGCTCTTTTTTAGCACGATCATATCGCTTACGTGTGTGAAAGATCGTCCAAGGCATATCGAATCACTGAGAGACGTGAAAGCGTAGCGAAAGAGCGGGAAAATAATAAAATAAAGCAGGGAAGAATGAGATGGCAAATGTGATGAATTACTCTTTACTATTTTTAATACCTATGCACGTAATTATTTTATTTATTCGGGAAACTTAACGGTTGTACATTATTAAATACAAAACAAAAACCATAAAAATACAGGATGCATTAAATGTATAACCAACGACCGTTTCCACGGAATATAAAAAAAAATGGTTAACATTACGTCGTACAATGTAGGTAAGTACAATTGTATATAATTGATTACTTAATTTTAAGTGCCTCGTTAGTCTAGTGGTCCCAATCGTGACTGCTACGCTAGAGGTCTTGGGTTCGATCCCTAGGTCGAGCAAAGTGTTATTGGGTTTTTCTATGAAATTCTCAGTAGCAGCTCGGAGTTTGGATTTGTGCCCGGTGAATGTCAATAGGCCCGCCCTCTATTACATGGGACCTATACATACCGGAGAACTGTGGGTGTACCTACATTAAGAACACCTCTGCCTAACCCTTCGGGGAATATAGACATGATGGTATGTATGATTACTTTAAATATTACATAAATAATGACACTCTATTGTAAGGACATTTTTGCCATTTGTATCTGACATGTTTGTTAGACTCTGACACGTTGTTCCAAAATCCGTATTATAAATCTTTGATCTTTATATTTTTGACTCAGTGATCCAAATGATACATATCAGTGATCCGGATCAGTTTACTGATCCAGGTGCAAATGTTCCAATCATAACGATGAGACATTTCTCCCACGCCTAAACTAAATGGATTCTGACCATGACATTAACAGTAGCATGAACTGACAGTGACACTGACATTATGTATTTGGATTTTTATATGGAAGAATGGCTTGGTTCATGGTGTTTTGAGATAAAAATTGATGAAAAATTGCGGACAAATTCGTAAGCTATTATAGTTAAAAAAAAATTATATACCTGCATTATTTTGAGGCATTCATTAATCGTTGACATTTTTTGGGTTTAAATATAATATTGAGCTTGATTACAAGGCGATTTTTTTTTATTTGTTAACGTGATAAATCCAAACCTTATAAATGATTTAGAGATGTGTAAATTTTACCGCGTGAACGAATAAATAGTAAGGCACTAGGCCAACATAATTATTATACCTACCTATGTTTTCATGTTAAAGGCCGATTAACACGATGCAATTTTCTTAACCTCAGTGCATGGTGTGAATACTGTGCATGCAAGAAAATTCAAGCAATAAACAATAATTACACGCATCGTCCAAACATTGTTTAGACGGTAGTCAAGTAAGTAAGACTACACATCAAGCTATACAAATCCAGTATCAACTGACCTCGCATTGTAAACGCTTTCCGCACAACGCGAGGCCAGCCTATAGTGGTTTTTTGTAGCTTCATGTGTAGCCGGCAATGTACGCACATTGCCAGTTTTATAATAATCACCTACCTACGTACGTACCTACCTATAACTTTTTGATCGTGACAGACAGGTTAAGCATTTGCAGGATCCCTTTAAAAATACCTATTACTTAACAGGAATACTTTTATAAGTACCTACCTACATAGTCGTATAGGTATCTGCCGAACACTCAATAACGAACTCTATCTTCACAGATTAACCTCATATCAATATTGCTAACTAATCACACGGATTGATGAATAGCATGAGATTTGGCTCCGGGCTCGCAATCCAACCAAAATCTCTTGAACCCGAACATACTTTACGTGAAACTTTGGGTGAGTTTTACATATTTTGGTCGTTTATCTACGAATTGAGCTTTTCACTACCATTAATCAAATCAGTGAGAAGATTCATCTAATCGTAATCGCTTTGGTTGAACCTCCGATTTGTGTTTATTTTCGTAATCAACTCTGTTGGTAACGCGTCTCTACTTACGAGTATTAATGGATTTTTGTTCAACTACAATTTACCTATTGGTCATCTCAGTCATCATTAGTAAGTTAAGTATCTACTTTTGAATAAGTATATGAAAGGTTAACTTTCGAGGCTCCAAACTTGCTGAACGTGGGGTTACGGAATGTGATTAAAATTACTTAGGTAAAGGTACGTAGGTACGTCTAGCCTTAACAATGGTGATGCTAATGATTTAATTTTATTAGATACATTTTATATGACCGCCTGAATGCGGGCTTTTGGGGAAACCCCTCAAACCTCATCCAACATCTTACTTTGTAGACGTTTAAATTCCTACTTGTTTGAAAATTATTTGGAAAAGACTTTTAATGTTTTGTAGGTACACTTGCATGTAAGAAAATAAACGACTAATATGAATGTGTCAATATCATTAACAACTTTATACATATTTTGAGAGTCCACATTTATAAATGTGGATAAAATATTTCAATGTATAAGAAAATAACATTTCTTGATTAAAGTTTTCGTTACATTTTAAATAATCACGATTCCAGTGTCTTAGCAAGTCGAAGTTCCTTAGTTAATGAGCTGTAGAATCCAACAGGTAAATCATAGATTGGCCAACAGCGAACTTGGAGACAGAATTCGTTCACCGAGTCATGAAGGATTGTGTGCAAGTCCGTCTGGTCGGCCAACCTGTCGATGTTCCTGTGAACATTCTCCAGAAGGCAGCAGATTCTGGAAATAATATTAAGACGAAATGAGGAACGTAGGTAAGTAGGCTTACAAATGGTTGCACTATGGTGGTAGAGTTCGAGATCACAAGAGCAATTCGTTTGTTAGATCGAGCGGTGTTATTGAGTTTTTAGTGGTAATTCTCAGTAGCAGCTCAGAATTTAAACTCTTGGCTGACTAATGGCAAAGTAGACTCGCCCCCTATGATAAACCTACCAGTAAACATTCAAAACACAACCCTGTGGAAGTAGGTAAATCAGCAGGTACATCTCTATAGAATTCTTGGGATTGGGGGTAGCCTAATGTTGGCTATTTCGTTAGCCAAAAACATTAGTGTGTTAAATAAGTTTTACAAAGGCAAAGGACTCTTCCATCTTCCAGGGTTTGGTATTTGTAAAATATAGTTTATTATAACAGGACGTACTTTGATCGTTTTCCACTTGCATCGACCGCTGACTCAATGGGAGGCGGGAGTCTAAACTCAAGATTATCCTGAGGTAGTGTCGGCAGGACCCGTGCCCGAGGAATGACGTAATATCCTCCTGTCTGAAATACATATTTTAAGTCTCATCAGAGTTTATTTTCTTGTATTCGATATTTACACGAAGTATATTAGTATTAATTCTACAGATATAAATCTTATTAATTCAACAATTCTCGTAAGGGCCCAGTGACCAAAAATAGAGTCTGGAAATAATATGAAGTTTGAAGGCAGCCAAGACACAATCGTCTTTATGCAATTACTTAACATTGAATTAGTTTGCGACGAAATACACTATCCTATTTCGTCGCAGGCTCTCCAAAAATGGTGTTTAAAACCCTAACTGTACAGAACTGGTATCAACTGCACTGATACGCAGGTCACCTATCTCAAAAATTAATCCAATCAGTTGCCTAAATCAGCCTCTACTTGAAGACTCAAATCATAACTTACTACCTGTAAAGTGCTTGATTTTAAAACAGCCCTAATTACCTGTACAATATAAATCTTGGGCTTATCTTGCAATGACGGAGGCATTAAGTCGGACATGTAGCGCATAACTCCAAATTCAGTATTGGGTGTGTGACTTGACTCTACTATACCATCCCTTGTCTTCGTTAGCATCATGACTGCTACGCAACCGTATTCTGTGAAATCACGCTGAAAGACTGAAAAAAAATATACCTATGACACAATGGACTAAGTAAACTAATATGACTTCAATTACGTTAAAGGTGCCGTCATTAACGACGCGATCTGATGAGACGTCAACTCAAGTGTTTCGAGACCATGGCCATGTCTCGAGAACGAAACCACGAAAGATTAACAAAGCATATCTTCTACTCTGAACTCCAGGATGAAAAAGGAAGCGTGGAGAGCAGTTCCTCCGTTATAAGTAAGTGTGTCCAGAATAGAAACATGAAAGATGTAATATTCAGGCCACGTTTTTGGAGGAGGCACAAACTCGACCTAAATGGGGACCATCGACCTGTCTACTACATGTCAGGTATGATATGGAAACCATTTTAAGATAGGATTCTATGACACCCTATTGTTTCTCTTGTGTAGTCATTTCAAGTTTAATTTTGTTTAGGAAAAACTAACAGATGTATGTTTTCCGTTTTATTGTATGTATTGGATGTATTATGTGCTATCGTTTTTATATTGTGTCTCTTTGTAGTACTGTATAAATAATCTGGCGTGTTTTTGTCAATGTTGTGTTTGCCCGTAATTGTTAATACATAATAATATATTAGAATATTACCATAAGACTCAATGTATCTATGTCCATATATGTGCTGTGGGTGAACCTTAAATAAATTATAAAAAAAAACAGATTACCTAAATTCATTTCATCTATATGCGAAGATATTACTCGTACCTAACTATGTAGTTTAATTAATCATACCTGTTATATTTTATGACATCTTCCGTAACACAATAACTAGTTGCTTATGCTGGTTACTGATTGAACTATTTCAATACATTGAAATAATACTGTGTTCTGAATAGAGGATACTTACATCTTTCACAAGTACTAGAGATTTCTTCATCTGTTAAATTTCTATAAATATCAACTTCAAATCGGAATTTTTCGAAGGTTTTTTTGAATTTTGTGCAGATATTATCTTCACTCGGTGATTCAGTTTCTTCTTCAGTGTTGTTATCGAATCCTAAATCTGTAGCGTTACCTTCGAAAATCAACATAGCATTCTTGCTATATCTGTAAATTTTGAAACACTCTGATTGTATTCGTTTCTTAAATTATGATTATAAAATTATTCTTCTGTGGACTTTTCAGTAGCAGCTCTGAGTTTGGCTTTGTGCCGAGTTAATGGCAATAGGCGGGGAGCCTAGTGAACATTTTTATAAGGCCATCTCAAAATGTCAACTAGAACCGAGTGAAGCAATCTCATTTTATAGCCTACCTACATACCTTGAAACTATGAGTTTCCCGAAACACACACGGGAAATAAATATTTTGCAGAGAAGTTTCGTGAGTTTATTGAAAGGACAGTTCAAAAACATTTTAATTTTACTTCCATAACCCTATTTACATTAATTCAAACGATAGTTGTAATGTTTGCAATTCCACTCACCTGTCTAATTCATAAGAAAATCTTGCTCTAGTTGATACCCTTAAAGGATCGACTTCTTCTAACAAATCACTGGTTGACGGCACTACCGTTGTAGCTGTTGAACTATCAGCTTTAATTTCCTTTTCTTCAACTTTCTGATACTCTGCTTTATTATAAGGTAAAGCAGCTTGCATAATAGTATCCTTCAAACTGGATTTGATAGCGTCATCTTCGATTTTAGGCCCCATGGTGGACGACAGAATTTGCACTGACTAATAGATTATTATAATGGCATTTTACAGTGTCTTATCGGTACCTATTGACGCGTATACGTCATTGATAACAGCAAACACGCCAATCGCAATTCATGAGCTAAATTTTCAAGTAGTATCTTCATCGTAAGATAAAGTTTACATGGATACGAATATGTATTCAAATATTACTGCAATATAAGAGTAACACATGCTGTTAGGAATTCTGTTAAAGACTGCGCACCATCAACTTAAATAGGTTATGTTACTTCTTTAATACTTAGTACAGGAAAAGTAAATGTTTAATGTTAGTAGGTACATACGAGTACTATCAACTACAATGACCGGTAATGAATAGATATTTATGTATGTAATCTTACAATGTGTGTAAACCCACTACGAAAAAGGAAGGGTTATGAGTTTAACAGTATTTTTTATGGGATAACTTGGCAAACGATTAGGCGAGCTACCTGATGGTAAGTAGTCATCGCCGCCTATGGGTATCTGCAAAACCAAAGGAGTTGCAAATGCGTTGCCGAGCCTGTTTAGGGAATGGGGGGGAAGGAGCAAACGAGAAGGAAGAGGACTGAGGGAGGAATTGGGCTTCCGGCCCTCTCGCTCACCGAACAAAGCGCAGTAACGAAACGGTACTACTTGGATGTCGGTCTTCTGCGCGAGTGTGGTACTTCCTCGGTCAAGCCGGCGCAGTCATGCTGCGAACAGCGTGGCTCTACCCCAACGAAATGTAGTAATTGTAAATGAGTTATTGTAGATGTCAAAATTTCGACTGCAATGTACCTAGAATGTGATATAGCCGAACAATTTGCGAAAAAATAAGAAAAAAATTAGTTTCGCGCCCAATGCTGAAATCAAATAAGAAACTTAATAATTTGAAGAGATAACAAAAAAAAAATACAGACGAAAAACTTAAAGTTTTGTTTCTTGAGAATAAGTTGACTCCCGTAAAATAACCCATAAACCTATTATTCCCATAAAAACGTAACAAGGAAACAGATTTGTAACATCAAACTGTTTATTTTCGTTAGTAAATATTTTTTTAATATGTTCGCTCTTATTTTTTAAGTTTAATATAATAATATGAACAGGAAGAGCAAGACAGTAGCGGCAATATTGATTAATTATTTAATTTTTGCACACTTTTATATTGATATTATTTTGAAAAAATTATGATATGTATTTTCTAAGTCATATTGCAGAGTTGAAATTCGAAGTAAACTCTGCACTTCTGCTTTAATAAAATTACATTGAACCGAATCTTGTTGCCACAAAAAAAAAACAATTTCAGCAGGTATGATAGCAATAAATATAAATAACTGGACTTTTAAGCAGAAATGCAGAGTTGATTGAAAAGATTATAAACTCAACTGTTATTTAGAAAACATGTAGATTTTATAAATTACACTAAATCTTTGTCTCTACTGTCCTGGCTCAAAGCTCTTCTCTGCACATATCATGATTCTTAAATAACTTACATTAAGTATATATTTTATATATAAAACGGTAAGCTTAAACGTCATTAAATACATTTAATATTATATACAATAAACATCACTATGTGTCTTTTCATTTATATTTACAAATTGATTATTTACAATGGAAGTAAAAAGACATTATTATTAACATTTTATTTACAAATTCAAATGCGTATTATTGAAGCGTTTATTTTATTTACATTGAAAGCTTTATACTTAAACTACAACAGGTTTCCTTTCTTTAGATTTGCATGAGCAACTTTTCTTTTTAAAACTAATGTTATTATTCTTGCTTGCGTAATCGTGTAGAGACGTAGACGAATGTCTTTGCTATAAGGTATCAGCTTTTTCATTGTTTATTGGAGTGTGACTAGATTTATCATTAGCGTTAGTTTTAACATTGTTACATTGTGTTTTAATATTATCTTCTCTAAGTGATTCTTCAGGTTTCTTGTCCGTATCGTCCATTGGTTGAATTGTTTGTCCATTGAGGAGTTTGAAGTCGGCTGGGTCCGTTTGGGTTTCCTTGTCAGCGGTTGGCGCTTCTGAAATTGGAAATAGAATGTCAGTTTTTTTACCCTAGAATCTTTTGTGGAGGTACGATCGGAATAAGTCTTAGGTCAATGTTGAGTCTTTGGATGCGGGAAACCTTTTTAATAATCTCGCCTTCAGCTTAAACACAACATTATCCTTCAATGTTCTCACATCCTCTTATCGCAATATTGTAACAATGAGAAAATAATGTCTACCTCTTATTTTTTACATAGTGTCCTTGGGATTTCTTACTGGTTTTTTTCCATGGCACCAACTTCCAACTTTTTGAAGTTTTTGAAGTTGGAAGTTGTCAGATATTTACTATTGAAGTTTCAATCGTCAGTTTCTTTTGCAGGGTCTATTTCCATAGTTGGCTCAACCTATTTTTTTTAAATGACACCATTATTTACTTTTTGTCGGTGGATGCGGTAGAGGGTGCATCGGAGGAGGCTTTCTGCTGTACCGGACCGGCATTATGCTCTGCCGGACGTTACGCTCCGGCCGGATAAGGATGATGTACAACTGAAACATAGTAATACAAGCATTAAGACTGGTGACTTCTAGAAAGTCAGGCTTATTTACTATAGGGACTTAAGGTTTTTAAATTAAAAGTGTATCGTATGTAATTTTGTTAGGTGTTAGATATTAATAAGAGTAGTTAAACTGCATGTATAAAAACAGTATAAAACATCAATCTCCCCAATTCCTCCCCCAGTCCCCTTCCTTCTCCTTTTCTCGTTGAGGAAAGTTCCTTAAAAAGGAGCAATGCATCTGCAACTCTTTTGGAATTGCAGATGTCCATAGGCGGCGATGACTACTTACCACCAAGTAGCTCGACTGCTCGTTTGCAGAGATATCACATAAAAAAAAAAATGAATTTAAACCAATTTAAGCTAAAACCACTATGAGTTATGTTTTTTAAACATCTTTTCCAAATAACCCGTCTCCTGCAGTAAAACATAAAATTATTTTAAGTAAAATATTTTTATTTATTCATTTCAATTATGAAACAATTAAAACCAAATTTTTGGTTTTTATTTAGATAGACATAAGTAATGATTTAGTTTACAGAAAATAAAACACTACTTCGAGGAAGCACACAAATTTTATAAGTGCACATTTTTAAGTTTTTCATTTTATGAAATAAAAAAGAATCATCAGTATTTTTGCGTCGGTATTACAGTTTCGACGGACAACATATCTAGTGGTTATTGACCCGATGCATTGATGCCTATTCAATGACCCGGAAAAGGTAAAAACTCCTTACCCTTTTCGTTTTGTGCTTACAAATAAATAATGTCATTGCTTATTGTTTCCTCTTAGATATTGCCCTTCGGGGAATACAGGCATACAGTAATGGTTAAACATTGAATAAATATGAGATCTAACACAGACATTTTATTTATGAACCCGATATTTAAGGGTTAAATCTTTACGAATATTATAAAGAGGTACAGTTTGTGAGGTTAAGGGGCTCTAGAAAGCTACCTTCCTGAGTGAAATAGGCTATATAATTATTATCCTGTAGAATGAAAAAAAAAATCCAAAGATAGGAAAAGGAAAAGTAGTCGTAATAATTATGAAACGAGAATTTCTGAAATATCTTTAAATAATTCATTATTAATTTAACACCAGCAAGAAAAATGGTCAACAGTCTGGACCGAACTGGTTTTGCACCATTTTGACTTGTGCACATCTTGCCGATGACTTCAGCCCTGAAAATGTACCTACAGATAACGGGATTACCATCCAAATTGCCGTCATGAATGTTCAGGATCTGTAAGCGGCTTATAGGATCAAGGGGACGACACTCCTGACATTGCTTTAAGTTGTTACTTAAGGAACAAAAGCGTGGTAAAAGTGAGGCTAGTTGAAAACTTAGAGCAAAAGAGGAATACAATATTTTTTAATATTAGATGCAATAAATAATCTGTCTTCAATAATCTGGAGATCTAGATCTTGGTTGGAAATATCATCATTAACGTACTATCACGCCTGTATTCCCCGAAGGGTTAGTCAGAGGTGTACTAATGTGCACCCATACTTCGCCGGTATGTATAGGTCCCATGTAATAGGGGGCGAACCCATCGCCTATTTTTTTTTAATATTTAAATAAATTTTCTAGTGAAAGAAAAGTACGAGGGAGGGAATTAAGGAGGAAATACAGGTACGACGAGACCATATTTAAAAAACAAAACTTAGGACAAAAAAAAAACAAAAGTTAGGCTTGCTTAAGCTTGCAACTTAAAATAAAACCAAGCAAGAGGAAATAATTAAATAATAACAAATTAATATTGGAAGTCGTCAGGTATTCGCTTTTTGAAAATCCATCTGCGGGTTGCAGCAGAACATAATATTTACCTTAGGTGAGAACAGGCAGACGAGCGTGACGCTGGCGCTCAGTGAGATGGTGACGGCCATGCTGGTGACGCGTAGCGGCACGTGGCTCGCCGTGCCGAAGTACAGCGGCACGAACGCTAGCCAGATGACGCACGTCGTGTACATTGTGAACCCTGCACAGTAAACACAGTGGTTGTTGTGAGGTAGTAAACATAAAAAAGTAGCCTGGAAGTCTCTCAACACTGACTGCTTCATTAGTCTAGTGGTCCTAAGTGCGAGTGCTGCGCTAGAGGTCCTGGGTTCGATCCCCAGGTCGAGCAAACAGTTATTGGGTTTTGCCATGAAATTCTCAGTAGCAGCTCGGAGTCTGGATTTGTGGTCGGTAAATGGCAATAGGCTCGTCTCCTTTAAAATGGGACCTAAACATACCGGCGAAGTGTGGGTTTATCAACTCAACAGACTTCGATTCAGGGAGGCTTGAGCAAAGATAACATGATTCGGTGTAGATGTTCTAGAAACGTTCTAAAATTATTTAGAACATTTCATCCATATTCTCTCTTCTCTCTATTATATACTAATACAAATATGATACCTAAATGCAAATATAACTGATAACTGTCACTCCGTTTCTTTGTTTGTGACGTTTTCACGACAAAATATCTCTCACAAAATTTATCGCAATCAGATTTCTGGTCTCCGACATACTCGTAATTAAACTTGGACAAACATACATACAACATAGTAATTTGGCACACCTGTTTAGGAGCTCACATAGACATGATAGTCTGTATTCGACTTAATTACCCCATTATATAATTAAAGTCGGTAAATAAATACAAAACACATAAAATCATGAACAGGTATACAATCACAAAATGGTACCTACAGTCACACACTTGATTGCAAATAGCTAATTAAAACGAACGATGATAGTACCCAGCATCGAGCTTCGAGATACGATTGCTTTGACACACTGCGTCAATATGCTGAGTGGATTGCATTGTCTAAACAATAGATCAACAATGTACGACGATCAAGTATACGGAATTAACCATAGCATTGTCATGTTTGCTTTTCGTATTTGTCAATAGGATCTGGCTACAAAAAAATTTGATAACATAACATACCATTACGCCTGTAGTCCACGAAGAGTTACGCAGAGGTTTAAAGGACACTCAAAATTCGCCAGTAGGTTCCCATGAACTAGAGGACAATCTTATTGCCATTTAACAGGGCACAAATCCAAAATCCCAACTTTTACTAAGAATATCATGAAAAACCCAATAACAATGCTCCACTTGGGGCAAGCCTATTGCATTAACTGGGCACAAATCCAGTCTCCGGATTACTACCGAGAATTTCATAGAAAAACCCAATCACACTCTTGGATCTGAAACAAGCCTATTGCCAGTAACCAGGCATAAATCCAGCCCCTGGTGTTACTTAGAATTTCATAGAGAAACCCAATAACACTTTTCGACCTAGCGACTGCTACGCTCCTGGTCCTCTAGCATAGCAGTTGCGCTTAGGATACTCACGAAGCAGCCATATTTCATATGATATGTAAATAAAAAGTAAAGTAAGTTTTAGTGTTTCTCATACATCCATATATGAGTGTAACATCAATCAGCCCTTGTCGGGCATACAATAATTAAAGAATGGAATTATACAATAACGGATTATCCAAATTATTTACATAACTGATTATATCCTATTTTTTTGTATTCCAAAAATTCTTTCACTGTATAAAAGCATTTATCTGTAAGCCATCTTTTTAATTATACAAGAAATACTTGTAGTGGTAATTCTCTAATTGTCGAAGAGAGAGAAGAGAAGAAATTTAATAACTCACCTATATGCTTGCTCTCATTGAAGGCCTCAGGAATTTTCCTAGTGAGCACAGCATACACCGTGCAGACCACGATGAGTACGATTGGGTAGAAGAATGCTATCATGTAGGAGGCGTCCACGTAGGAGTCACACACCAGCATATTGTCTTCTCTTGTGGGATAGTGGAACATGGCTTTAGCTGGCGCCACTATCATCCATACTACGACTATCAACACCTGGAAAGGTTTAATAATCACTACATATTAACAACAAAGTCCTGCGTCTGTCTGCCTATTCGCGATAGACTCAAAAACTAGTGAACGGCTTTTCATGCGGTTTTCGCATATACAATTATTGAGGTTTTGTGTTGGTTGAAATAATTATCACGATAATTTATTGTGTACAACTGTGCGAAACCAAGTTAGAAGTCGCTAGTAGTATTACAATTGGTTAAAAGCTAATTGCTCAAGCGCAGCAAGGTTAAGAGGTCCAGCGACTAGACTGGACCACAGTCTGTCATGGTCGTGGATAATGTCACATGTTCTAATAAACAATAGGGCAAGTTCAGTTTTTAGTAAATATGAGTTGGACAGGTCCACCTGTTGTCTCCCTCGCACAAAAAGGCGCTTTTGATTAACTGCCATGAGCATCAATCAAATGAAATGATTCCAGAGGAATTGGTAAATATGGCCATTTTAACTCACTAAATCCTAATTCGCTCAATATTATTAGGGAGAGTTTTTTTTTGTAATACCAGTATCACATTTTAAGAGTGTTCATGAACTCGTGCTTTCTATGCTCATTGACCTTACCTGGATAGATATGAGGGCAGCACATATTGCCAGCTGTGAGCTCGGGGATATCAGGATGGGTCGCTTGGCGGAGTGTTTGCTAGCGTTGAAGATCCGGGAGATCCTGTTGGTCTTCGTTAGAAGAGCTGCGTACACAACGGTGAAGCAGAAACCAGTTCCGAACCTGGAGACAAACGTTTTGTTTTTGAATTCTCTCACTCTCTTTTATTTGATATCATATTCTAACATGAATTTAAAATATATTGTGTAGATAGATAGATAGAGCTTCGTAAAAGTTCTCGAGTTTGAAATCAAGGCACGCATTTCTGACTCTTCGAAGTCTGTCTGTGCCTATTAATAAATTAATTATCACGCTTAAACGGGGAAGGAATTTTGAGGAAACCTGCATGTCTGAGAGATTTTTAATTGACGGCGGGTGAAGTCTGCCAACCCGCAGTAGGCTAGCATGGTAGACTATATCCTAACTAGAGTGATTATCTTAGCAGAGTGATGTCGGGTTGATGATGACGATGTTGATATCAATAGTAGTATTACTTAAATGGTTTTAAGTAATGTGGCAGTTATAGAGGACAATTTTAAATTTTGTATTATTCTGAATTTTTAATAGGATCCATTCATCAAGGCAAGGACCATTGTATTTCTGCTGATTTTGACGATCAATATACAAGATAACTTCGGTGCGTGTTCAGTTGACATGTTGGTTATATACGTGGGACACTCGGAAAGTTTTGAAAAACTAAAAAACTAACTTCTATGAAAAAAATATTTTTATTAAATCTTTTCAAAGAACTCTCCACCAGCCTCTATACAAAGTTTCATGCGTCTGAACCAATTTCCGAAACATTTTTTCCAGTCCTCCGCAGACACAAGAGGTGCCACGGCCTTCTCAAACGCTGCTAGCGCGTCTTCCGGCGAAGAAAACTGTATCCCTTTGTCTGATTTTTAAATTTAGGGAATAAAAAGAACTCACACGTAGCCAAAGCCACATTTGAAATCATAAAAAATCATTGCATGAAAATGTTCTCGATGCAAATCCATTTTTTTATGAGACAAGATAATTTGAATTGGCTCTCAAAAAAAGGCGAAGGGAAATATTAAAATCGAACAGTGGTATTTTTACTTTTAAACAATCGAAGTTTCCAAAATAATTACAAGTGGCCAGTGTCTTATACATAAAAACTTTTTGTCGCAAAACTTTCTGAGTGGCCTGGTATATTTGTAGAACGTATCGCTATCATAAAGTTTAAGCGTAACATTGTATCATATAACGATATACAGCCCGCACAAACTTTTGCCAATAACTCAAAACAGTTCCATGCTTCCTCGGGGCAAATCTGAACATCGGTTATCTTCGGCCGTCCGAGCAGAGACCGACGTTCGGACCCATCTAGATATGTCGCATGCCGGAACATGTTTTACCATCAATGCAATTTGGACGTGCTGCGGTTGTGTTGTCCCGGCCTGTTATCTGTTAGCGGTTGGCCTATTTTGACGTCGATGGCATTGCCACTGTGACGTATTGTCACTATTTGGTAGTAAAACTTGGTAGCTATTGCAATGCGATCGTTAGCGTTGGGTGCTATTCGAGTAGTAATTAATTTGGGAGGGGTGTGTTCTGCTAAGTATTGACCTCGTTTTTCCAAATTTCATGGTTTTTTTACATACTGTCTAAGAGCTTAGATGTTATAGTTTTGTAACTTAAAAATATGTTTTAACTTAGTTATTAAAGAGCATAATAAATGAATGAAAATAAAAATCGTTTAAATAAAGTTTGTAGTAATAATTATATCAAGCACTTCTCTTTTCCGAGTAAGTTCTAATTTTGAAAAATGTTAAACTTTGGCTTGTTAATGTGTCCTTAAAGGATCTATTTACAGAAATAAATATAATTTATAATTTCTCACGTTTTCATAATAACTATGGATTTGCAAAAAGCTATACCTATTTCATGTAATTTGTAAGACGATAGAATTTGCAAATAACGAAACTTCAAGTTTCAAAATGGCACGTCACGAACTGTTGCAAAACCGGTAAAATAATTACAAAGTAATTATAAACCGTCATTCGTTTTCATTAACATTAAAGTCGATTTAACTGTTTGATTGAGTTGTAATTAGTGACTTGGATTTTCCATTTGTCAAACTGTAAATTTGTATTTAATCTTAACCTTTTGATTTTGTAGATCTATTCATAAATGGTCAAAATAATAATTCCAACCTCAATTATCCCCCAGTTGATCAAGATTGATGACAATATCAAGTTATATGTAAAAAATATTGGCTTTTCTAATTATTGAAATAAAACTACTTTTTACGGATTTTGTCGCGTTATATTTTTAATTCCCGAAGTTTCGGATCAACAGCTACCCTACATAATTTTGCGATTAGGACGACCAACACCTCAGTGCACCCGTGACCATGGATGCTGTAAAGGATCCGAAACGTCGGGAATTAAAAATATCAATATAACGCCATAAAATCCGTAAAAAGTAGTTTTATTTCAATGTCTAATATTCGTGTAAGTATTAGAAACCAGTAAATCTAATTATAGTAATTATATTATGTAAGAGAAAAAAGTGGTTGTCATAAAATAATAATAAAACCAATAACTGTAAATTCATTCCAATATGTAGAAAGGTAGAAAGTCGTGAATATGCCACTAGCAATCATTTCAAGGAAGCCGCCGCTGCAAAAGAGCAGACTCAAATATTGATGCTCTTTCAGTTTTCACAAATCCATTACAAAAATCTCAAGTGCCGTAACATGAATTTTCAAAAGCGCTGCGATTCTTTGCTTTTAAAGAAACTAGACTATATTGTGTAGAATATAAGTTTTAGATTGACGTGAAGGAGTTGTTGGCAAGTCTCGGTGCAGAGAGCACGTTAAATATAAACAGGGGCCTGCATTTTGTTCGTAGAAATGGGATTTTAGCGAGTATTATTCGATTATTGGAGTATTAGAATATAATTGGTGTTTGATCTTTGGGCATTAGTACTAAGTATCTAAGCATTTACTTATTACATACAACTGAAACAAAATCACAATGATAAACTTGGCTTCCCTAAATAGAAAAATGAATGGCGATTTTAAGCTGATTGAAATTCCAAAAAATACTACATTTACAACTTCAATGCCTGAAAAAATACCATTCAGTAAAGTTCAAAAAGTTGAATACACTCGGTAACAGTTGCAACAAAGTAAAATAAAACAAACAGTTCAGCCCGAACCGACTCGAATTGAACATCGAATAATAATTCGAATTGTTTTAATCGATTCCACCCAACTCTTCGCAAACTATTCCGGTGCCAAGGGAATCGACCAGTGCTTAGCTTCGTGAGCAGTCTGTGTAAACTTAGGTTCATATCGCACGTAAAATATTGCTCGAGAGTTGGGTTGTTCATGCATTATGTATGTAGATGAAATAGGAAGGGTTGTTTATTCGAATATACACGGCTTGCTGATGAAAG
Organism: Subacronicta megacephala; assembly: GCA_958496365.1. Classification (NCBI taxonomy): domain Eukaryota; kingdom Metazoa; phylum Arthropoda; class Insecta; order Lepidoptera; family Noctuidae; genus Subacronicta; species Subacronicta megacephala. The sequence continues at coordinate 13,790,682 of OY292527.1, forward strand.
TTAAAATGTAAGAAAAAGAAGATAAAGAGTATTCTTTATTATACATCAAAGGATACGTCAGAAAAAATAATACAAATATAGTAATAGTACAATTGCTAAGAGCAATTTCTTGTTATTGAACTGATCCAAACGTTAAAGGTAATCTTATAATGTAACTCACTTTGAAACGGATAATATAAAGGTTCACTTATAGAGACAGGTAACACGGTTGATGATGATGAATGTTAAGGCTTAGTTAAATAAAGTGTGAGCCTATTTAATTGCCATTGAGAGAATATTAACCCAAAATTAAGGGTTTACTACTGGTAGTGCCTCGTTGGCATGTCTATATGCCAGCATGAATGGGTCGGCATTACCGGGAAAGTACAATTCCCATAGAATATCGTAAAGTAGCGGTATGCATACTGTTGCGTTTCATACGGTGAGTGTTGAATGCCGGAGGCCCAATTCCTTACTTCCTTATCCTTTTCTCCTTTTCCCTTCCTTTTCCTTAAATAGGCTCGGCAACGAATCTGCAACCCCTTTGGTATTGTAAATGTCCATGGGCGGCGATGATTACTTAGCTACCATCAGGTAGCTCGCCGGCTCGTTTTCCGAGTTATGCCATAAAAAAAGGTAGTTACTGAGAATGTACTACCAGAATATCTTTATCTTACTTTCGTCAACTTGAGAATTCCATCTAGTATCTCACAGCATGTGTGTACTAAATATCTAGTTACAGAGTTATTATATAAACTCTTTTTTTCTTGTTCTGGCTAAAAAGGCTAGTGTTTTGTTTTTTTTTTTAAGAAGCTTACTAGCAATGTGGGTCACACATTACTAGTATTCTTGTTAACCCCTCGTGCTAAGCTAAATGTTTGTGTTACGAGTGGGTTCACGTCGGTAGTGCAATGGGTGGGGTTCGAACCGGCAACCATATGATCGCAAGTCTGACGCCCTAGCCATTAGGCTACTTCCGCAATTGAAAAAAGAAGCGGTTCTAAATCTGAAATGAATACCAGAAGAATTCCTTTTTTTTCTGTCACTTGAGGAGGCGGAAGAGTATGTCGGACTTTTATCGACTAAAACCTTCATTTGTCTTCCCTTAGCCTATAGTCACCGTTATGTGACTACCTTATTAGGACTAACTTATGTTTTACACATCAATAAAGAAAATTAAGGATCTATATTAAGCAGAAATAAATAAATAAAAAGGTATTTATTGCCACAGAGTTAACTATTACAGTTAACAGTACAATTAGTAGACAGTTTAAATGTAATGTACAGTCGCCAGCAGGTCAAGGTATACAAAACTGTCAAATTTCTCCAAATGATTTTAAACCTTAAACTGTTGAAGATAAAGTTCAAAATCAACTGAGTAATTATGTCATTTTGTGGTAGATTGATGTGCCACCGTACAATTATTATACCTATTATACTATATTATATTACAACCTATTGACTGCCTCGTTGGTCTAGTGGTCTCAATCGCGACTGCTACGCTAGAGGTCTTGGGTTTGATCCCCAGGTCGAGCAAAGTGTTATTGGGTTTTCAGTAGCAGCTCGGAGTCTGGATTTGTGCCCGGTGAATGGCAATAGGCTCGCCCTCTATTACATGGGACCTAAAACATACCGGCGAACTGTGGGTGTACATTAAGTACACCTCTGCCTAACCTTTCGGGGCATACAGGCGTGATGGTATGTTATGTTATATTATAACCTATTATAGGTACTTATGCTGATTCCCAAACTAAGCATTAGCTTGTATAAGAAAAATAATCTCCTAAGAAATCGTGCTAATTTAAATACAACCAAGGAGTTCCTTGAACCTGTGTAGGTAACAATGTTTTTGTAAGTAACGTGTATTAATTTACATGGCATCGTGACATCGGCATCTTCGGCTCTTTAAAATGGAAAGTATTTTGTAAACGAAATGTTATTTTCTTTTCCTCCTTTTCAAAATAAACCTATGTCTGAATGTAATTCATTAACGAACCCGTCGCCCGCCCACAGACTGAACAATTGTTTTCCATTGTGTCTGTTCATCAATGAGCTTGACAGGTACTTGACAGGTTAAAAGAAACACAGGACCTACCCATGTTTTGTTTTGGTAATTCTTTTAAGAGGCTGTCAAGTAGAATGCTGGCCTTAATTAAAAAATATTTGATAAAAATATTGGTAACTTTATAAAGTTATAGCTTTCCGCCCACGGCTTCGTCCGCGTGGTTTCTCGGCTTTTCTGCTTTATTTTTTTCCGCCCCCATTGGTCTTAGCGTAATGATATATAGCCTATAGCCTTCCTCGATAAATGGGCTATCTAACACTGCAAGAATTTGTCAAATCGGACCCGTAGTTCCTTAGATTAGCGCGTTCAAGTAAACTCTTCAGCTTTATAATCTAAATACTAATACTAATATTAAGTATAGAAGTATAGATTATTAAAAGTACTTACCTACGTTCAGGGAAATATTCTTATGAAAATTATAATGCAGAAGTATCTCTCTGTTTGTAACGTTTTCACGCCAAACAGTTGAACAGATTTTGATTGAATTTGGAAAGGAAATAGGTAGCTTGCAGGCGGAGGAAGAAGAAAGATATTATAATAATTAAAAACAAATCGTCTTTTTGAAACGCGATTAATATCCGAAGCAACAGCCAACTCATATTATAGAACAGCTGGTCTCTTTACAATTTTCCTATGTGAAACCTATATTAGGTATTTATATAAGGACGTATGTGTTCATATTAGTTTAATGAAACTCTTCTTGGAAAAAGTCTCAAAACCTTTTTTTTTTTCATATAAAGATTTCTTTGTATAAAGTGTATTAAAATAATCTGGTTATATTTAAATTGTTCGTAGTTACAACAAAGGAAATTTTTCGCTGAATCTCTCAAGTCTCGACTGAAATTCTGAAATCTGTGGTTACTGGTTTCTGGTGTTTTCTACTCTCCAATAACCACGTTTAAGTGTCTCAAAACTGTTTTATTTTCGCCTCAATAGATTGCAGAACGGACTCGATGTCAAGTAGTCACAGGTGTAGCTAAAACCTGAGCTCCTGTTGTCGGTACAGATCGAGAAAATGTTCAATAACACTTTGTTTTTTAATCTCACTAAGAAAATATTTCTAGTAGCTCGGAAAAATTTGAGCCCGCTTAACGGAAATTGGCTTACTTTTTATGTAAAATATAGCAATCCGTCCGAAATGCCATGCTGAGAGAATATACCATCAGCATTGTTTAAGGTCGCGGGACCATTTTGTTACTAGTAGCAAACGGTTTTGTTTTATGTATGTACGTGGATAATATGCTAGTATTTTTTATTCAAGACTGCCTTATTATTCTAGTGGTCCTTAGCGCGACTGCTACGCTCGAGGTTCTAGGTTCGATTCCCAGGTCGAGCAGCGCGGAGTTTGGATTTACTTAACCTAGAAGGCTTCATCGCATATTTTCATTAGGATTTTGAGGTAGAAGTTACTGATCGAAATAGGAATGTCTATTATCTCAGACTGCCTAGGATCGATTCCCGGGTCGAGAAAAAGTATAATTGCGTTTTTCTATGATATTCTTATTAGCTTCGAGTTTGGATTTGTGGCCAGTTAATGGTAAAAGGCTCGCCCTATATTACATGGATAAACATACCCGTGAAGATTGGGTATATAATATTATTACATCTCAGCCTAACCCTTCGGGTAAAATAGGCCTGATGGATGTTACATTTACAAAAAAAAATGTTGGATTAAATTTTTAAGTGTCATAGCCACCTTATATAATAGAAATCAACGGCTTTTAACACGTACTATTTGTCAGTGAAACAACATACAACGGAGACTAATCATAAAATAATTTATGTTCAGTTTATAACTACCTCGTGTGGCCACGAGAACAGCGAGGGTAGCGTGTGTTTCATTAGTCCTACTAAAGTTAACGTAGAATTTGTACCATTTGCATAATTTATAGTTTCAGTTATTTCGTAATTAGCACTACTGGGGCCGTATTACCACGTATTAATGCCATCATTTTTACGTTGTGAAAGAGGGACGTCACTATTTAACCTGTAGAGCGGCATCCCTCTCTCACAACTTAAAAATTATGGCATTAATACGTGGTAATACGGCCCCAGTACAGAGCCTTTTGATGTTAATGTTATACGTAAAATTATGTTTAAAGATTGTTGAAAATTTATTCCAATATTATTAGTTATGCTGTTTTCTTGAACCAACCGAAACATAATTCAGTAAAAGAACGTTAGGGCCCCGGGGCACAAAAACAATAGATTTTATAAGCATAATTTTACTAATGAAAACCCTCATGATAAATTATAATTATTACTACAAATAGGTCTTGTAAGGACACTTTTACAAGTTTTATGCTTCTTTTATGCTGCTTATGCTCCGGCATTTCCTATCTGACGACCTCTGAGAGGATAGGCCGCAACAAACTCAAAGAATCAATAATATACTAGGTTCTATAAAATACGGTCTAAATTCCTTCAGATTTAGATCCTCATATAAAAACTTAATCATTTTAATATTTTTAAACTTTTCATAATCAGTATTTTCAACGGAGCCTACTGTTTACCATAACAAAGTATGTAGTTTTATTTTTTGAGAAGATTTTAAAAGACTACAAAAAATCTCTTTTATTAGTCCTACGGGTTTCAGGGCCAAAACCTATTTTGTGACAGCTCATACGAAAACATTAATTAACCATATACTTTGCGTCGACATTCACGTGGTAGGTGGTTAGGTACTTCACTTATTAACGTTTTTAATTAGTTCCCGGCCTTGAACCAGGTTTTATATGTTACAAAATACAGTTTTGAATCAAATTAAAAAAGCTGATGGTCCATCCAGCTGATAGTCCTCGTGATATAATGGTTCAGAGGCACGTCTACTTAAATAAAAGAATATTGAAAAGGTGGTACTTTGTAGAATGGACGGTATGGTACTTTCAAAATTGAACTCTCCACTGGTGGTATTTTGTAGAATAAGCCATATAACACTTATACTTTGCCGTTAGTACATATATTTTTTATGGTTTAAGTTGGCATACGAGCAGTCGAGCCACCTGATGGTAAGTAGTCATCACCGCCCATGAACACCTGCATCACCAAATGTGTGGCAAATGTGTTGGCGAGCCTATTAACTGCAGCAGACGAGCAAGAGGCCCACATGATGGTAAGTGGCAACCGCCATTCATAGACAGGCTGTGTTCTCTTGACATTTTTCTTCGTAGCATGAACCCAATTTATGACACTATGTAGTAAGATAATAGTTTCCAATAAGTTCTACAAGAATTTGAGATTTACAGCTGTTCTTTTAGAATTTATCTTACCTTTGAATGGAGCAGAGGATATCAGTTGGCCTGAAGACGAGGGCGAAGGTGACGAGGTAACACATGAGGATACCAGCAAGCAGGACGTAGGACAGCTCGCGGCCACTCGCGCGCACCACGGGCGTTGAGCTGTGACGCACCCACACTCCGCATACGAAACTGTCGAGGACAATGAAGAATTCCTTATTATTTTGCTGATGCAGAGTAAAACAATTGCATGTAGCGACATCTAGCGCGCTACAGGGAACTACTTCGAAACAAATCCTGAATCGCACAAGCAACATTAACCATCCAACTTTGATATACACAAACGCCCGACATAATCCAATCCCAAGTCCCTCTACACAACTGATGGTGATGGGGATAAAGGTGCTATGACAAGATGAAAGTATCTTTAGTAAAAGAGCAAAATACACCAACAAAATATGAACTCATACCATATACTACTCATGGGTGCATTAGCAGACACAACAGAAAAATATTAGTTTTGATCCAGCATCAATTTTATGACTAAACTCTATTAATGTCTAGCCCATGTTAAATTTGTGATTCATTTCAAGTGTCTGAACGGAAACATTTGGTCACAATCAAACAAAAATGATTTTATGGACTTCGTCACGGATTTAACAAAATGAATTTCGTTTGCCAGGAATATGGAATTCGTCAATAATGAAACAATTTTTATTCAAGCCACGTATCGCGTCTGAGATTGTATGGATCAATTGTGGATTCCTCTCCTTGATTACTTTTGTCAATTATGAATACTAAATCACTGACTGATATGGATATTATCTTTTTGTATTTTTAGGCATTCTCCATGCCAATATTATTAAGTTATTTTAGTGGAGGAAAAATAATAATCCTGCCCGCGATCGTATTTTTCCTTCACTAAAATAACTTGATATGAAAATGATTATATTGTGTTTAGATGTTTTTTGTCATGATTTGGGTAATACTGCGGTATAAAATTATTGATTTATCACTTATCACGACTGGTTAGCATTTTACGACTATAATAACACACTAAAATTCGGTTTAGGTCTAAAATTTATCTAACCTAGAGTAGGTTAGATAAATTTAAGACCTAAATGGTTGGTCATCTTGTATATTGTGTTGGCATTCAGAACTATTTTTTAGTTGCCACCTACCATCGGCTGTACATAACTACAGCCTACGTGATCATATCAAGCATATGCTTGTTAGATAAATTATATTTATTTCTATACATTGATCTTTTAAAGACACTTACAAGGCAATGTTTTAAATTGATATTTATTATCTGACGACCACTGAGACGAAACACCGCAAGAAACTCAGAGAATCGTGGTCTCTTATAAAGTCCAGTCAGTAGTTGTATTATCTAATAAGGGAGTTAAACAATGTTTGTTATCTTAGTAGGGTAAAAATATTCTCTGGAGGATGTCAAGTTTTTATAAAAAAATATATATTTTAATATTACACCAACAATAGCAAAGTTTTGTTCCAATTCTTGGCACGCGGTGCGGTTGTTACATCAGAGTGTCTTTAGTTTGGTGACAATAGACCAGCTGTTGTTAGCAATAAGGCTGCCTTTTTTCTCCCATTTTACTCGTGTGAATTAATTTCTTTGTATATTGTACCTACTGTAACATTATGATAGGATTCATAGACTACTAAAATGCTTATTATAAGACATCGTTAATTTTTATTGAGAGTGTTCAATGATTGTTAGTTATAAGTAGGTTGTTATCTTTAGATTTCATTTAGATTCATACGGAATTTTATGCTAATAGAATTCTGTTAGAGAGCCAACTTGCACATGCAACACCTGGCCTTTTCAGCAATAGATCTTTCAAGAAGACACTTTTTGTATAACAAAGCACCAATAGTCCAACCTGGTACAGTCGCCAGCAGGTCAAGGTATACAAAACTGTCAAAATTCTCCAAATGATTTTAAACCTTAAATTGTTGACGATAAAGTTCAAAATCAACTGAGAAAATTTGTGACATTTGACATTTTGTGGTAACTTGATATGCTAGCCACCGTACATACAAATAATGTTAGTTTTTAACTGAATTATAAACTCACGAGGTCAACAGGATCCCGACTGATGAGAAGGACATAGCACCAATTGCCCAGGCGGAGTCCGGCCTTAGGTAGGCCTCGGGGATGGGACGGCATTCAGTCTTCGTAGGGTTTGGCAGGGTGCCTCTAGGGCATACTGTGCACTGGGTCTCTTCGATGGACCGTATCTAAGAGTTAGATGAAGCATAATTAATAAATTCAGAAAATTGTATGTTTTACCTACTAGTTTTTTCTTCTTAATCTAGGTTAATTTCATTCGATTTTGGTTTTGCTTTTTAAGATTACATCAGTGGCGTGCACAGAGATTTCAGACAGGGTATGCAATAAAAAACTGACCAGTTTCAGCTTTTTGTAGGTATCTTCCCCACCTACCTGTCTCTTACCGAAAATATTCTTACTATCGCGATAAGTAAACAAAATACAATGGAAAAAATACAATTTGTTTGTATGTACACAATCAGTAATGATTATCATAAAACTTTTTATTAAAATGACGAGTAATATATCCCGTTCTTCGAGTTAAATCCAAACTGAGTACTGACCTTAACTTTGAAATCAATTTAGCTTTTTCCTCAGAAAAATAATGTCGAAAACGCGCCAGATTTTAATTTGTTTAAACACACTTCACCTACACAGGTCTCACAGGTATATTTTTCAATTTTTACGAGTTTAATATTACTATTTTACAATAATAAACTTATTAAAAATTACTCGACAAACAATCACTTGCGCCAAGAAAAACAATAAGGCGAAAAAATTTGGAATGAATAAAAATATAGTCGATCAATTGGTCAATCCGACTAAAAACGTTGACCCTCTGCAATAAACAATATGCGCTGCTTTTGCGGGTTCTTAATTTGGTCGCAAAGCAAATAAGCAGTGCTTCTAAATCTGTCAAACACGCTCATATTTACACGCACACAGTCACACTTTTGCCGTGTACTACACGAGATGCGTCCAAATGCATTGTATGAAGAATAAGCAGCGAGGTGCACTGCTTATCTCAGCAGAGCGCGCCACCAGCGCGGAGCTGAATGACGCGGCGCGCGCAAGTTATATCGACGCTTCAACGAATTAGTTCTTAAAAAAAAGTAATAGATGGTGCGCAAGCTAAATTACCATTTTGTAATTACATTTATTTATCATTAGAGGGGAATAAATTTATTATTAATTAAATACATTTAGGGACTACAGGGTATGCAGAGCTTATTTGCTTGTATGGAGTGCACGCCACTGGATTACATGCTATATGATAAAATATGACCTCATTAAGCTTTAATGTTTTACATTAAGTTTCGAAAAATGCTTTGAGTATACTGCTTCTATGAGTTGGGTAAATGATTCTATTGTTTCTTTGTAAAATCTTTCACTTGATATGGGTTAGCTTTAAAGTGTTGGTAAATTATTGTAAATGTGAAAATTTTTGAGTTTTTAATGTAGCTAGTTAAAATATAGGGTACTAGCTTGCCGCCCACGTCTTCGCCTGCGTGTTTTCTCATACAAACTTTCATCCCCTATTTTATCCAGTTGGGGGAAGAATTAATCAAAATCCTTCCTCCTTCTTAGTGGATGCCTACGTCTTAACATCTACCTGCATGCCAAATTTCAGCCCGATCGGTCCAGTGGTTTGGGCTGTGCGTTGGTAGAACACTATGTCAGTCAGTCAGTCAGTCAGTCAGTCACCTTTGAGTTATATATATTTAGATTGTCCGAAACAGTATTTTGGTAAAGACTCATAGCGGCTTTGAGTAGACGTAGTCGAAACCAGGAAGTGAACACTGACGGCATGCATGAGTATGAATGTGTTGTACCTCGTACTGCGTGCAGTTGAAGCAGTGCCAGCAGCAGCTCTCGCCCTCCACGTACTGCTTGGCCTGCCCGAGCTCGCACTCCGCGCTGCACACCGACTCCGGCGGGCGACGCTCGCTCCACTTGAACTGTATTTCTGTGTGACAGATATTGTGGACCACACTTAAGTCCAAGGTACACTACAGTATCTTGAAAAAATAGGGGATCTCAAAGTATTTAACGCACTTTAATTTTGCACTAATCGCATCTACTATGATTTAGAATATGTCATACCTACTATCCCGAAAGGTTAGACAGTGATTAACCGTTTGATACTATAGTTCTTTAGTATAGGACCTCATGGATAAAAAGAGACTCTTTTGCTTTAACCCGGGAGAAAATATCCAAAAATCCTCTGTATGCTTAAGTCAATTAATTACCAAAATGTTTAATTTCATGATGCTAAAATTCTTTATGTAGGTATTTAGGTGTAATAAACTCAGGTTCAAATCATACCAGAGGTCAAATTTATGACTTAACTTTTAATAATGATTAGCATACGTAATAAGCATTCTTACTATCAACATTGAGCTGCAGTTCTCCATCGAGGTACTGTCCGACATTAACCCACCGGTACTCCCCCTTATTGACCTGCTTGAAGTGTAGGATGTTGTACCGCGCAGGACCGTCACCGTTGCTGTCGAAGTGGAACTCGTCCTTGCTTAAACCTTGAAAAAAAAAACTGTAATGAAAAGAGGTGTTATTGGGACAAGTATATTATATTCCGCTAAGGACCGCTTCCATAGTTGGCCGGCTGCGTACCGCTACTAACAGTCTTCTGAGAGTGTTCACAGATCGGAGACTCCCCCCCTCTGCTGCGCCACTGGGTAAGAATCCACACTAATTTAGGTTTATGAGTAATGTACCCTTCTTACTAACACTAGCTACTAAGTTAATTTGTTTACTAACACCATGGACTTGAATGTCTGTAATAAAGAATTTGAATATTAATGAGAAATCTGGTATTTAAAAATTTTCAAACCATAATTCCAATATTGTTTCAGCTTCGTAAATGTCGAATTTTAATCTACTAAATTAATAAAAATATCAAATACCAACAAGTGATATTGAACTGAGATCGAAAATACTCCCTTATGGGACATTTAAAAATAATTCAAAATTATTTATTTATATTTAATGCATAAAATACACTAAAATAAACCACCGATTTGCAAACCTCCTAATTTTACAAGTAGGAAAAAAAAACTTATATTCAAAACTCAAAGTACCCACATAATCTCGTCAAAATAAGCTTAATGTCGTGTTGTTTCCAACAACTTTAAAAGCAAGAGTGTCTAAAAATAGCTCCGAGTACCTATCTGAAAGGCTTTTATATATAAAAAGCTTTCTCATTATTTGTTAGCATTTCTGGAAAGTATTTTTGTAGTATCAGACAGCAAGACTTTTATTTATTTTTTTACATAGAGCCTGAAAAGCGTTTGTTGTAAATAAATCTTCACCTAAGCTATTCTGAGCTGTGAGTCAACCTAATTAAGGTACTTTTACGAAAAAATGTTTCAGTATTTCAGAGAATTACCTACGTCTTTGCGTATGTTTAGATGTGTTGCTAATAATAGACGTAATACAATTTTACCTACGTAAGGGGAGGACCAAGAAGAGGAAGGTAGGAGAGGAGGAGAGTTATAGGAAGTTTACCATTTAACTGCACATTTGGGCCGCACTACAAACGTGCAGGGATTATGGTCGTGGTGAATATGACGAATCGAATAGCCAAGACTAAGTATAAGGTAGGTAATTGCGGTTTCTCGTCTCGTCTCGACTCGTCGGTACGAGTCCGGAATATCATGCCGCCTGGGATATTTCGTTCTATAAAAAAAGTACGAGGTTGGGTGTCTCGCCACCAAGTCCGATTACGTTGTAAAATTAATCAAACAACTAATGTCAATTAAAAAAAAAATACCAATGCACCAGACCTAATACCTCCCTCAGTCCCCTTCCTTTTCCTTTTCTCCTTCCCCTCCGGCAACGCATCTGCAACTCATTTGGTTTTGCAGATGTCCATGGGCGGCGATGACTACTTACTTACTATCAGGTAGCTCGCCTGCTCGTTCGCCGAGTTAACTCATAACAATAAAATACACCGTAGTCGCAATGTTGCTCTTTCTTCCACGGCACAAACACGTTTGATTTCAACTAGACATTATTTTTGTGAAATTCACAGAGATTATTCTGTTTGGACTGGGTGAACTTTCAAAATCGTCCACTGCTTGACGCTCTTAAGGCTTCCCTACTGTGAGAAGTTAACATACCATCACGCCTGTATTTCCCGAAGGGTTAGGCAGAGGTATACTAATGTACACCCACGTTTCCCCGGTATGTTTAGGTCCCATGTAATAGGGGGCGAGCCTATTGCCATTAACCGGGCACAAATCCAGACTCCGAGCTGCTACTGGGAATTTCGTAGAAAAACCCAATAACACTTTGCTCGACCTGGGGATCGAACCCAGGACCTCAAGCGTAGCAGTCGCACTTAGGACCACTAGACTAATGAGGCAGTCAACTGTGGGAAGTTGTCGTTTAAATACCTAAGTTTTAATAATACTCGGGATATTAAGATATTAGATTTCGCTACCTCTAGTAATAATATTATTACTATGTTTTTCCCTCTAAATTAAAACGTAATTAGCTATAACCGAATCAGGAAAAGACTTTGGGGATGTAATTAAGTTCTATATTTAGTTACCTTTGACTATAAATTAGGAACGCGCTTAGTTCAAAGGTAAATTAAGAAAAAACATCTCAAGGTTGTATATAAGAAATTATAATTGCTCGCTACCCGGTCATTCACGTCCTACCTAGTTGATCTATTTTTATATGAAAAATGTTGTGTGGTAAAGTTTAGTTTCCATTACCTGCCAATTTTCATGTTCTAGATTTATTAGGTCAGTTATTCAGTTTTTTGATTTAAACAATTAATAAATAAGTTGAAAGTATAACATCACTACATAGTATAAAACAAAGTCGCTTTCTCTGTCCCTATGTCCTTTTGTATGCTTAAATCTTTGAAACTACGCAACGGATTTTGATGCGGTTTTTTTTAATAGATAGAGTGATTCAAGAGGAAGGTTTATATGTATAATACATACATATTTTAGTATAGAAAAGCCAATAAACCACGCGGGTGAAGCCGTGGGCGGAAAGCTAGTACTTAATTATAATAAAGGGTATACGACTTAACCTAGTGTTTTTCCTCCTCATTTCTATATTCTGTATTATTAACATTGTGGAATGCAATAAATGTATTGCATATATTTACTTTAGGTACGGTGGCCAGCACATCAAGTAACCACAAAATGTCAAATTTTCACAGTTGATTTTTAACTTTATCTTCAACAATTTAAGGTTTAAAATCATTTGGAGAATTTTGACAGTTTTGTATACCTTGACCTGCTGGCGACTGTACATATTTTGTATATTGACTGTAACTATGCCGTTGTCTGGCAACAGTCTGAACAGTCATGACTGTGCTTATACTGTTACCATTTAGCATCGGTGATCGGCGATTCAATCGCTGTGAGCTCGATGCAGCGATTAAGCTCTAAACGCCGCAACTCCGCATATTATCCGCAAGCCGATACGATATTGAAGCCATTGGAACGTGCGATTTTGATATCGCGATCAATCCAGATAGCTATAGGTCAAAACACAGTGCAACAGGAGATTCAGTCACCATAACACTGAATATGGATCCAGTATCAACCCAGTCACATTATGCTGAAGCTGCTTGAGTCCTCAAGACGATCGTAGTCTTAGTCCTTACCAACGAAGTTGACCTTTCTCAGGTACCGTAGCAGGTCAGCTCCGCTGGCTGGTCGCATCGCGTCACACAGTCCTGCCCGGCCCCCGCAGATTGCAGCGTGCATGTCCCTGGTGGTAAAAAAACCTTTATAAATGATCGTCTATCTCTATGTAACTACCGCTCACGGGAAGGAGGACGCCTGTGTCCCAGCAGAGAACACTATGATCGTGCTAGTCCAAAGATTTTGAAACCGGCTTCTAAAAGAACAAAATCGACACTAGACAATTTGTAGTATCCGCGAAGCGTGAGACATGAGTGGTATTGAAATAAAACTACTTTTTACGGATTTTATCGCGTTATATTGATTATTTTAAATTCCCGACGTTTCGGATCCTTTACAGCATCCATGGTCACGGGTGGACTGAGGTGTTGGTCGTCCTAATGTCAAAATTATGAGTGGTATGTTTTTAAGCTACGTTCAGTTTAAATGGCGCTAGCTTACGGCCATTAATTGGCTTCAAATCTGAACTAAACCTCAGTGAAAACTCCGCTTCTACCTAGATGTACGATACTCCTGATATTGTTGCCGATTTATCAAAGAAGGCCGCTTCAACACGTAGAATCCTACCTGTTCTGCATGAGATTGTATTATAATAACAATGTTTATTTATTGATATTTCACTAACAATCTAGAAATGAAAAATCGCATATATCATTCTGGAAGTCATATCAGCCCTACAGCGTTAGTACTGAATAATGTTACATATTATTTCATCCCATGGTTAGTAAAAAATGGGACATAATAACCCGCACATCAAAAATACTGATTGAGTAGCAAAATTCTAAATACAGATATCGGTTAGAACTGTGATTTTATTTGCATAGTTCTAAGCATATTAAAATAGCAATTGATTTAATATATTTAATGGCTCAGAGAAAGACGATCACTCATTAAAAAATAAGACCGTTTAGATTTTTATGCTGGTAGTTTTTGTAAAATTAAAACTATCATTTAAATACATGCCGTAAAAAACTTTACTCGTACATATCTAAAAAATATGATTTCTAGTACACAATCTAGAATATTCTTCTGTCTTACATAACACGTTCTTGTAAGACGAAATGACGGTATTTATGTGTCTTGAATGCATCGAGGTCGGACGTATAGTGTGCTCTTTAAAGCCCGCATTTCCATTTAAAAGGGATGAAGCAGCTCATGGTTTTGTTAAGGTGGCTCATTTTCACCTGTACCGAGGAGAGTGGAACAATTATTTTTTCTTGTAAAGGTTTCTAATTTAGACCTTATACTCTATGAAATATGAAAAAGGGTCGACTCATACAGGTGCCTAGATTATAACAATACTACGAAGTTATTCTTTAATTAACAAGATCCACCGAGTTACTAACTAAAATTTTGTTTTCTCATAGGTACCTATAATTATAATTTGTTCTTCATTTTTTTTAAAGTTTACTACCTATGTGGGTCGCACATTACTAGTAATCTTGGTAACCACTCATACTAAGCTAAATGCTTGTATTACGACTGGGTTCACGTTGGTAGTGCAATGGGTGGGTTTCGAACCGGTACCCAAATGATCGCAAGTCATTAGGCTACCGCCGCTTCAAAACATACTCTATCTAGGTATTAAGGCTGATCGTCTCTCCTTGGATGCCAAATTTAATTTATTTTGGTTTTGCGCAAATTGTACGTCTACACACATTTTAGGTTCAAATTGGGACATAAAAGTAAAATAAATACATTTTGGAGACATGTAAGTATTGCGAAATCGACTAATAACTAACTTATTCACAACTATCGCAATTTCTACTGCCATGTACCTACATAGAATGTGTAATAAACAAAAAAAATTTCGAAAAATCAAAAAACAATTAATTTGTCGTCCAAGGCTAAACGTGAAGCCATACCTAATTAAAAATATCCATACGTGAAACAAATGGGAAAAGCTAGTGTTCTAGATTCCTAGTGTTTTTTCCCGGGGTTTAATGCGGTAACAGCCCTTTGTACCCGGATATGCGGGGATTGTTGCCCCGGGCTCCATCCCGATCCCAGCTTATCCCAGCCATGTACAAGTTAATTAAAACGATTATCTAAATTAATCGTGTAAAGTTCGCATGGAAACATAATAAAATTGTTTGTCGAAAATTCAACCTTTTTGAATTGGTTTTTGATAAGGAAGTAGAAAAGTTATATTTTTTATACATACATAACATAACATACCACCACACCTATATTCCCCGAAGGGTTAGGCAGAGGTGTACTTAATGTACACCCACAGATCGCCGGTAAGTATGGGGGCCAGCCAATTGCCATTCACGGGGCACAAATCCAGACTCTGAGCTGCTACTGAGAATTTCATAGAAAAACCCAATAAAACTTTGCTCGACCTGGGGATCGAACCCAAGACCTCTAGCGTAGCAGTCTCGATTGGGACCACTAGACTAACGAGGCAGTCGTATATTTTTTATAATATATAAATATCAAGTAATGACTTCCGTACTCTTTGTTTTTTTCTTTCTCTCGTTATCTCCTTTTTAGGCAAACGAGCAGGCGAGCTACCTGGGGGCCTACCATGAACTTTTAAAATATTTGCCAAGTACAGGACAGGCCAACTATGCAGGTCAACCTGACAGGTTTTCTATTTGTACCATGAACAATTCGAACTGCCCTGCAATGTATCAACTTCAGACCTGCTACACTAAAGCTGTCCGGTTCGCTTTAACATAAATAAACGTTCTGAAATACGCTTTCGCATTATTATCGGTTTTACGGTTTTAAGGAATTTAGGATAATTATTTCAAAATACTGTTTTTATGAGAGTAATACTTCTACAGACACTAAGTTTTGTTGCAAAACATTTTTAGTTATCATGATTTAAATGTTAAAGACCCTTGTCAATACAAGCAACTAAAATAAGGGCTGTTTTCGAACGAAGCTTTAAGTACATACGAATCAAATAATTTCTTATACACAATTTACGAGATCATAATAACTTCTTGTGTGGTGTGGTGTGGTGGATTTTTTTTTAATTTTTGGAACGATATCTTACTCAAGAAATCAAGTAAGTAGTTCATCTTCATCACACATCGACAATGAACGGAAAATATAATACTTTTATTCTGTCTAAAATTTTAAATAATGCTACAATAGTATGTAATGCACTAAGTCATTTTTACTTTAGGTTATTCTTACAAATTAAAGAAAACAGGTCAATAAAAGCTACTTTTATACGGCTGCTAAATATGACTGCAGGGCAGTTAAATTTCAAGTGCTCTAATGTCAAAAATGAGTTGATGGTAAAGCTCTTTGCAGGTCAGCCCGCTGAAATGTTGTCACGTGACCGCTCGCCGGCTTAAGTCACGTGACCGCTGGCTGGCCGGTTATTTGATGTGCTCATGGTACAAAATAACACGACAGTTCACTTTCCGTCTAAAATTGACCTGCTATAAGAGTTTATGGTAGGCCCCCTGATGGGATGGTAAGTAGCCATCGCCCATGGACGAGTTGCAGATGCGTTGCCGAGCCTGTTAAGACGGACTGACAAGGAAGGGGACTGAGGGAGGAAATGGGCCTCCGGCGCTCCACACTCACCGTACAAAACGCAACAGTAGGTATGCATACAGCTAATTCACGTCGATATTCTGTGGGAGAGTAGTACCTACTTCCCCGGCTGTGTCGCCCCAATTATGCTGGCTCGTAGACATGCAAGCCAGACGCTACTACTCCTTTTTTACTATATTTCCTCATAGATCTAATCTTATCTTATGATTGTAGTTTCAGAACCATTTAAAATTTCTCCAGGAATTTACCACAACATCGTAAGTCCCATTAGAAAGTCATAGCTGCCTTCCTTGACGTTCCCATAGCCATTCATGCCCATCCATAACGTTTTCTGAAGATGCGCGCGTTTCAGTTCGCACTCCTTTCAAACGTCTACATAAAGATATTGAGAGATATACAGATAGGTATAAGAAGTCCTTGTTTTGTGTCTTGCTTTTTCAAAGCTTTGATGAGTGATGGGTTTTAATAACAGTGGGAAATTTACAGGAATTTAAGCATTGTGGCTGTATAGGATGTGTCTAAGGGAGCGTTGTGGAGTGAAAGATGTAGTAACAAGGGTTGAGAAAAGTATGTTAAGATGGTTTGGTCATGTAGAGAGAATGAATGAACGGAGATTGACGAAACAAGTATATATGGTAAGTATGGATGGACGAGTTGGAAGGGGAAGACCTCGGCGAACGTACCGCAGCCAAATTGCGGATCTTCTTAAAAAAGGCCAGGTTCCGAGCACCCTAAACCGACGGTCATGCATGAAGAGATTAATGAATGTAGATGAAGCGAAAGTAGTGTGCCAGGATCGTAGCAAGTGGAAATCTATAGTCTCTGCCTCCCCATGGGTGACAGGCGTGACAATATGTATGTATGTATGTAGGATGTGTCATTTTTTTATAGGCACTAAATAACGAAATTTTAGGGATTGAAAAGGCCAAATACAGCAGTAAATAGCTCGTTCATCATTCGTTTAATATTCGCAGAAGATGATATGATATCTATACATACCATACAATGTTAACAGGCTGATGTCTGTAAATTATAGATATAAGAAAATCTACTATGGAAGCTTTTTATTAGAGTCACAGCAAGCCAAAACATTATTTTTTAATTTTCGTCTGTTTGTCTGTATGTTTGTACGCGTATCATGCCAAAACTGCTGAATAAAATTAGATCCGGTTTATACAGATATGGAGCTGGAGGTATAACTTAAAATTTGGTGCATGTTTCGTTTTTATAAAACGCCTTAAAGCCAAGTTCATAGTAAGTAAATTATTTTGGGACTAACAAAACGGCAGGCAACAGCTACATATTAATATGAGTCATAATTAATTAATGAATTGAAACTGGTCTTTTCAGAATAATATTGCATAGTAAGTTAATTTCGTGTCCTACGCAGTATTTTAAGCATTCCTTTGACTGATAAGAAATTACGAAGATTTTTATATTTTCCGTGAGAATTATTCAGAATGACATATGACAGAAAATTCTGTTATAATAATCATGAAGACTTGTTTTGTACTGGACACGGCCAAGTCTCTATATATCTGGGAACTTGTCCATTTGTTTGTAATTGGATCTGTCCTAATGTGGCACTGCGCTGATGGGCGCTAAAAGCTTTTGTTTCGTCACGAAATAACTTCATATATTTTTCTTTTATTGTCACCGAAAAAGCCCTTATGGTATGTGACAATATTGAGTTGGAAAAATATTATTTATAGATATTATTTAGCCTCCTTATTACAGCGTGTGAGAGGTAGTAGCAACATTATCCTGCAGAAGCTGAAGAGTTTGTTTGTTTCTTTGCTTGAACGCGCTAAATAAAGGAGCATAAATGAAAAATGTTGCAAAATAGGCGAAAAATATTCCTTTTAAATGCAGAAAAGCCGAGAAACCACACGGGTGAAGCCGTGGGCGGAAAGCTAGTTGTAACATAAATTGGAAGCACTTGTTTCCATCATCCACAAAAGAAAAATATCCAAAAAGATAATATGAAAAAAGTCGTCCGGAAAACAAAATGTAAATCATAAATAATATATCGAAGATTTAGTCCATACATAACGGTTAACGCGAGGTAAGCACAATGGGCGGAGTGGCTGGCTACCCTTCAGTTCAGGCCTGAGTGCATGTTTTGTTCTCAAATGGACCCTTTTTTATCAGAGCGCCCCTTTTCTTGTCAAGTTGCCATTCAGCTCGCGGCCGCACCCTTTGGGGCTTATGCAAAGAGGATAAGAAGGTAAGGATTCACTAATATGCGGAATAAGTAGATGTTTAGTTTGATAGTAAATAGTTTTTCAGTAGAAGGAGTTTGGATTTGATCCCATGACCATGACTATATAGGGCAAGTTAAGGTAAGTTCGAGTTCGACCATTATCAGAAAAGGTCACTTAAGAAAACACCATCCGGCAAATTGAATTGGCTTTAATTTAATTTTCTAACAAAATCCTAGCAGTCAGGATACAAAAAAAATAAAAACCGGCCAAGTGCGAGTCGGACTCGCGTACGGAGGGTTCCGTATCATTACGATTTATGACGTATTAAAAAAAAACTATTTACTAGATCTCGTCCAAACCAATTTTCGGTGGGAGTTTACATGGTAATCTACATCATATATTTTTTTTTGTTTTATCGCCCTCTTATTTTAGAAGTTACAGGGGGGGGGACACATTTTACCACTTTGGAAGTGTCTCTCGCGCAAAATATTCAGTTTATGACGTATTAAAAAAAATCTATTAAATACTATACTATTAAATACTATACTAGATCTCGTTCAAACCAATTTTCGGTGGAAGTTTACATGGTAATGTACATCATATTTTTTTTTTTAATTTTATCGTTCTCTTAATTTAGAAGTTACAGGGGGGGGACACACATTTTACCACTTTGGAAGTGTTTCTCGCGCAAACTGTTCAGTTTAGAAAAAAAATGATATTAGAAACCTCAATATCATTTTTGAAGACCTATCCATAGATAACCCACACGTATGGGTTTGATAAAAAAAAAAATTTAGTTTCAGTTCCAAGTATGGGGAACCCCCAAAATTTATTGTTTTTTTTTTTTCTATTTTTGTCTGAAAATCTTAATGCGGTTCATAGAATACATCTGCTTACCAAGTTTCAACAGCATAGTTCCTATAGTTTCGAAAAAAAAAGGCTGTGACACGATCGGACAGACGGACAGACAGACAGACAGACGGACATGACGAATCTATAAGGGTTCCGTTTTTTGCCATTTGGCTACGGAACCCTAAAAATACGCCGAGCGTAAACATTTTTTTGTGGAAAGTACTCTCTCTTTTCCTCTTCTCAAAAGAAGACCGGCTTAACCATGCAGGAGAATTAAAATAGTTAAATGGTATTATTGTTCAGCCAAATTAGCGATGCATTATGATTCGTTTTAATTATCACAAGCATTTGCACAGCTTTCTGATGAAAACCAGCATCAAGTAGGTAGGTTATGACGTGTTTGACATTAATCCTCTTGGCGCCTTTTTTGTCCAGCCGTAAGACATTCAAACATTGCCTCTCCGTATTACTATTATAAATTATCTTTAGCTAATATAATAAAAAAATATCCGTAGGTATTGTCTTCTGTGCTGTTGGCTACATAAATCTTTCTTTCTTTCATTCGGACTACATTATAAAATTCATTTATTTTGCTTCGAATGGGTAATATAATTACTTATATAGGTGTAATGTCAATTGCTTAATTATACCACATTGAACTACTTCTTAAGTTAACACGACCTATAAAAACCAAAGCACAAGCAGTACCTGAGAAGTCTTTTATAATAATTCTGCCGTATTCTCCATCACAATGGCTTACCGTCCAATCATTCCGGTACACTACCAGTTCAAAATGGCAGTTTTCAAAGAAATCTCACAAATACTCGTTGGTCCATTGTTGTCTGAAAGGCACTTATCAGTTTTATTGCGCGGCGCCAAGCATCCCATAAAATTGGATGACACAGTTGACCTTTACTACTTGAAAAGGCAGCTCAGGTTTATTTATATTGTTGGGACCAGTAAATAACGGGCTTCCTAAAATAATTCCATTAATAATGTTAGATCCTATCTAGGCACTGTTGAACGATTCTGTGGATGCAATAGGACACGGTTCTTCCCATACCTCCGTCTTGTGCTCATGGTGAGTCCCAGAGTGGATATAGTTAAATAGTAAGGAGGGAATCTATATCCCTGTCTTATCCCTCGTGTGAAGTCTGCTAACCCGCAGTAGGCTAGCCCTTCTTATTATGACGATTAAGATTGCTGTTGCCCAAACATTGTTTTGTCTGATAGCTGTCGCTTCTTGAAAGATACTGATCGATCCCAAAGGAGTCTGGTAAGTTTGTGATGATAGTGATGGTGAACATCCCAGAAGACAGGACCATTAATACTTTGTCCGTACTCCGGCTACTTGCGCACGTACCATAAAGTCTTTAAAGTCCAACTTAAAACTGCACTGCAATACCAGTTAAGGCAAGTCTTTAATTAACTCACCAAGACAGTTAATTATTGCGCCTGAAATTCTTTCCAGTTAGTTGAGAAAATGGGAGAGTTATAACCAAATGAAAAAAGGCTTCAAAGTTTGCGAAGCTAGCCGCCGGTATCATGTCCAAGTTAGTTTAACGAAAAATGTTTTTGATTAAAATAGTTGGGGAAGCGCCCTAAATAGTAGTTTATTAGAATCTCGGAGGTATTTTATATTTAAGTTTATTTGAAACGCCAACAAAGAGCGATGGTTTAATTTAAGCAGGCACTGAAAAAGATCTTTAGAAGGAGTATTTGATTTCACTTCTTTGAAGAAACCCGCGCGTTTTGTTCTTTCTGTAAAATGTCCATCTCAGCGGTATCAAAGTTAATACTTTTGTTAACTTTGTTTTAATCGCCTTTTTCATAGAAGAATTCTTAATTTTTTCTCCAATCTTAAAAATTGCTTTTAATTATTTTTAATCTTCGTAACTTTTACATTTATTGTCACAGCTATAACAGTAGATATTAATCGTTTCTTAATACCTTAGAGACACAAAAGTTTTTCCTAATCAAAATAATCGTCTTTTCTGTTAAAAAGATCTTAATTTCAAAAACTCCAACTTCAAATCTCTTTTAAAAAAGATGTCCCTGGAGCCAATCGCCATCTTGCCAAAACTTGGCATCCCAAATTAATTACTGAACCTGACCACAAAGAGAACAAATTAGAAAGACTGTCCCCAAAGGACAACATTTAAATCAATGTTACTAGGATCGCATGAAATTAATTCGCTACGATCCTGAGTAGGACCTCATCCGGCACCCGTAGGGACCACTAATTGATATGGGCTACTTCATTTACATGACCACAGAAAATTTGATTAGCAGCCATTAAAGTAATACCGGTTTCAGCTTTAACGAGCTTTAACCCACTTTGTTGAGTATGAATTATTTATTTGCATCTATGAGAATTCTGGAATTTGGACTTATTCGGCTTGTGAATTGTGACTCATTTAAAGGTGAAATTCGTAATTGTGTTTTACAAGAGCTTTGAAGTTATATTAGTGACTTGGTGGGACACAGTGCTATATTTATATTAAGGGTATTAAGTCCTTTTCGGCAAGGACGTCTGGGATACTACTAAGGCTTGCCAAACTACTACTACCGAAATTCTCAGTAGTAGCCCAGTGCAATAGGCTCGCCCCCTATTACTTGGAACCTAAACATACCGGCGAACTATAGATGTACATTGACTATACCTTTGACTTACACTTCAGGGAATACAGGCATAATGGTATGTTATTTTATTTATGCTTATTACGCTAACTTGCTTTCCAACCAGCCTCCTCAAGAGCGTAATCTTTTAAAATCCAGCAGTTATTGGAAATACCGCGCGGGGTAATTGCTTTATCCATTTCAAGCCCCAATCATACGAAGATGTAGGTAGCACGTGGTTTTTCAACAATGTAAGAATTATACAGTTTTAAATAATTTCAGACAAAGTTTGTGTACTGGAAATCATTGTAGGCATTCTTATGACCTTATGAATTTTGTTTCTTGACATGATTCTTATGACTTTTGTTTTTCTAGGATCAGTTTTATAGTTTAAAGAATGCACGAAATATGATTAATTTGTTCTAGATGCGCGACCAATTTTATTAAGAATACTTTGCAATTCAAATTGATTCATATTCAGGAACTAATCAACCTACATTTTATTATAGTCATAATAATCGACTAAAGATTTAATTCTATGTATCATATCAAAATATTATCACCTTTAATACAAGCGCGTATACTATTAAAATTCGAAAAATGAAAACTGTTTTTATCGGTTCAACATTAGGCAATAAAATATCATCAAAATGAAAAATGCCACACATAGTATAAAAAATATTGCGCGCTTTGGCAGCCCGCCTTGCATTCTGTATTGACATGGTGCAATAAGCTTAGGTTTTATTGCCAACAGGAGATTTCCAATATAGCGCTCTTGGCATGTATCGATGTGTTTTAAGTGTAATAAGGAACATATTAAGAAGACCTTACGGGTTGAAAAGTTGACAGGTTAAAGAAAAGGCAAGACCTCATGGGTTGTACTAACATTAGACTGTAATGGATGGCAGTGACTATAGAGGTGGAAGAGGACGAGCTGATAAATCGATGTCTCCTACGTATATAATCGTATAGTGTTTATGCAAACTTTTCAGGACAGAGCTTTAAAGATGTTTTCTTGCATTGTATCGTTGAATTTAAACCTTTTGTTTTAAAATTAACACTATGCATAGATAATAAAGGAATCTTCAATATGAAGTAGGAATAAAATACGAATTATTTTTAGTTTTTTATAGCATAGCATTATTGTTGCATACGATTATTTACGTAGCAGCCATCGAAATTCGACAACAAAAATATTCTACTCATTTTGGCATATTATACTCTGACTTATCCCATTAATTTAAAATGCTCATTAATTTAGAGACACCTGATGTGAGCATTTCTTAGTTTATTGATATCAAAATGACAAATAAGGAAGATTGTAAAGGGTTACTTGGTGCTGAGTGGGAGTTTCAAGATACATTAAACATTCTTAAAATGGAAATAAGTCTAAGAATTCAAATTTATCAAGTAATCCATAAAGAATTGAAGGCAATGGAGGTATGAATGCGAATCTGAATAAACCTGAAGAATATGATTAAATGGAATAATTGAATAGAACTGTAAGAAAACATAAACCACAATGTTGGTATAAAATATTTTATTACACCTATCAAACTATGGCATGGAGGTATAATATTTTACAATATGTAGGTACTAAGTAAGAAAATTTATCTTTCTTAATACTGGAAAACTCGTAAAAAGGATATATACTGGTTTTATTGACAAGAACAGTGTAAAGAGACTTATTAGGTTTCATATCTTCAGAAATGTATTCTTGCTAATAATGTGGAATTAAAGGCAGTTTTGCGTTTGTGGAATCTTTGAAATCCAGGTATCATTTTTGTGATCCTTACAATATCATGTGGGTACTTATAAGAGTTTCCAAGAACAGAGATGTATTGGTAAAATGATTACAATCAGCCCTACTGCATCAACCTTGGGCAGTCCCAAGGTTGATGCTTATCTTTTGTCATGGCATGAGGTAAAAAATGGCATGATCAGCTTATCATATTTCGAGTGACCAAATAAGTGTTGAGGAAATATGGACGCTGGCCAATAAGCAATGGGGCCCTGGGGCTTCAAGAACAATAGATCTCAATGCAAAAGCTCGTCAACTTCAGCTATCACCTCACCTGCACTGTTGGAATACTACACAGATCATGATTTGATCTATAATTCGACCAGAAGTCAACAGTACCCATGGAATAGTAGACAGAAATGAAAAACTCACCGTATAGAATACGCGAAGGCCATTACAGCATCAGAGACGAACTGCAACTGCCTTTCAAACTCCGTGTTATTGTCGGTGAGTCGCTCCAGCCCAGAGCAGGCCCTGGAATACTGGCCGTTGTACGGAGTCTTGGGGCTGCCAGGGTATCGGCACTGGAAGTGATCTTCCCAGAACTCTGTGAAAAGAAGTTTCTTTTAGGCACCAGATAATCGCCAATAGTTGCCTCATCATCATCATCATCATCATCATCAGCCTAAACTAGTCCACTGCTGGATATAGGCTTCCCCTAGCGTGCGCCATTTCACTCTGTTCTCCGCTTTGCCTATTTGCAGTTAATTTAATACTCTTTTTGTGGATTGCGTCGAACTTTAATGGAATTTTATATTAATACTGATAAATAAATAAAAATAAATCTGTTGTGCTAACTCGAATGATAATCAAACATAGGCATGACGATAAAAATAAATTATCTACTAATACATGAAAAGAGAGTCATGTTATACAAATGCATTTTCCAATAAGTTTCCCATTGTTTTTTTTAGAATTTTCCGAGATATCATTAATTTTCTACTCCAGAAATAAATATTAGATGGCAAAGTAAAGAACAAAGGACAAAGCTAAACAAATAAACAACTGGAAATCTTTCCATGAGGAATACTGGAATAAATGGTCTGGATGCACCGTATAGCTGGAATTGGAGACAGGAACTTTTAAACAAAGTCAAAGGGTCTTTGAGACTGAACTGCTTTGCAAAATTCTTGAGGTTTCCGAACCATGTATACAAAAGAATTGGGTGCTTGCATTGTGGGCATGTAAATTGATTCAGTTCTATGTGTCACAGAAGATGAATGGTGAACGCTCAAAGGATGTTAAAGTCTTTATATCCCGTACGCTATTTGAACTATCATTTGTCTGTCGTGTGACGTGACATGGGATGACTTACTGTGATAAGCTCGAGGACGAATGAAAAATTTTGTTACGACTAAAGAATTTAAGGTAGACGAGCTACTTATATGGAAATTAAGATTATAATCTAAACTTCAATCATAACCATCGATCAAGAGGACGTTAGTTATTATTACGTACTTCACAAATCTAAGTACTTGTGATTCTAAATTATAACTAACAATACGAAAGTTTCAAAAATTTTTTGAAGCCAATAGGAATCAAAGTCTAATAAACTCAACTAATTAGTGGTGTATTCATTATTTTATTTAAATAGGACCATCTTGAGAGAATACTGTAGCAAACAAAGAAATAATTTTAAATATCAGTTCGAAAACAACAAAAATGTGAGGGAACATTACATTGAAGAAACTGTACATAAGAATGGAATTAATAACCTTTAATTTTTTGAAGGTTGAAAGCAAACTCGGCAGATATTAAATTAGATGAAGATAAATAAAAGAAAACGTCTAGCTAAAGATATTAAAATGAATATGTAAATGAAAGGCTGTCAGTAAAGCCGAGGGATCAGGCTTATGCGATGGTAATTAGTCTTAGGCTCGACCACGATACACTTCATTGTACTCAAATTATAGGAGCCCCAAGTCTGCTATATTATCCTGCCAAAATTGTATTTCAGAATTTGTTGGCTTGGACAGTTTTGTCTACGAAATTTTTCAACTCTCATGTCCTTTAATGCTATTAGCCGATCATTCTGATTCTATTGAAACACTTGGGTCCCAGATATAGTAGCCAGTTATAATATAGTAAATTGCTGTTTAAGTTATTGGCTTTTAAGCCACGCTGACACTATTAATAATTGGGAGCATGATAGCCATTCTTAAAATTAAAGAAGGTTTCTCCTTCCGGTAATAATCTTAAATTTGTGATACTTGACGTTTGAGTTATTTATTTATTTCATACAGGCGATAAATCTTAAATTTCATTTGAAAAAATGATCGTTTACAAACCGTTTCTTAAATTTAAATGTATTCATTGCTGCTCATTTTATTGAATGAATGAATGATTTATTTGCGAGAATATAGGTACATTTACATGGTTAAATAATTAGAGTCTCACTATATTCGACTTAATAGCCGTGCAAATATTTTAGTTTTACAGTCATGCTTTGCTAGTATTCATAACATTACATTAAAAATATCAATTACATTTATTGCATTTGTCATAGTCAAGACAGTCAATTTTATTATATAAACAATGTCAGAAAATGTACATTTAATTAATTATGTCTCTATGTCAATTTGAAGTTTAAATAGTCATCTATTGAATAAAAACATCTGTCACAAAGCCAATTGTATAGTGTTCTGCTAAATTCTAAGTCATTCAAGTTTCTCAATTTTTCGGGTAGTTTGTTATAAATTTTCACCGCCATGGGGTAGCAATTTTTGTTACATAGCTTTAATCTACTTCGAGGCATTATTAAAGGTTTTTGTGTTATTTTTCTTTTAAGTGGAGCCTTGTCATCCTGCTCAAAAAGCGATATGTGGTTTCTGACAAATTTGCACATTTCAAAAACATATATGGATGGAAGTGTGAGTAAACGTTTATCTAAAAATATTGGTCGACACGAATCAGTCCATTTAAGACCATAAATTGACCTAATGCATTTTTTCTGGGCTATAAATATTCTCTGGGCGTCTGTAGAATTTCCCCATATGATTATACCATATCTCAGTACTGAGCATACATGACTGTGATATACCATTAATGCTGTTTCTGTATTTGTAATGTTTTTTATTTTGCGAAGTGCATATACAAATTTATGAACTTTTTTACAGACAATATCAACATGAGATTTCCAATTACAGAAACTGTCAATACTTATTCCTAGAAATTTTATGTCATTTACTTCATCAATAATATTATTATTATATTTTATTGGCAATTCTATTGTGTCCTTTTTATTTATTTTATTATTATATGTCAAGTATCTCATAAATTTCGTTTTATCAGTATTTATTTCTAAATTATTTAAAGTAAGCCAGTCATGTATGTCCTTTAAAGCTCTATTTGTGACATTTACTGCCTGTTCACTAGTGGCCTCTTTAGTTAAAACAGTTGTGTCATCTGCAAATAATACTATGTACTGGTCTGTTGATTCTGGTAATTCATTTATATATGCTATGAACAATATCGGGGCAAGCACAGTCCCTTGCGGTACGCCATATTGATTTATTAAATATGGAGACCTATAGGTTACTCGAGTGTTTGTGTCTGGGCACATTTTTACAACCTCTGTGCATTGTTTTCGACCTCTTAGGTAGCTTTCAAACCAGTTGTAGGCAGGGCCTCTAATACCGTATTGTTCTAATTTATTTAGTAATTTATCATGGCATACCATGTCAAAGGCTTTGCTCATGTCAAGAAATACAGCTATAGGAAATTCTTTTTTGTCTACTGAGCTGATTATTTCTTTAATTAAATTAAAACATGCTAGCGTAGTGGATTTGTTTTTCATAAAACCGTTTTGTTGTTTACTTATTATATCATTTTTTACAAAAAATTTCATAAGCCTTATACACATCACTTTCTCAAGTATCTTGGAAAGAATCGGTACCAAAGTGATTGGTCTGTAATTTCCCACTTCAGTTTTTGAGCCTTTTTTATGTAGTGGTTTTACGACGGAAAATTTTAGCGCGTCAGGGAAAATACCGTTTTCCAAAGACAGATTTATTAGGTAGGTTAATGGCCTTAGTATAGCAAGTATATTCTGCTTTAATATTTTTGTTGTAATACCATCATATCCAGCTGAATTTGTATTTCGTAACTCCATTGTTATTTTATAAACGTCAATATTATCAACTGGTTCCAGATAGATGGAATTTGCTAACCTTCTTACCATTACCGGATTTTTTTTTGGCTGCTCCACAGTTTTCGGTTTTGCAATGTTTATAAAAAAAATATTTAGGTGTGTTGCAATGTCATCGCCACTATTTAGCATGCATTTCCCATCCGAAATTTTCTTGATTTCATTGGTTGCATTGTTTTGTTTTAGGCGTTCGTTTACAATTTTCCATGTGGCTTTACACTTATTTTTTGCTTTTTCTATAAATTGTATATTTTTACTGCTTTGAGTGCTTGCTACACATTTTCTTAATATTTTACTATATGTAGTGTATTTCAACTTATTTTGTTTATTTTTGTTTTTATAGTATTCGTTTTGTAGTTTCCTCTTTGTGACAAAAGATTTTTTCAAGCCCTTTGTGATCCATTTAGGGTTTGTTGAATTTCGATTCATTTTTACTTTAATAAGTGGGAAACACAATTTAAAGAAAATACATATATCTTCGTGAAATAAGGAAAATGCTTTGTTTACGTCTGTTTCAAGAAAAATCTCAGAGAAAGACAGTTTACTTAGGCAATAATAAAACTTATCCAAATTTTCTTTACAAAAATCTCGTTTATATACAAACCAATGTTTTTCAACGATAATATTATTTGCTTTAGTTTCGTTGCTGATCTTATAATAAAATGCCGGGGTGGTAGTTTGCTAGGCAGATCATTAGTTTCTTTCCAGCATGTACGGAGAGGAGTTTTGTATTTCAGACAAAAGTTAAACGAGTTATTGTTAATTTACAAGAGCGGGTTATTCAAGTAGTATTTCTAACACAATAGTTATTCAATTCCCTTATCCACCTGCCATCACGTTTGCATTGCTTACACTGAATCTATTTGCATTATCAAGATTTATGGCAACACGAAGCCTGGAATAGACACTACGCTTAAGCAGTAGTGGCACGAAGGCAGTTAAGCGTAAGTTATAGACTTTGCACTCAAGTTTATGATTCAAAGGAGGTAAACCTGTAAACTAGTCAGGTGGATGCGTTTTTTGTTTTTATTCGATTTGTTTTTTTAACTTTACCTGAATCTGAAGATTAAAAAATCATAATTTTTAAGAAGTAGGGTAGGAATAAGACTAGAATTTAACTGAAATTAAATCGTTTTTAATTAGATTTTTTTTACATTTTGATATTTAAATATATGAATTTATTTCTCAAAAACCTCGAAACACCCAAAAACTACAGGATTGCCAACTCTTTGAAATTCTTAACTCGATTCTAAGCGGCGCTTCTAAAATTATTTTCAAACTTTTTAATACTATTCCAAAACAATTTAGTATTAATTTACGTAATGGAAATGATTTTATAATTAATACCAATTACAAGAAAATCAAAGTTTTGTCTGCATTTGAAAGGGGTGAAAATAAAGTTTCTTTTGAGAAGATTCCATCAGTGATTTCGGAGAACCACCTTTATAAGAAGCGCTTTATTGCGTCTAAAAACAAAGTTGTGGAAGTGTTTTTAACTATTTGTAATGTTGTAAACGAGTTAAAAGAGAATATCTCACGATCTATATTTGAAGTTTCATTGAAAAGTTTCTTCTTCCCTGTCTGATGAGTTTTCGGAATTTGAGAGTTTATTTATTGTCGTGCTCGACTGAAATTTGGAAGAAATTTTGTCTTTCTCAGATTGCTTTCAACGGTCACGATTTGCTGCGGAAATGTCATTGAAAAGAAAAACAAATTATATTTAGTCGTTTTAGAATTATCAATTATTCGGTAGTACCTAACTTATTTATAAATACCTAAGTGGCTCTGAATAGTAAGCGTAAAAATATGATGTCTGACGGCATTCACTCCAGCCGTAGTATATTAGAAGCTAAAATAAGAAGAGACTATGTTTCGGCTTCAAATAGGTGGGACTTTTATAGAAACAAAAAATAATAACAATAGATAACTTCATAATTTCTTACCAACAAACCAAGGATTCCTCTTATTATTCTTCACATTAAGTCCCAAAAAGTACTCCTTGAATCCTATCACGTCATTGGCTTGTGGTTGCACGCTGATGGTGCCTTCGACGGCTCGTTCATTGCCATCAGAGACCAGAGACCTGGCGCTCCAGCCATCGGAGCCCACCCAGCTGAAGGAGTGGGTAGCATTGGCTCTCTCCACAGCACGCATAACTCCAGCTACTTCTTGGTCGGAGCCAAAGATGATAGCACCTGTAGATGAAAGAAGCAAATAGGAAGATTGAACTTCAGCAGTATTTCTTGTACATAATCTGAATAGTATGTTGATTAAAGCTAGTTGTCACACTATACGGTTACAAGCCCTATCGTGGGAGAATTTACAGCAATTGTTTTGAATGAGAATCAAAACCACGATACTGGCACAGTAATGGCGAGGTATACCATATATATGCGGTCACAATTATTATTGAAAACCGATGTTGTTCCTTCTTTTTCTATTTTCTTATGTATACTTGAATGGAGACAGTCTTTTAGACAGAAGAACTAAAAGACTACGCAGAAGATGTCCACGTGACTGCGATACTTGAGCTGCACAGCTTTCTTCCAAAAACAATGAAAAGAAGACCTTCCTCAAACACTTTAACTAAAACATCAAGCAGTTATTTACTCCCACGGGTTCAACATCAAAACTAAGTTCAATATTAACTAAGAAACAAGGTCTATCGTAAACAAGGGCACACGAAACTAATTTATTACCCCTCACAGGGGCGGAAATCCGAAGGGATGACCCGTTTTATTTAGCAGGTAAGCTGCTTAAGGCTCGCTTAAGACGGGAGCTTCATGTAATCCATCTAATATTCGGGTCTACTTTGGATTATCTGACTTATTACGACTATGCTGTTTGATTGTTAGTTTTTTGAGAGTTTAAGTCTCTGAATTTAATTGTGTCTTTTTAAGAAAAAAGGAATCCATAGTATCTTTTCCTGATATTGTCATAAATGTGGAAGAATTTATATTTGTTACTCAATTACGTGAAAACGGCTGAATGGTTTAATTATTTAATTATATTTAATGATTTGGCATTTGATTTGGCACACAGACAGTGTTCAATCCGGTCTAATACAATGGACAGTTTTCATCCAAGTCATTGAAGAATCTTTGCCCATATAAATATCGTAACTGTTTGTCTATTGATCTGTTGTCTTTTCATGCATAAACCGAACAGATTCGATTCGAAAAATTTGAAAAAGATAGATTAAATCTTTTGGAAGGACATAAGCTAGTTTGTGTCGAGTGAAATTGCTGGCAAAACTTAGTTCTGAATAGGGATCCGACCCCTTAACTACATTATTATGCACTCATACCACAAAGCTTATATTCAGATAAGGATAAGGCAACAGTGTGCTGGTATGTCTTACAGTTCCATTTAATAGGGGGCGTGCTGGATTAACGGAGCAAAAATCCAAACTCCAAGTAGCTATTGAGCATTTGTTGATAGGTAAACTCAATAACGCTATCAATTTCATTATCATAATATCACATATAAATAAATTCAGTGCCAGTTAAACTTGTCGATTGCAGCACACTATTACAAATTAATCTAGTGTTAATCATAGTAGAAAATATTTTGATGACGATGCGGGCACGGAGCCAGAAATTGGCTGAAATTGTATCATAATATTTATTGGACCAGCTCCATTAGTTACAAATTTATTGTTAGCTGGTCGTAGAATTATGAAGGTTAGTTCACCATTAAGCAACAATTTGAAAGAATAATTTTGGATTCCTATTTTCTTGCTCTTACTTATTGATAATTAGTAGGCTGCCACTAATCACTGGTCGATTGGTATGTTCTAGGGTTCCATTCTGAGGTTGAGCAAAGTTTTATTTAGTGATTCTATGAAATTCTTTATGACGATTGACTGAGCTGTACCTAAATTCACTTAAACACTTTGCCAAGGTTTACTTAAAAGTGGACTATCCTATTGCCGCTATTTACGCTTATCCGTAAATTAGAGTACTACGGAATAGGAGGGCTATCTTTGGAGCTGGTGTCTTCCTATCTTTCTGAGAGGCGACAAAAAGTGGGCATCAATGGAGTCACATCTCCCGGGTCTGTAGTTAAAATGGGGGTTCCACAGGGCTCTATTTTAGGCCCGTTCCTTTTCTTAGTGTACATAAATGACCTCCCCTGTATGATGTCCGAGTTATCTAATATAGTTTTATTCGCTGATGATACTTCACTCATATTTAAGATCGATCGGAATGATAGCAATCTTTTTAATGTAAATAAGAGCCTTAAATCCCTATCTAACTGGTTTGCTGCTAATAATTTACTACTTAATGCTAGCAAAACAAAATGTTTAAAATTCTCATTACCAAATGTACCACAAGTTAAGACTAACTTAATGCTTGAAGGCAGCAAACTCGATATAATCAACGAAACTGTTTTCTTAGGTATAACGGTTGATAGTAAGTTACAATGGGGCGCTCACATCTCAGCCCTATCTCGCAGATTAAGTTCCGCAGCATATGCGGTGAGGAAAATTAGGCAGATCACTGACGTAGCTACGGCTAGACTTGTATACTTTGCTTACTTTCACAGCATTATGTCATACGGTATTCTGCTGTGGGGATCAGCTGCTGACGTAGATTCGATTTTTATCTTGCAGAAAAGGGCCATCCGCGCAATCTACAATATGGGCCCTCGCGATTCCCTTAGAGAAGTCTTCAAGAACGTCAATATACTAACGCTGCCGTCACTTTATATTTTACAAAACATCATGTATATCCGCAAAAACCTGCATATGTTCAGCTTAAATAGTGACTTTCACAACCTCAATACTAGAAATAAACATAAAATAGTGGTACCTAAGTTTAGATTAACAAAAACAAATAAATCATTTCTAGGGAATTGTGTGCGTTTTTACAATAAACTCCCAAAATCAGTCACCGATCTTACCGGCAAGAAATTTAAAAATTATGTGAAATCGGTCCTTGCGAAGAAAGCATATTACAAAATCAAGGACTACGTTGATGATAAAAATGTGTGGTGTTAAAATACGGGTGCACTTGTGGTCTCCCTGGCAACCTGAGGTTACTTTATTCACTCTCAATTATCTTGTATATTGTTTACCACTTTATATAAACAGGAACTGTAAATGTGAGTACATCGTAGCCATTTATGTCTAAGTAGTTTATAGTTATCCTAGTTCATATTTTTGATGATGTGTATTCTTACACATAGTGTATCTGTTTTAGTTTGACATTGCGTTCTCATTTGCTGAGAACCTTCTTGTAATTTTAGTCCCGACTTCAGGCTAATTATGACATAAACCTCCAATGCACTCACATCCTGTTATCGGCATAATGTACCAGCAAATTATGTTAAAACAATATATTTTAAAAGAGTGTCCATGGAGTTTCTTGCCGGATTCTTCTCCATAGGATCAACTTTTTGGAACCGTGCAACTAGAGTCAATAACGTTTCATAAACGCTTGTAAAAGCTTATTTGAAATAAAAACATTTGATTTGATTTGATTTGCCGGAATGGTAACAAACGAATACCACTAAAATACATTGCTCAATCCAAAATCTTCGATAACTCATCTGCTTTCCGTTATCGAATGAGTCGTTAAGTGGCACCTGTTTTAATCCAGTCCAATCTGTCCCAACACCACATTGTTCAACCATCCACTCGGGAGCGAAGTGGCGTGCTTAATGGTAATCATTTCTTATCACCGCTAACCAATAGATTCAATTTCAGTAACCGCTTTAGCGAAAAATTGTTTCACTCGACACAGCTGCCTATCTGTGGCGCGCACGGTCACAATTTATCACATCCCCGATGCCAATATGGCGGGACTAGATAAAATTACACTTTGTAAGTCCTTGTTTGTCATTACATTAGTTTTCGGGATGTATTGCTTACAGATTTTAGAGACTATGTTACGGTAACTCTTTATCAAAATCAAAAAATATTGGGAACAAAAGTAATTCCCGTGTGAGGATGGGTTAAAAATTACTCCTGCCACTGTCTTGCCGATTAGCGTCTCATATTTGACTCATTCGGTGGCTAGATAACTTAGAGTCTTACTGACAGGCCTTACGTCTCTGTGTGTCGAAAAAACCCTTTGTGTTTATTTTGACTTTGGAGCTCATTGAGTTTTTGAATCCGAAAATAAGTTAATATTAACTTTTCGGGGTCTTTATATGGCCACTCAGTAATTACAATTCGAAAAATACATTACAATATTACACAAATACATTATTAAAATACCAGATTACTCCGGAAATTATCCAATATTCCAAATTAAATTCAATATGAAATTAAATTATCATGAATTTGCATGATAATGTTCTGGAATATTATTATATGGAATCAGGTTAATCTTTGGCTCGTGGAAGGTACGTACGAAGTTGATCGGACCTTATCAGGACATTCATTTTGTATCGTTGGGCGTACCGAGCCTCTTTTTATCGCAATAAATTTACTAACCCAATACCAAAGAAATTCTTGTCATTATTTGTAGTTGTCAAATTATTACCAGTGTAACTAGACATCCAAGTTTTGGACTCAAAGATAAACTTAGGTACAACAAATTTAAAATGGTTGGATGGATATTTATGGCCTATTTTATTTAATCAGCTATAAAAAAGAAGGAAAAACAGCGGAAACCTGCATGCCTGAGAGATTTTCTTGACAATGTGTGAAGTCCACCAACCCCCAATGGGCCAGCGTGGTGGACTATAGCCTAATTCTTCTAATTCTGAGAGGAGTCTCATGCCCAAGAGAAGGACATTGTAATGGGTTGATGATGAAAAAGAATAGACCATGTCTTACCTCTGGCTCTTGGCTTCGTGAGCAGCTTCGACACGATCTCATCATAAGCACCCTCGTGTGCTACTCCTGAGTCTTTCACCAGTTTCTCCTTCACAGCTATGCAGATGGCACTCTTTGCCAGCAATGCCTCCAACTCTTCGAATGCCTGTAATAAATATTTCTATTAACATTGGAGAGAATTTGTTTGAGTTATGTGAGTGAGACATGCCGAAGGCACAATTTGTCATTTATTACCCTTCTCCTTTTCTCTCCCTTTTTAGTAATGGTAGGCGGTGGCTTGATTGCATTTTCTTCGTAGAGAACTCAGATCATCTATGGGCGGCGGTAGCCAATTATCACCAGGTATTTAAAAGAGATATTCTAGATTTTTTCTACAGTGAGAAATAGTAATATTTTACGATTACATCGTCGTAATTGCCATATTGTTAATTGGTGTTACAAACTACTGAGCACTATTCAATCCACATTTGTTAATAAATCCATCTTGATTTGTTTGTCATTTTTAACTTTAAGTTATATGATAGAGATGGTGCTATTTAATTTTTATATCGGTATTTCTCATAAACAACCCAAAAATATTCGCAGTTAAAACCGATGCCCGAGGCTGAGGCTCATAACTGAATCAAACCAACGTTAATGACGTATATACTAATATAATTAATGGTAAGAGAGATATAATTGATACTTGGTTATTAACGCCAAAATATTGATATCGATTGACAGGTGTAAATTGATAATTTTGGCAGAATCCTCAATTCACACTATGTACCTACTCTATACTATCTGCTATGATTAAGATTTTAAGTAAAAGTTTTACTACACAGTTTTTTTTTGTTTTTTTTTTTTAAAAAAAGCTTACTAGCAATGTGGGACACACATTACTAGTATTCTTGTTAACCCCTCGTACTAAGCTAAATGCTTGTGTTACGAGTGGGTTCACGTCGGTAGTGCAATGGGTGGGGTTCGAACCGGCAACCACATGATCGCAAGTCCGACGCCCTAGCCATTAGGCTACCGCCGCTTATAGTATAGTTGTGCATACATTATAAATGTCTTGTTATAAGCTTATAAAATTTAATTCAATTCTAATTTTAAGTGCATTTAATTCTAATTTCTATTTGTTTTATACTACTGCATGATGTGGTCTCTTGTCATTGAGGAAACACAAGGAATATGTGATATTGTAAACACTATTTGCATATAAGGTGTATTCTTTGCTGGAGATCCTAATATAATAAAATAATGGTTGTTGTCGCAATTCTTGCTACCATTTACCAAAAATAAATATATATAAAAATCAATGCCACTTTTCGTTGTAATTCTATAACTCAAGAACGGGTTCACCTATCCAAACCAAATGTTTAGGCTTTGTTCGGACTATTTAGTAGATGGTTTGTGTGAAGTTTGCACAAAATCGGTCGAGCGGTTCTTCATTTATCACATTTTTTTACATACATATTATTGTATGGTGGCCAGCACATCAAGTTACCACAAAATGTCAAATTTTCTCAGTTGATTTTGAACTTTATCTTCAACAATTTAAGGTTTAAAATCAGTGGAGTGTGGAGAATTTTGACAGTTTTGTATACCTTGACCTGCTGGCGACTGTACATGAAAGTCAAGAAAACACGCGGGCGAAGCCGGGGGCGGAAAGCTAGTATGTTATAAATGTATAAATTTCGAAAAACTAAAAATATTTTCCCCAGTGGACACGATAGCCTTAATTACTTTATTGAATGTAGTAAAATGACCACATTATTACCAGTATCGGGAGCGTTCGGAAGCAGCTGCTCTGCTGGGCGTATATTGAAAACAAAGGGCCAATTAAGTAAATTAAATTAATAATTTTAACCCATCTGTATAATGACAAAATTTTTTGTTTAATCTGAAACCTGTAGATTTTTTTATTGTTGAAAATTGACTAAAATATTAATATCAAAGCGTGCTACATCGTTATCAACCCTATTTTTAGTTTAGTTCAGGTGTGACCATCCTAAGGTTGCGTTTAAGCGATCTTTGATCGCAATAAGGCCACCCATTGTATTTTTCTTATTGTTGTATCGTCTTTTGTATTCTATCTGGTGTACAATTAAGCATATTATACAAGATAAGAGAAGAGAGGGGCTCGTGGTTAAGTTGTAGCTGTGCTGATCAACAGATCTGCAAGGTTAAGCTACGTAACGCGAATAAGCAACGCGATATCACAACAGGTTGACTTATTTAGCTGCACACTGAGTGAATTTACACGAACCGCTTACTGTACAATAACTCTTAGTTAATAATAAATGATAGCACTGTCTGTATGATAGGTATTAAGATAAAAGTAAATGATGCATGCTGTTAGATATTAGATAGATTATAAGTACTGTAACTACGCTATTGTATTAGGTTAAGACCTGTGATAATAGTTGTATGTGAATAAATAAATAAATAAATAAACGTATGCCGCGGTCAGTTTATAGATGGATGACAATTCTTAACATATAAAGACTCCTCCGTGCCTCGGAAAGCACGTAAAGCCGTCGATCCCGGTTGTCATACGAACAAGCCCAAAAAGCCTGACAACCGGACTATCCTTCGAATATCGGGTTTGTCGAGAAATTGGGTTGTGGAAGCATATATACTATATTTTTTTTACTCTTTCTTTCTTCTTTCATATACCATAATTATGGCCAGAGACTTTCAAAAACAAATTTTATATACCTTGTCGTACCATTGATATCTAATGCATCGTCAGTTTACAGCATAACTTAACAGAAGTGTACGAAATGCGACGTCATTTGAATTTATCCACTTACCTATATGTAAATGATGTACCTGGCAGTGACGTGAGTAATACGCGTGGTTTGCATGCCACTGCAGTTAAACTTGAATTATGGTTGATTTACATATGACTTTGTGATGGTGTGAATTTTGTTAGTGCTTTAAGGATATTTTTTTGAGATTGTATTCTGTAGTCTACAAGGCACTATTGGAGAGCTTTTGATTCAATAATTTCATAGAAAACCCCAGGGTGTTACTGACCTAGGAATCGAACCTATCACCTAAAGCGTAGCAGTCGCGTCTAAGACAACTATAATTATCATAGTATCATCACACAATCATCATCAGCAGTCGAGTGAGTGAATCATATTCGTAATAATATATTATTTACATTAGAAAAAAAATAAAATCTACTACTACCCAGATGGATAGTATAATGTTCAATATGGTCACTTAAAGTGAAAGTTAAATAACTTAATTCTCTCTCAGTATTGAAAGGAATATGCTAAGATGGTTTGGGCATGTCGAGAGAATGAATGAAAGACGATTAACGAATGGAATTTATAAGGCGAATGTTAGTGGCAGCGTCGGGAGAGGTCGCCCTAGAAGGACGTACACCGATCTTATCGGCGAGGTTCTCCAAAAAGGTCAGGTGCGTAGTACTCGCAACCGGCGCTGGTATATGAAAAGATATATGTATGTGGAAGAAGCGAAAGAGATATGCAAGAGTCGTAGGAAGTGGCAGTCCATAGTTTCTGCCTACCCCTGTGGGAAAAACGCGTGAGTGTATGTATGTAATTCTCTCTCACCTTGATTCCATAGCTGGACTCCTCATAAATGATGGAAACGTAGCTCCACTCCAGCTTCTTGACGATCTCCACCATCGCCCGCACCTGATGGTGGTCCGAAGGTATGGTGCGCGTGAAGTACTCGAAGCGAGCTTTATTTGACAGCTCCGGGGAAGTAGAGAAGAATGACACCTGAGAAGATATCAATTTATTAGGAAACATTTTCATATATAGGTACAAAAACTTCGACTAACTTTTGTTTCTCTGTCAAACATGAGACACATATAAGGACAGATTTGTTATCCATGGGAAATGAGTATTAGATTACGAATTGGGTCGTGATATCCTGCCAACCACTATTACTATTTAAATGTCTTTGGCTCCGTTATAACTGTTAATGTCTAACCGTTAGTCCTGTATTCCATAAATAGTAATACAAAAAAAAATACAAAAGCAGCACAAAACAAAAACAGTAGGTAAGGCATTATTTTTCGCCTTTTCTGGGTCATTGAATAAGCATCAATGCATAAGTAAATAGCTGCGAGCTATTTTGACCGTCGAGGCATTCACTGAACTGACGAATTATATTCGTCATAAAAATTCAATAATATATTAAATATAAAATAAATAAGTAGATATAGTGTGATACGGGAGCGTTGCGTTTTAAAAGATGATATAGCGACACGCATTGAAAGGGATATGCTGAGATGGTTTGGACATGTCAATTTATAAAGCGAATGTCAGTGGAGTCGCCGGGAGGGGACGCCCTTGAAAGGCATACCACGACCTTATTGGTGATATCCTTCAGAAAGATCAGGTGCGTAGTACCCGCAACCGCATGTGTATGACAAGATGTATGAATGTGGACGAAGCAAAAGAGGTATGCAAGAATCGTAGCAGATGGCGTTCTGTAGTTTCTGCCTACCCCTATGGGAAAAAGGCGTGAGTGTATGTATAGATATACTTCAATTATTAATATTTTAATTAGCCATGAAATCAATTAGTTCAATATTGAGCCTAAAGATTCATAAACGAAACTTTTGTTCATACATGGTAAATAATAAATTTTAAGAAGAATATCTTACTTGTGGTATCTTAAAGAGTCGCAGAAGATTGGCGACCTGAACGGAGGTAACGCTGGAAGCCGCACCAACCACTCCTGATATGACCTTCCGGACAGCAGTCGCGTTGCAGGCGTACTCTGCATCATCGATGTTGCTGATGGAACCTGGTGGTCAAACACGTAGAAAAAGTAAGTAACAAACATACATAAAACATAGGTAAAACATACTTATTTTAGTGAAGGAAAAACACGACTGCAGTCAGGATTCAAACCAGGGGCCCTAGACAATGTTACATTTCTATATCGAAAACGAAGTTAGATTAATCTGAAATGTATGGAATTGGCATAATCTTTCGATATGTCACGTAATGAAATTATGTCAAATGCATACATTTCGGAAATCTAACTTCGTCATCGATAATGAAGATGTGACATTGTCTAGGCCCCCAGTAGACTAATGAGGCAGTCAAAAGTAAGTGATAATTGTATTCAATTACCGTTGGAGAGACTGTAGATTACGATGAGAGATCTAAAATAGTTTATTGACCTAGGATTTTTCCCAGAACAGGCCTTGATTAAATAACTTTCCTTTGCCTCGTAGTACTCGTATAAGACTTGTAACTCGGAATTCATAATTAATCTATTCAAATATTCTAAGATTGTTGTGATTTGTATCGATAAACTCTCAAACAACTGAATACATTTTCATAATTATTTCACCATCAGCAAGTTACATTATTTCTGAAAACATAGGCTAGTAAAATTGTTATTATTACCCCCCCTGGGATAACATCAATCTTACCCGGACGTAGCCACGGGTAACTTTTTTAATATTGGATGAAAATGTAGAAGACAAAATCGATTGCTAAAAAAAAATATGAATAAATGAAACGATATAAGAGACGAACGACGTCACACTTAAGTAGCATACACACCTTTAATAAAATCGACAGCCATCTCTAGTCCATAGGTATCTTTATCACAATCATCTAGGATATGAGCTCCAAGAGTCACTCCCGGTATCAGTCTTAACTTATTATTTATAATATCCAAGGTATATAGCATTGTCTCCAGCGCCTGCACGCCTCCCTGCGGCATTACCGGCCCGCACGTCATATTGTCCGACCTCTCATGAACCATCATCAACCCTCCAAGCACCAAATCACCTTCAATAACCGCCTCTCTTTTGATAGGCCAATGCTGGTGCTTCTTATCTTTCATTTCCCCAACTTGATCATTAGACATGTTCACCCAGTCACTCTTTGGTTCATTTTTGGGAGCAATTTCATAATCTACCAAATGCATTCCATCTTTCAAATTCAACATTGGGTAAAATTCTTCGGGTCTATCAGCTAAGAATGTTGGATCGTAGATCACTTGACCTGGTTTATGTTTATGTCTGTGGTGGTGCCTGTTCCTTT
The DNA here is from genome assembly GCA_958496365.1 of Subacronicta megacephala. Lineage (NCBI taxonomy): Eukaryota > Metazoa > Arthropoda > Insecta > Lepidoptera > Noctuidae > Subacronicta > Subacronicta megacephala. Next base: position 13,831,693 of record OY292527.1, read on the forward strand.
TGTGGAAGATGGAGTCATCGATGTTCAAGGAGTCTAAGGAATTCCTGTTCTCTGTATAGTTGACCATGGTAATGAGTAGACAGACCGCCAACCACTGCTGTCCGGGACGCATGTTAGAGATGGGAGTATCATACCATCATGATGGAATATCTGATCCATGATGAACGGTGTGCGTTCATTGTAAACTGTAACAACAGAAAAAAATTCATTAGTATTGTGTACAACGATACAATGTCGATTATGTAAATAGAATAAGATAAATATGTTTATAACATTACCTACATAAGTATGTAAAAATAGCTTCAGGAAATTTGTTCCTTAATAAAAACTTGCCCCTTTCCATGAATATTGTAATGGTGAAAATAAAAGATTATTAGTTTGTTGTTTTCTTATAAGATTCCAATTAGACAATATTAAAATAGAATATGTTAAATAGAAATAGTAACATAATATTAAACATAATATCGATATCACAGGCAGTGGTCTCGGTAGCTTAGTTGGCAAAGCGTCTGGTGTACTTAACCAGAGAGACGCAGGTTCAAACCCTGCCTGAGATCGAATTTTTCTTTCACTAGAAATTTTCTTTAATTAGAAAATTCAGTTCTTTGTGAAAATTTCGCAATATTTAATGCTAAAAAATAATAAAAAATAAGCATAATACGGTTAGGCAACATCGTTCGACATTGAACTACCTGTAAAGGCAGTCGTGTTGGTTGAAAGACATAGTAATGTCTCCAATAGATGGTGCTGACGTCGCCTCAAGACGTAGAATGTGGAAGAGAAATTCGATATCACAGGCAGTGGTCTCGGTAGCTTAGTTGGCAAAGCGTCTGGTGTACTTAACCAGAGAGACGCAGGTTCAAACCCTGCCTGAGATCGAATTTTTCTTTCACTAGAAATTTTCTTTAATTAGAAAATTCAGTTCTTTGTGAAAATTTCGCAATATTTAATGCTAAAAAATAAGCAACATAATATAGTTAAGAAATACTAGTCTGTTAAATAAATAGTAGTGAGTAGAATAATGCACAACTTGCGACCCCCCGCTCATATATATAAGAGCGCGCGCTAGTCGCGCATAGTTCAGTCATCAAGTAACCGGCGTGGGGGAAACAAGTAAAAAAACTAATGAAGCCTTCTTATTTCTTCCTGCGTTCAGACGTCGCCAATCCCAGCGGGTAATGTGCATTCGTGCACAATTATGATCCAATCATGTTTTAAAGACGACAAGGACAAACAAATGATTAATTATTAATTTACTTAAAAAAAGATTATAAAAATTACAAAACATGAAACTCAAATCAATTCAGAACATACGGCACAGTATTCTGTAATCTTGAACAAATACAATAATTTCAGCGGCTATAATCCAACTGTCCATTTTGTGAACTCTTCATAAACTAACATGTAGCGACGGAATATTAATAATATAACACAATAACATGCCTGCTTGTGTTGTGTCGACCCACGTCACCCAACCAAATTTATTTAATATGACACCTTAATATAAGACTGTGGTCTGAACGATGGCTTATAATATGAAACCGGGTATGGTTCAGGAAATAATTTGTTACTATGCTTACTTTAAGATAGCTGAATATTAAATATACAAACCTCATACTCGCTATTATAAGTCATTTCTAGAAAAATCATCTCTTCAAAATGATATTAGTTAAAGAGTATTTACTTAAAAGAGAACTAAACTATACACAATATATGAAAACAAATTGTCACGCCCAGGCGTCGAAGTATTCCTCCGCATCACTGTCGTCTGGTTACGTGCCCAGAAGACTGGCAGTATTGCCACGTTGAATGGCAATACTAATTCTTTGTCCCAAGAATAACCCAGCCCTATGGTCACGTGAAGAGTCGAAAATCTCTTGGAGATTTCCTTAAAAAGGAGGCGCGCACTTGGACCCCATGGCCCGAGCGTTTCGACTCCAAACGGCTCAAAAATATAGCTCCCATTGAGGTTACTACAAAGGGTAAGGTTAGGTTCAAGACTAAGCGTAAATTTAAATTCAGTTCAATTTAAATACAGAAAATTACTCTATCATCTAAAGCCATGATCTCTTTTTCTAACATTTAAGAGCTCATCTCTTGTCGGTGGAGTAATCGCTACTGTTTTCGATTCCTTGCCTTTGTTGACCTGTTGATATGACTCTTCTCCCACTTTTTCCTTTACAAGATCAGAAGCTATTTTTATATAAAGTAGACCATTTAGTGGTATGATACAATTTAGTTTGTTAAATGTTAGTTTAGAAAAGCTTGCCCCAAACAGAAACGATTTCTAATAAACTTTTAAGTACAATAAAAAATGCGATAACACGAATCTTCAAACTGCAAAACCATCAAAGTACATAATCCCTCCATTTAAAGTGAAGCGGGACAGAAACGAGAAGGACCATCCATTACTTGAAACCGAAAATTTAATACACAAATTGTTGGGAGGCTTAAAATTTCAGGGGTTTTTAAAAGTTTGCAAACAAGCGAGGAAATAGGGAATTCTCGTGGAGCGACAAATGAAAGAAGCGTTTGGAGAATCCAAATCTGTTTACGTTTACAAATTTGATTTGGACGTCTGATAATTTCGAATTACGTACTCAATGATTTAGAAATGAACGAAAGTCGTTGCTGTTTGTAAATTTTGAGCTAAATCTTTACAAGATTTACTTTCCGAGATGCTCTTAAATGATAAGTAATGTTTTTGATGAGACAATTTCTGAAGAAAGGAACTCTCAAATATTTAGATTTTCTTTTGATCATTGTTGTATCTATCTATTTTTAGATAGAGAAATTCGCTCGGGTTTCTATAACCCTGACAATAAAGTTTTTATGTTGTAATAATGTCTGCATTATTATTAATCCCTGAGTGTTCGCCACTCATAGATATTTAGGATATAAGCGTTGCATTACAGTCAACCAAGTTATAGCTAAACAGCTAGCTATTGCAATCAATTTAACATTTAACACTTCTTCATGGGTAAGTTAATAAGGAACTTGATTATACTGCACATAAAAAGAAAGGATTCTTTCCCCTTTCCTTAGGAGCTTTATAAGGCCATCGAACAAAGAGCTGAGTTACTTAACATGACTAAGAAGAAAAATATGACCTTTGGCGCCGGCTCCTTTATTTCATTATTGTTATAAAGCAAAATTGCAATTATGTAACATTTATGAATTAAAGGCATTCCCTTACCCTTTTTGATTATATTTGTTACAAAAGAGGTTGAAAGCTTCGGACCAGGCCATCGACTAATTAATTTAATTGGACGTAATATTAGAAGCATTGGTGCCAACTCCTATCTTGTTCTGTTTCTATTTAGATTTAATTTAAGGCATCAAATTCACTAACAAAGACTGGCAAAAAACATGTCTCTTATGGCCGTAATTATTAATACCTAAATCAAGGCCTAACCTAAGCATAAAATGCCTTAATGTTCTAGTTAGTCTCTAAGCGATCTGTCCTGAATATCAAATCCTATAATCCCAACGATCACTATCCTATAAAAAAGCCGGTCAAAACAAGTAAAAACTTTGAAGACAATTTTCTAACTAATCCTTGGGTCACTTTGCTCATACTAAATTTATATTGTGTACGTTGTTGGCTTGTTGGTGTCTAAGTGTGTATCGTCGTAAATCGGTGCGGCTTAACAACAATAATGTTTAACTTTGAGACTTGTGGAGTTGTGGCGGAGGGGCGAGAACGCATCGTTTTAATGCCAGTTGATACCGCGTCTTAAGCTTTGTTCAGATGACACGTAGATTTTGTAAAATGTGTCTAAAGAATATTGGGAAATCAGGCGGCTATTTCATAATCAACGTCATCAACGCATTTATTTGTCCATTTTTTTTGTCCGATTTTTGGGCACATGTCTCCTTTTAGAGTAGAGTGAGAAGGGTTAGGCTATAGTCCTCCACGCTACCAACTGCGGCTATTATTTATTTATTGTGTTATTATTGTCAGTAGGTATAGAATCTTTTCATGTGGTCAAAAATGATACACCTTTGATTTTACTCACTGTTGCTGACTTTAAATTTAAACATACCATCATCACGCCTGTATTCCCCGAAGGGTTAGGCAGAGGTGTACTAATGTACACCCACATTTCGCCGGTATGTAAAGGTCCCATGTAATACGGGGCGAGCCTATAGCCATTAACCGGGCACAAATCCAGACTCCGAGCTGCAACTGAGAATTTCATAGAAAAACTCAATAACACTGCTCGATCTGGGAATCGAACCTAGGACCGTAGCAGTCACACTTGGGACCACTAGACCAACGAGGCAGTTAAATTTAAAATTAAAAGAAATTTAAATGCAACTGAAACTCTTTTGACATACGGCTCGAATTGAAAATAAAATAAAATACAATCTTTAGTGTGTACGGTCTGCACTGACCTTTATGTATTTACTATGTTACTAGCATCTCTAAATGTTCTTCTATGTTATAAAACTTTTTCCGACTATCGTGAATCTAGGCGCAACGTCTGAATCCAACCTTAACAGCACACATTACGACACACACATCGATGTAACTTTATTTAAGCACTTCCGCCATATTGTGGTTTAAGAGAATAGAGCGGTTTTATGTGTATACTCAAAGTCATATTCGGTAACTGTAATAGGAACGATGGTAGAAGTTTCTTTGTTCATACATTGCTTTTTATGTTTATTTCTTCTTACTAAAATAGAAAGATCTAGTTTTTTCGAAGTATCTTAAGCAATCAACGTGCGATAAGTCGTTATGCTTCGTAAATAATGGCTGAAGTACAATGAAGACTGATATATGCGAGTCGTTAGTTTTGACTGGTCAACTGAAAGCTGATACGGCCTTTTATTCAAAAGGCATGTTCAGATATTATACCATTTTTTAAACGGGCATATTTGATAACTACAACAACTACTGTCTAGAGTTTAAAAGAGACTATGATTCTTTGAGTTGGTTGTGGAGTTTCTTTGTTTCTTTTCATCTAGTAAAAAAAACGTACCGTCATGTAAAACATTGAACTATAAAAGTGTCTTTAACCTTTTGCACGCCAGAGTATAAACGTAGCGCCGTACCCCTGACGCCAGGCCACTTTTTCTGTCAAATTACACAAGGTAGTGAAAACACACTAAAGTAATGATTAAATTGTTTATTTCATAAAATGGGCGACGTATATTTTGTCATATATTTGTGACGTTGGCGTTCAGGGTAAGATTTCGTTTGTCACATATATATGTGACAATGGCGTTCAAAAGGTTAAAGTATTTATTTAAAGAAATGAATATTATAGATTCAAAATCAGAATATAATGTCCCCACTGCTGGGACACAGGCCTCCTCTCGGTTATAGGGGTCACCACGTGAACCCAGTGCAGGTTAATAAATGTCACATGTCTAAGAATTGTTGGTTTTAACACATGCTGGTTTTCTCACGATGTTTTCCCTCAACGTTTTAGGAAGCAGTGGTGATGAAATAATTTACTTAAAGTAAAGCGCCTGTCCGGATTCAAACTTACAACCACTAGAATACCACCACTCCTTAAATATCATTTATTCTTACCAGCTTGGTATTTAACATGACTATCGGTAAAATTCAAAATTGCTACGGGGAAAGAAAAAAAAAACGCTACTATTCATCAACCCATTACATTGTCCCACTGCTGGGCACGGGTCTTCTCTCAGAACGAGAGGGATTAGGCTATAGTCTACCACGCTAGCCTACTGCGGGTTGGCAGACTTCACATGCCGTCAAGAAAATCTCTCAGGCATGCAGGTTTCCTCACGATGTTTTTCACTCACCGTTTAAGGAACCGCGTGATAATAAATTATTAATACGCACATGACTTCAAAAAGTCAGAGGTGCGTGCCCTGGATTCGAACTCAAGACTTTTGACTTGGCAGTCCAATGGTCATATCACAAGGCTATCACTGCACTTAACGCTACTATTAAAAAAGCAAATGGCATCCGGCATTGAAATCCATTAAACGACACTATATCTCTTTACAATTTCTCTTCCCTTATAGCAAGTGTGGCAATTCTTAGCATACACGCCATAAGCCTATTAGTAATGGGTGGGACCATTGGTATGAATGTGGGTCGCATGTGCCATGCAGCACATTCATTAACCACTTCGGTGTCCGCTCCATCATAATTTAGCCACTCAATTAAGTTGGCTTATGAATGGATGACCATTATCGTGTAATGGTCTGCGTTTCGAACAAGCTAACTAGCTCGTTCTTTTTCATGTAACAAGTTGAACGTTTTTTTTAATTACCATCACGGCTGTATTCCCCAAAGGGTTAGGCAGAGGTGTAATAATGTACACCGAGACTTCGCCCGGTATGTTTATTTATTTATTGTATTTCAGGGTATTAAGGATTTTATTTTCATTTTTTTTCGAATATTTCGAACGCTTAATATTAGGCAGACCTAACTCGAAATACGACACTTGTTGAAAAATCGCAAAAATGTTTCTTTATCATCAACTGGAAGACCAGTTGATAATAACTGGAAGACCAGTTGATAATAACGAAACATTTTTGCGATGGTTTGATGTTTTTGCTCCATGAAAATAACGTCACAATAATAAGTTACGTATTGTAAGAAAAGTTGATTAAGTAATTATTTAATTATTGATACTGACTGCCTCATTAGTCTAGTGGTCCTAAACGGGACTGCTACGCTAGAGGTCCTGGGTTGGCTAGTTAACGATTAAACCCGAACTCCGAGCTGCTACTAAGAAAAACCAAATAAAAATGCTCAACCTGGGAACCGAACCAGGACCTCTAACGTAGCTACCAGCACGTAAGACCACAATACTAATAAGGCACTTTCAACATATTTTATTTTAAGGTAACAAGCAGCTTATGACATCAACAATATTTTACTCGTCCGAATTATTTGAACGTAAAATTTTTCATCATTACTTTTCTCCGACAAACAGCTTTTTTTAGTCGAATTTCATTGAACGCCCCACCAGATGTTGATGTCATTTGGAATTCAATTATTCAAAGATTTTGATGTGACATAATTCAATTCCTTCTTCGCAAAATATTTTCGCGTGAATCACAAATTTTAACCTATATTTCTATAAATACTTATTGTATAACATCTCGTTGAATAGTGATATCCAAAAAAACTGTTTTTTTCTGACATAAAGGTTAAAATAAATTCGGAACGGCAAAGAAAAAATATGTTAATGACAATTAATATTATATGTTTTAGCAGTAGATAAGTAGGCAGCTTAGAAACTCATCATGCGAAAATTTTACAGCAATGAAAAAGACTGGAATTTTGTTATTTAGACATTTTTGTTTCTACCTAAATGTTTTCATTTCGGCTTTGTTTAGTCCATTTAATACACTTTCCCTCTTTATTTCTAACCAGACATTTTGGTTCGTTTGAGGAACTCTGAACAAATGCCAATTTTCATTTGCAAGTAACGGACCGATGGCTTCGCTTGTATTCAGACAAGAATTCTCTTATTTAAATTGCCTATTTGTTTGCCGTGTTGCCTCGCCGAATTGTATTTTTCGACAAGAAATATATTATTTAGTAATATTATTTTGTATAATATAAGCAATTTAGGTACTCAATTAAAGTTCACACTGAAATATTTAGCTGGAGGAAGTACAAGCTACGAAATAATTTTCTTTGTTCCTTAATTGGTGACTGCCTCCTTAGTCTAGTGGTCTCAAGCGCGACTGCTACGCAAGAGGACCTGGGTTCGATTTCCAGGTCCAGCAAAGTACTATTGGGTTTTTCTATGAAATTTCGCAGCTCGGAGTCTGGATTTGTGCCCGGTTAATGGCAATAGGCTCGCCCCCTATTACATGGGACCTAAATATACCGGCGAAATGTGGGTGTACATTAGTACACCTCTGCCTAACCCGTCGGGGAATACAGGCGTGATGGTATGTATGTAAATTGGTGACTATTGAAAGAAATTTTGAGACACCTTGCTTAAAAATGTGGAAGCTTGTTATTAGCAATTTAAGTAAAAATATTGTTCTTTAGCTATAAGTGTTTTGAGTCTGTAAGCTTTCCTAAAAATAAATAAATAAATAAATAAATATAGAAATTCCATTATTTTACAAGATTTTATAGTCTCTTGTCTATATTATTGTCAGTGCGAGACAAATATCACGATAATTAATAGTAACAAATATCTGATCTGTAAGCCTTGCAAGTTATTGTAGGGTCTCCGTGATCCATATTAAGTACAAGAGCTCATTTTCGACATCGTGTGGGCGTCATATGATAGACGTTCTTGCCATTTCGGGAACATTCCGAGTTAATTTAAGATATATCAACAGATTACCGTGGGAGCTAACGAGTTCTTTCACATAAAAGGTAGTATAGGAACCCGCTATCAGTTATATTGAAAAATTGCAGAAAAACAGTTGACAGTTGCATGGGGAGTGCCTAAAGAGTTCTACAGAGTAGTAGCGTTTCGTTACTGCGCTTCGTTCGGTGAGCGAGAGGGCCGGAGGCCCAATTCCTCCCCCATTCTCCTTCCTTCTCCTTTTCTTCTTCCCCTCCCTTTCCCTAAATAGGCTCAGCAACGCATCTGCAACTCCTTTGGTTTTGCAGATGTCCATGGGCGGCGATGACTACTTACCATCAGGTAGCTCGCCTGCTCGTTTGCCGAGTTATCCCATAAAAAAAAATAAAAAAAATACATCCAGCACTGGACTATTGTGGGCTGTTTTGTACTGTGTCCCAAAAGCTGTTGAGTCATGATTAAACACAAGTACAGTAGATTATAGCTGTTACCTGACCCACCGAGACCCCACAGTCCCACCTGGAGTGGGTCAGGTAACAGCTATAACCCACTGTACTTTCACACCGTCTAAGGGAATTAAAAATTACCATTGAAATGATATTTATTTTCTGTAAATAGATCTTTTAAAGACTAATATTACTTTTACAAGTCGATTTAAAAAAATAATATTAACTACTGCCTCATTAGTCCAGTGATCCTAAGCGCGACTGCTACGCTAGAGGTGGGTTCGATCCCTAGGTCGAGCAAAGTGTTATTGGGTTTTTCGATGAAATTCTCAGCAGCAGCTAGGAGTCTGGATTTGTGCCCGGTTAATGGCAATAGGCTCGCCTCCTATTACATGGGACCTAAACATACCAGCGAAATGTGGGTGTACATTAGTACACCTCTGCCCAACCCTTCCGGGAATACAGGCGTGATGTAGGTTTTTTAACTAGATGGCGCCGTCATTTCATATCTCCCGACCTCTGAGAAGAAACGTCGAAACAAACTCAGAGAATCATGATCTCTTTTAAAGTCCAGACAATAGTTATATCATAGATTTGCGAGTTTTACAATTTGCCTGCCATCAGGTAGCTCACAATCTCGTTTGCCGAGTTGAACCATAAAAAAAACATAGCAATAATATATTGATACATAAATTAATAAATCATAACTTGACGAGGTACATAAGTTAGCAATTCCTACAAACGCTAGAAGTTTCCAACTATCGACAAGGATACTATGAACAGAAATCCATAAATCAACAGCGCTTACAAAAACTTCATTTATATAGGGAGGAAGTTCTGGAACTTACTGTGAAGGAACTAGACATTTGGCGAAAAGTTTCCAGCGCGTTTTCCTAGAATAATCGTTCCGGTTATGTGAAACGTTGATTATCCATATTCAATGGTTAAATGTACGTCATAGGAATAATAACATACTTGATAGATCAAGTCCATTTTTTTCCCTAGCCGTTACTGTCCCATTCATAGATCAAAGTCCATTTTTTTCCCTTAACCGTTACAGTCCCACTGCTGGGCAAAGGCCTCCCCGAATTCCTTCCAGGTGCTCTTTTCTTGCGCCACCTCGAATCAGCTCTCGCGGTACTCATCCAAATCATCCCGCCACCTCTTTCTTGGCCGACCTCGACTGCACAAGTCCATAAATGTAATAACTTCAAACATATTTGATTTTGGACATTCCAAATAATCCCACAAAGGTTTCGAAATTCTGGCGTAAAAATACAACAAAAAAATAATAATAGTCCAACGCCAATATTTTAATCCCCTCAGCACTCACGCTATCCATCCTGATGCCTTTAATACCCTTTAGCTCTCACGCTGATCCGACAACTCAAATATCAGTTCCATGAAAGCTACACACTTACTTTGTATGGCTTTTATTAACCGACTTAAATTTTAACAAAAAAGTAAAACTGCCTTTAAGAAATCTTTAAAATAATGATAAACTAAAACAGTTTCAGAAGTCAGTGGCTTTAATTTGAGTGGATCTTTTATTTCCGCCACCTACCTCATTGAAATGAAATGAAATGATGAAATGAAACGATATTTATTTCTGTAAATACATCTATTAAGACACTTTTACAATTCGTTTTTTTTTCTTTTTTTTTAACTAGATAGCTTCGACGTTTCCTATGTGACGACCTCTGAAAAGAAACGTCGAAACAAACTCAGAGAATCATGGTCTCTTTTAAAGTCCGATGCGATATGCGAGTTTTACAATGTAGGGCAAAATCTGAACAGGCCTTTTGAAGAAAGAGCCATAGCAGCTTTGAGTCGACCTGTCCTAACTGATGGCACGCATACATCAGTCATCGTCATTACCCTGCGTCATTAGTCTAGTGGTCCTTAGCGCGACTGCTACGCTAGAAAACTTGAGATCGATTCCCAGGTTGAGCAGTGTTACAGAGTTTTTCTATTCAATTCTCAGTAGCAGCTCGGAGTCCGAATTTTAGCTCGGATAATGGTAATAGCGTTGCCCCACTATTGGGCGTAAGTTAGTCATGATTGTCTGCCTAACACTTCAGGAAATACATCCGTGGTGGTATGAATATGTACAATGGCAGCTTTATCACTCCCACCAGCTACCCAATTTGTAATGAATTAGTGTCTAAAGCGCTTAAATTTACTGATGCGATAAACATCTCACCCCTCATTAATTATTCACCAAAAAACCTTTTTACCTCTCCAAAAAATATCCAACAATTTGTAAAACCAAGTACAGGCCATGATTAACGGTACAAAACACTAACCGCACCGACTTGTGTCCGTCCGGTTTTTAATTACCGAAACGTGGCACAAATACTTGCTACTTTCAGTTTTTGGACAGAAAATGTGCCTGTATTTTGAGGCAGTAATTAATCAGAGCGGCTTTTTAGGCACTCTAGGGGTAGTGTGAAAGGCGAATTTTTAAACTGGGAATTTTTCACCTCCCCTCGTTTGTAATGACGTCGGCTGAGGGTTGGCACATTATGTACTTGGCACTCGTTAATAATGGCCAAAACTGTCTCTAATTACGATGGTTACAGTTTATACCTTTTCCTTACCGCAGATTTTTTTTTGTGAAAGAATTTTCTTTCATTAGAAAATTCAGATCTTCGTGGATATTTCACATTATTGAAAAAAATCCCTGCCTATCACTGATAGGAGGTCCGTGTCCCAGCAGTGGGCACATTATAGGCTGATTATGGTAATGCTAAAATAAAATAAAAAAATACCGAGTAAGAATACAATATACAATTAGACCCTGATATATTCCTATATTTTAAATCATTCCGATGGTAAAAGTCATGAATGGTGGGGATAATAGCCCTAGCAGGTTTTTAGGGGGAGATTCATTAGGTTTTCCCACACCTTATATAAAAAGTAAGATAAGACAGCAATTTGTTGAAGAATAAAAAAAGTAGATTTCTAGAAATCATTGACCTATACTTATATATATGCAGTGATAGCCTAGTGATATGACCATTGGACTGCCAAGTCAAAGGTCTCGAGTTCGAATCCAAGGCACGCACCTCTGACTTTTCGAAGTCATGTGCGTATTAATAATTAATTATCACGCGCTTAAACGGTGAAGGAAAACATCGTGAGGAAACCTGCATGCCTGAGAGATGTTCTTGACGGCGTGTGAAGTCTGCCAACCCGCAGTAGGCTAGCGTGGCGGACTATAGCTTAATCCCTCTCGTACTGAGAGGAGACCCGTGCAGCAGTGGGGCAATGTAATGGGTTGATGATGATGATGATGATATATATGCATTACCTAAAATCAATAGAATTTGCTTTTTTAAAATTAAATCAATATTATTTAACAAAACAAAACAATTAATTCCCCTTTGTACAGGTCCTTGCTATCTTTACAGCGAGCCAGTCGCAAATTATTCAGTTTTCAGAATTCTACTCTCAGTGCGCTCTTTTTAAAGAGATATTTAATTTTAAGATAAAGAGATCTCTTTGGCGGAGTGAAGCTCAGAGATTTTGTGCTTAAAGAAACGTGAATACAGAATAAATTATTTGCTCACTGAAGTAGTGGCTCTAATTTGCATTGTTGTTAAGTCTACGCAAGGTTTTTATTGTATAAAAAACTAATTAAAAACATTGACCTCTTTTAAATACATTTTAGTCTTTAAAAGATCTATTCACAGAATAATTGTATTCGTAAGTAGGTACCATTTATCATGTGAGATACGCATAAAGTTGAAGTTTCTTGTTTATTCTATGCTTCATTCTCCACGAGACTGCCTCGTTGGTCTAGTGGTCTCAATTGCGACTGCTACGCTAGAGGTCTTGGGTTCGATCCCCAGGTCGAGCAAAGTGTTATTGAGTTTTTCTATGAAATTCTCAGTAGCAGCTCGGAGTCTGGATTTGTGCCCGGTGAATGGCAATAGGCTCGCCCCCTATTACATGGGACCCAAACATACCGGCGAACTGTGGGTGTACATTAAGTGCACCTCTGCCTAACCCTTCGGGGAATACAGGCGTGATGGTATGTTATGTTATGGTATGTTCGTTCTCCAAAGGTGTCAGGTCTAGGCATTAGGATATATTATATTAAATTATAAATGTACTCACGGCTACCCATCAAGCTGTATAAAAGCCAGATTATGCTGGCCTCTTACTGTATGGGAAGACTATACAATGCAAGATCAACTTAAACTGGATTTGTATAAGTTGACCTGTAGCCGTGTGTGCCTAATTCTGCTTATTTCAAGTAATAAGTAGATTTACGCTTAAAGAATTAGCTAAGTGTTACCCTGTATAATGTTAGTGTTCTTAATGTCGGTTTAATGGTAACTTTATTGTTCTGTTTTATGTTACACAAATTTGTATATTTTATCGCCTTATTCTTAATTTTACACCATTATAAGACTTAATGACGTAATAAAATGTCAACAACCTTTTGTGCTTTTGATAGTACCAAGTCTGTTTATTGGGTACAGAATTTTTATTATTATTATACTGTTTTATATAATTTAACATTAAGCCTGTCGAATTTCTCTTCCACATTTTTATATCTTCAGGCGACGTCACAGGCACAGGCAGTGGTCTCGGTAGCTTAGTCGGTGAAGCGTCTGGTGTACTTGACTAGAGAGACGCAGGTTCAAACCCTGCCTGAGATCAATTTCTTTCACTTGAAATTTTCTTTCATCATAAAATTCATATCTTTGTCAACAATTCGCATTATTTAATGCTAAAATACTAGGCGTATTTTAGCTGGGCACTAACCGACGGCATTTAACATAAATGCATACAAAACAGCTAGTCCATTTTATAAATGCATATAACATAACATCACGCTGCAGCCACGAAGGATCAGGAAGAGACTTATGTACTAGCCGTACCCCGCATTAGTGTAGTACCTATTTGGACCCTCTATGAGTATACCCAAAATATCTGAATCGCTGCTGTGATAAAAAATAAAACTAACAAGTATACGAAATTATTAGATCTTCTATTAGATAACAGAACAAAATATGAACGAAGCTGTAAAAATAAAAATCAATATTCATTGTGAAATATTTTCGTTATAAGAGGCTTAATGTAAGATACTTATTTGATACCGCCATAAGTTCTTTATAAAGCTAAAAATAAAAACAAGAAAGAAACGGAAACGGTGTTTATAATGTTAAATGATATTTTCTCTGTAAATAGATTCTTCAAAGACACTTTTACAAGTCAATTTTTTACATTCTCTTTTTAAACTAGATGGCGCGAATTTTAAAATAGCTATATTTTCCAAAGGAACTGAAAGGATTACTCCCTTCTCCTTCCTCTTCTCCTACCTTTAGGTACTAATATAAGTATCTGTAGGCTATGGTATTAGGTATTTTATGTAAGCTTGGTATTCATAGATATACCCACGAAACAAGATACCTTTGTATAATTTAACAAAAAAGCAATATGGACTTCAATTGGGAAAACAGCTGGCATATCATATACAATTGTTACTTGGAAATCTCTTCGAGCAAACTGTGGGGCATTCTTTAAATTTCAGCTTGGACCAGATAAATATATAATGCATTGTAAAAGTGGTTTATTTCTCAAAAGCTTGCCAAGAAAGGTTGCATAAACTGCGCCATAATATAATATACCTGCAACAATCAGAAACACACGGATTTAAAGTATGAACGGCCCCGACTGCTTTTATAATCTAAATGAAACACGCTAAAAGAAAAATTTAGATTCTATTATTGCGCCAACCCCAAGTAGATTGGAATAAACCTACGCACTTATGGAGACTTGATTCTTTTTTTCCAAAAAATCTTTTTACTGCGTTCCATACATAATGCTGGTTAACATTATGGAGCGCAAAAGCGTTTGTTTTTTATGATTGATGATTTATGTTAAGTTAAATAAGTACGAGTAGATACTAATACTATTGGGCACGGCTATTTTAAGTGCTTTAAACCAACTAACTACTATTAAGGTGGACACTCATATACGAAGGCCTTACCTAGCTCATCCTGAGGTCAATATCTAGAAGAGGCCATAAAATTGAAAACATGTATGAAGTAGGTAATTTTGTAAAGTTTCAAAACTCAAACCTGCCTCAAAAGGTAGATAATCGGAAAAACTTAAATTTTTACATGTCCACCATCCAAGCTGATCGAACATTGTATAATATGTAGGATACAGCGGCTATTACCAGTAGAATAAATTATACATTAATGTTTTCGGGCCCGGTCTAAAAGGTATTCCGTATATTTTCAATCAAATTTATGTTCCCGAACCGAACGAAATATTTGAAATGGTATCGAGAAATTGCGAAAGCATTTTAGTTTGAGTAAAAATATATACATTTTGGCATTATCACTAATGCTAATTGATTGTAAAGCTTTGAAATATTCTTTGGTAAACCCAAAGAAGTTTGGCTTAAATTTGTAGGCGTCTGAAATTATGTTGTGCCCAAAGATCTCATGTAATAGGGCGCGTGCCTATTGCCATTAACCGAACAAAATGAGGTAATTTATCTAGTTTAGGTAATGAGTATTGATCAAAATAGGAACAAACTTATTTCGTAGAAAATTCCAAGAAGATCATAGAGAAAATTTGTGAGCCTAACCATCAGTTGAAGATATGCGCCAAAATGTTTGCAGTAAATTTACTTTTTCCAAAAAGTTTATTATTCTGTTTGAGCAGAAAGATCGTGTGATTACTGCACTAAACAAACAAACTGTACCACAAATAGTTCAATTAATATGTACTTCTTTGTCTGGAATTGACAAGATCATTAATTCCCTCGTAAAACTGATATGCCGTTATAGATCTTATAGTGTTAACTGAAGGAGTATAATGGCATGCCGTCTAACAGCCATACTGTGTGCAATGATACGAGTTTCCTTATGGGAAAAATACTGGATACATTATATCGTATACAACATTTGCTATGACTATCGATACCATGACTGAAGGTATAGATCTTTTCAAGCCTAAACTGCTGAAGACATTTTGATATATTTTTTTAAGGAGATAGATTACATTTTGATTATAAGTAACTACCGTTTTAAAAAAAGTTCTTCTGGGACGCAATAGAAATTTTGAAAAAAGGGGGTTTCTTTTGGGACGCAATTGAAACTGTGAGCGAGCAGTAAGTATTATATTAATATTTTTATCATACGTCTCATGTTATCTGAAGCAATTTTTTTTGGCTTCCAAATAAAGATTATAATAATATAATTAATTCCTCCACAATTCCCCTCTCAGTACCCATCCTTCTCCTTTTCTCCTTTCCCTCCCTTTTTCTTAAATGGGCTCACCAATGCATCTGCGACTCCTTTAGTTTTGCAGATGTCCATGGGCCGCGCTGACTACTTACCATCAGGTAGCTCGCCTGCTCGTTTGCCGAGTTTTGCCATAAAAAACAGAAAATCTCTCTTCACAAAGGTTGGCCGATAATAATAATATTATTATCCTAGGACTAAGTAACATAATATAATGAATATTAGGACATGATACAATGAATATAAAAGCTCCTTTACAAGAGACTGGAGTTCGTACTAGGAAAGCTGTGTTACGGATCCCCAGGCTTTAGTCTAGTCTAGTAACCAGGGTACAAGTGGTAAAATATCAATACATTGTTACAATGATAATTTCAAAACTTGTAGATATTACACCTTCTAATTTGTCTTCATTGTGGTTAAACGACCGCATATATATGTTGCGGATATGACGTACAGTTACGACGTAGATAAGAACTTTATGTCCTTAGCGTGTTCATGGGGCAATTAAAGGTTAATTTAATGACTTGATTTGGTAATAGGAAATACTGTAAACTTTCTTAATATTTCCTGAGGGTGTGGTTGAGTATATAATTGAGATAATTGTATGAGTAGAATTTAATTGATTTGCCTCTACCCACGGTTTCACTTAGATACCAAAGGATTTTTTAAAGCGAAAAGATAAAGGTCTTCTCCAAGGTCCAATATAAAACAAAAACTCTAAAATCAAAATCGATTCTGCAGTTTTTGCGTGGAAATGTGACCAATAAGTAAGTAAAAAGTCAGAGTTAAATTCGCAATTTATAATTTAGTGTGGATTATAGCTATATTATAACAGTTATGGAATGCAATCAAGTATTGAGTGTTTAGCCAGAATTGCCATAGAAAATGTAATATTCTTCATAACGTAATTAAATATAAGTATCATCATCTTGTTTAGGTACTGTCGCATATTAGGGCACAGGCTTTAGGCTGGCAGAGGGGTTAATCCACCATAGATTTGGCTTCACTTTTTCATGGTACGAAAAGTCTTCTCATAGCTACAGCCGTCAAAGGAGGCGGTAGGATATGTCGGAGTCGCGCCAACTAAAAAAAAACTTGGTTTCCCTTGCACTATAATAGTTGAGCCATGGCACTTTAGATAAAATTTCCACTTTAGATAAAAGCCATCAGTCCTTATTGTGGTGAATGTCACAAATCCCATGGATTTTAGAGTCTGATATACTCTGCCGCCTCCGGAGGTCTACAATCCATAACAATTTCCAGTAGCCGAAAGAAAGTTGGCGATCATCACTCCTAAAAAACCCGCTTAAAAAGAAAATTATTGCATGTCTATACAACATAAATTAAAATAAGTTCTGTTTCGTTGAAGCAAACATTTAAGAGAAATTGTGGAAAAGCAAATGAGCGCTATTTTATTTGAAACTCGCTTTGAGGTTTGTCATAAGAATATCATGGCTTTTATTTCCTCTGTAGAAAGCAAACGTACTTGTTGTACGGGCATAATGTATTTTTGTATATTCTAGATGCTTTATAGAGCTTTATTTAAAAGACTTCGTCGACTTTGCATAGATATTCTGAAGCAATTGAATGCATGAGTTGTTACAGAATGTGATTTTTAATGTCATAATATTTTTGCTTTTACCTTTAATGTCCTATACCATTGACATAAAGTTCAAATTTCAATAATTGAACGACCTTCGTGAGATTAGAACACGCGCATCACGACATGCTTATTCTGTTATCATGTCATGACTGCACGTTTAGCGTAGCGATTAAAGTGGTCTCCAAACCACTACTCGTTCGTCATGTGTCAGGGGTTCGATTCCCGCCCGAAGCAAATATTTGTGTGTTCCATGGATATTAATTTCGAGCTTGGGTGAACTTTTTGTTAATCGTATGTTTGTAAAGTTCAAGAGAGACAGGGTTGTCCCTAGATCGGATAATCTTTATTATAGAAAAAACAAAATTACACATAGACGCCTAGACTGCTTCATTAGTGTTTTAAGCGCGACTGCTATGCTAAATGTCCTGGGTTCGATTCCCAGGTTGAGCAGTGTTATTGATTTTTCTATAAAATTCTCAGTAGCACCTCGGTGTCAGGATTTTTGCTCGGTTAATGGCAATAGTCTCACCCCCTATAACATGGAACCTAAACATACCGGTGTAATCGTATGTTTAAAAACACATAATATACAATATGTCATGTCTAACCGGCGAAGGAAATCATCGTTAATATTGAAAATTTAGCGAAATTCCGCACTCCGCACTAAGCCAGCGGCAACGTGGTAAATTAGAGCCTAAACAGGGGGTACAGAGATCAATATTCGTTGTAGATATAGAGATAGACTGACTAGATGAATAAATATCTTCCACGAAAATCTATTCGCTACAGATTTTCATCTAATAGCCACATAATAATATAACTCAGTATTATCTCTCGCTGAGTATGTAAAGAATTGCTTGTTAACGACGATATATCTTCGCGAGCATTAACTGCGATATTTTTGCTTCGAAAATCTAGAATTTCTTCCACAAATTATTAGTCGTGTTAGGATTAAGATATAAAATATTACATATGTGGGATTATTCGCTAATAAAGGGATTGTTAAATATGTTTTTAATGTACAGTCGCCGGCACAGCAGGTAATACAAAACTGGCAATTTTCTGTAAAGGATTTTAAACCTTAAAGTGTTGACGATTAAGTTCAAAATCAATTGAGAAAATTTGTCATTTTGTGGCAACTTGATTTTTTTGGCCACCGTACCGTGTAGTTTAAATTATAAATTTTGTAAAAAAAAGATCCATTCTTATTAGTAACATGGCAGGAGGTCCTAGGTTCTATTTATTTATCTATGTAGGAAAAGAAGTTTTAATTTGTTTTCCTATGAAATTCTCAGTAGCAGCTTGAAATTTTAATTTGACCTGTTAATGGAATTATAATCTCATAGATTGCCTCAATAGCCTAGTGGTTCTAAAAGCGACTGTTAAGCTAGAGGGCCTGTGTTTATTTCCTGGGTTCAGCAGAGTATTACAATTTTTCTATGAGATTGCAGCAGAGTTGGGACTTGGGCCCGCTTAAAGGCAACCCCCTATTACATGAGACCTAATCATATTGGCGAAATATGGGTGTACATAAGTACACCTCTGCCTAACCTTTGGGAATTACAGGCGTGATGGTATAATCTCGTTCCAAAATATGGGACCGAATTCATACTGAGGACTTGTCGGTGTATATCATAGGTAGTACCTACACTTCTACCTAAGCCTTCGGGGAATACATAAGTGATTTATATAGATGAAGTTTTTGCCTCATTAATTCATTATGCCTTCTAACATATTCGATTTCCCTTACGCATCGGTTTCCAACACTCTTAATCAAACTTGTTGTTAGATCCACTTTGAGTTAACTTCTCTAATAGATTTATCTCTCTTTGTATACGTACTTGTTTGTTTTTTGATTATTTATGCGCAATATAAGAGCTATTTCGTCGAGTAAAATTTTTCTGTGTGATTTATTTGAATAGCTAGCGGTGGTGGCCTAGTGGTAAAGGCCGCGACTTACGAGTTGTAGGTCGTAGGTTCAAACACAGACAGGCGCTTTACTTTGTGTCAACTTTTTCATCACCACTGCTTCCAAAATAGTGAAGGAAAACATCGTCAGGAAACCAGCATGTCTTAGAACCAAAAATTCGAAGACATGTGACATCTACCAACCCGCACTGGGCCCTCGTGGTGGATTACGGTCAACTTCCTCTCGCCGAGAGGAGGCCTGTGCCCCAGCAGTAGGATCTTTATATAATGATGATTCTAATAATAATATAACATACCATCACGCCTGTATTCCCCGAAGATTAAGGAAGAGGTGTACTAAGCCCACATTTAGCCGGTATGTTTAGCTCCCATGTAATAGGGGGCGAGCCTATTGCCATTAACCGGGCATAAATCAAAACTACGGGCTGCTACTGGTAATTTCATAGAAAAACCTAACCTAACACTTTGCTCGACATGGGAATCGAACCCAGGACCTCTAACGTAGCAGTCACGCTTAGAACCACTAGACGAATGAGGCAGACTATAATAATAATATTATGCTGAAAATAAACCAAAATTTATTACAGATTAATAAAAACCATCAACACGAGGTTATAAATGAAATACTTTATAACAATAGAAAATCAGTTTGACGAAACAGTAGGAAATTAGTTTTGTGATAAATTTCACAAACACATTTATGTGTAACAATAGGGACGAATAATATAAAAAGCCTCATTTTAGATGAACACGCTTCATGTTTGACTTTTTCTTTATATCACTTTTTTTCCAAGTCAGCGGTTTTTTCTTGTAAGGGTGTGTGTACCTTTGAATATAACCATTTATCTGATATTTCGACAAATATAAGAAATCAGAAGGGGTGGATAAGTCATAGGAAATACCGGCCTTATCTACTGTTACATTTATAGTGCGCACTGCTCTATAGTGGAACTCGCTACCGGAATCTTTGTTCCCTGAGACCTACAATTTGGGTGTCTTCAAGACGAGAGTGAATAGGTATCTTCTAGGCAAGCGCGCTCCATCGTAGACCACTTCGATGCTTAACACCAGGCAAGTTGTGGTCAAGCGTAGGCCTATCAGTGATAAAAAAAATGCACTCATGACTTATTCCCATAGGAGAAGCCCGAAACTACAGAACGCCATAACTTAAAAATGTCTAAAAATAATGACTCGTAAAAGTATAATATTTTTCCAAATATTTAAAATATAATTTATAATCGTCATCAACCCATTTACCGTCACATTATACATTTTTAAATTTTATTTGTTTGTATCCTTTCATTATAATAATTGTAATTCGGAAGGTAATTGGTTTGAGAACATTATCTTTGTATTTTTGCAATATTGTCATATGTGTATACGCCTTTAGGCAGTCTTTTTTAGTAAGTTCAATAACATAAACGGCACGTATCGTAACTTTTTGGGTTCAAGATAACACTATGTACCGGGTGTCAAACTGTCCATATCTATATTAATAAATCTAAATAGTTTGTTTGTTGTTTTTTGTTTCAGACTGCCCCATTGTTCATGTCTAGTGGTGCGAAGCGCGACTACTTCGGTAGAGTTCGTGGGGTCGATTTTCAGGTCGAAGTGTTATTGGGTTTTTCCCGGTGTACCTATACCTAGTGTGTGTTCCGGTGAATGGCAAAAAGCTCCCCCCTATCACATGTCACCTAAACATACCGGCGAACTGTGGGTTTACATTAAATAAACCTTTGCCTAACCCTTTGAGGAAAACAGGCGTGTAGGTAGGTATGTGTTTTTGCATTTGATAGCCCAATTCTGCCTCCCCATGTGGGGAAAAGGCGTGAATGTAAGTATAAACGGTGTGCGTGTTCATAATTCCCATTTAGCTTGACCGATTTTGATGAATTTGTAGTTATCAGTCCAGTCGGATCCAGTAGGCAGATGTCGACATCCTTTGGGATGCAAGTGAATCTACTAGAAATAAGTAGCTAGTATTTGTATTGATAATATCTATAACCCATCTTAATTTTAGTTACGATCAGATGGATAAATGCATTGTTCATGTTACGAAGACAGAATATTGAAATGTCATGCCGTTTAATAAAGAGAAAAAAAAAAAAAAAAAAAAAGTCTGAATTGTATATTCAAATAAACAAACTTTGTGTTATTCGTTTTAGAGTTGGAAACATACGGGGACTGGAGTTGCGGCAAACTAAATAAAAACTGTGGTGTCTATTACTCGACCGGCTACTCATCTCCTATCCTCCTCCTCCTTAAAATAAAAATTAAATGGTCCTAATATCGTGGTGTACCTATGCGTATAAGTAGGCTCTTTAGCCAACTGATCCCACTCAGAGTGGACCCGCGGGATGAGTTGACTAATTCATAATTTTTAATATTTTTTATTTCTCGACTCGCTGACTCCCGATTTGACCACTGACGAACAGTAACATTGATTATGATAATGCGATTATCACACTGCATTTTACCCTATTTATTGAAACGTCAACGCGTTGTCAGGAAGCTGTCTTAAGCGTATTTTGTATTTAAAAAATTAGATACTTGCTTACAATGTCAAAATCTTCGGCCCCGCGCTACGCAACTGAGCGCAGTGCAGTGTGATAGTCGCCTTATACAGTTCATCTATTTTCGGAATCAGTGGTTGAATTCCTCATTGATTAAATATGTTACATGTTTTGTGGGTATGTACCTACTTAATACTAAATAATTTAAGTAAGAGGACTGTTCCTGTTTAAAAAAATGAAAAACATTACATTGTGTTACTGTTTTACATATAATATGTGTGTTATGTGTTTCTTCTATTTTTATGTTTATAAACCAAATTAAAATTTGCAGTTGTGGTGAAAATGGTGTGTTGGAATTACGTTGGAGTTGCGTTTCCGCCACTTTTGTACTCCCGTATGTTTTTAAACGTTTAACCGCTTGTTGATAGAAGTTATGTTTTTGTGAATGTGTAATCAATTTTCACGGTACTGTGTGGAGTACCTCCCACCCTCTTCATATTTATCTTTTCTATGTCCAGCCATTACATATTCATGAAAACCTGTAATAACTCGTTTATGTTACCTGATCCCTTTTTCGGAGTTATTTTAATTATATTTTTGTAGGATTACAAAAGTAAACGTAACGGTGAAGGAAAATGTGATGAAACATATTTTTTTAAAGCGTAAAAATCACAATTTACATAATTTTATTATATGTAAAGATAGATAGATGGATATTTTTTTTTTTATTGTACACAAGAAACAAAATACAAAACAAACGTAGTAAGTAGGTACAATTGGCGGTCTTATCGCTAAAAGCAAGTTCTTCCAGAGAACCATTGGGTGGACAAGATTGGTTAAAAGATAATGGGCTGTTGCAGGTGTACATAGTAAATATATACTTAATTATAAGTATGTTGGATTGAGATAAAATATAAATATAGAGACTATACTTATCTTTAAACTCTACGTATTATTCTTATAAAAATTGTGACTGCTTACTACAACATCTGCACAAAAACATTGTAACATTTTTAAAACTTAAAAATATATTTCTCCGTATTTTTATATCTTGATGCATAAATTGATTCTTTGTTTGCTGTTTCGCGTTGCCCCAGAGCATTTTGTTGCTGCACTGTTTTTGCAAAAAGTCGTCGAAATCAACGTTTTTTATTTGCAAAACGCGCTCTGTCTCTTTTAGCTTGCAAAATATGGAAATATACTGTTGTGTTTAATAATACTTTTTTTTATAAGTTAATTTTGTAAGACTGCTTCATTAGTATAGCAGACCGAAGCGCGGGTGCTACGCTAGAGGTCCTAGGTTCGATGTCTAGGTCGAGGAAAGTGTTATTAAGTTTTCTACGAAATTCTCAAAAGCAGCTTGAAGTCTGGATTTATGCCCGATTAATGGCCATAGGCTCGCTTCCACACATATAACCTCAAAATACCGAAGTATGGAAATACATTAGTAGATACTCCTCTGCCTAAACCTTCGGGGAATACATAAAGGCGTGATGGTATGTTTTGTGCAAAGTTTAAAGGTAAGGTACCTTTAACCTTTAACCAAGAAATTATGAGCTAGCTATCAGTCTGCATTTAATGAGTTAAGACGATGGAAACTAAGTTAAAACATGAATAGACTATTGAACCTATGTTTTAATGGAATAAATTTGTGTCAGTGTAATCTCAAATAAATAATAAATAAATTTTTTATTGACATAAAAACGGCGTTACATTATTACAATGAAGCCCTGATTCCTGAGCTAGGTGGTAACCTGTGTTACAGGAATCAGTGTCTTCTCCCATTAAGTTACATTTCAATTTATGCAATAAAAATACAAACATGAAATCATACAATCCTTACTGTAAGTGTGTGTGTGCACGTGTGTGCGAGTGTGCGAGTGTGTGTGTGCACGTGTGTATGTGTGTGTGTACGATGTGTGCGTGTGTGTACCTGATTGTGCATGCGTATGGGTGTGTGTGTGAGCGCGTTGGGGGTATTATGTATGTATTATTATTATTTTTAACTTTGTGGGTCCTGGTTGTAATACAGATTATAATAATAAGTTTTCGGTTTGTATGTCATCCAATGAGTGTATCCAGGTGTTTACTTTCCTTTTAGTCTCCATACTTGATAAGGGATTAATAAGAAGAGCCTTGTTTATCTTATTATAGATATACGTGGAAAGAAAATGATGCTGTCGTCTAGCTGAAGCAGTCTTACAATTTACCATATTGCAGACATTAGTGATAGTGCGTTTACTTTTGTTGTTATGGTTTGCAGGTGTTCTTTGGTGTTGCTTGCATGTTAGACTGAGAAGGTATAATTGTCTCACTGTGAGTACTTTACAATTTTGATACAGGTTTGTGGTTGGGAACCGATATGGCTTGAAGGTCATGACTTTGAGCAGTGATCTTTGCGCTCTTTCCAGTTGAATCATAATGGTTTTACCGGCACCACCCCATACCGTAATACAATACCTAATTATTGACTGAGATAGCGATAAATAAACTGTGCGTAGAAGGCTAAAGTAGCCACATGTCGGAGTTTTTTAAATGCCCAAACGAGTTTCCTGACACGACAGGTCGTTATTTCCACATGCGGCCGCCAACTTAGTCTGTCATCAAGGACTATGCCTAAATATTTTACTATTGGTTTTTGGGAAATAGTAGGACACGTGCAAATGGCCCCATTGTCAGCACGATCACAAGAGTGAGCTTTAAGGCTTATTGCCACGGGTCGAGTTTTGGCGAATGAGAACTGCAAATATGACGTCTTAGCGATATTAAGGGTAAGCAGATTACTTTCCAGCCACTGGCTGACTTTATGTAGACCCAACTCGGCTGTGTGCTGCACTTCTTCCCAAGTCTCTCCTCTCTCTCAAACCGATGAGTTTAACAAAAAAATAACATTCTTATGCTGTCTAAGATAAAATAACACCTAACTGTATCAAAATTTACAAATAATAAAATTTGTATTAGTTTTTCTGAAACTCTGATTAGGTTTATTTATGGTAATTTACATAAATTTTATAACTTTTAAAATATTTAATCAAAGTGTTTTTGTCTACATTGCATAAATATTATTATAATACCTAATCCAATGAAATATATTTTGTGGTACATGCCTAAATTTTCAAATATATCTATCATTCGAATTTAAAACCAATGTGACGAGGTTAGAACCTCATTTCATTCGCAGCTTCGTCAAATACAATGTACTTAAAGTGAAATTAGACTTGAGTACTTAATGGATTAACATTTTATTTACTTAAGATTTATGATTGATGAGACTTCAAGTGAAGCGTGTGGCCTCTCCACTCTTGAAGTATTTTGGGAGAGCCCTTCATTCCTAATTAGTTTAAATTGGGTGGAAATAATAATATTATTATGATGATGTTAAGAATATGTCTAGCTATTTGAGTGGTCTAGTGGTCAAAAGTATCGCTACGTGATATCTTGGGGTCAATTAATGTTATTAAGTTTTTTTATTGAATATTTTTTAGTACCATGTTGTGCTCAATAGAGTTTCGTTTCTTTTACAATAGGGTAGACGTACTGAAAAAAAATTCAAATAATCTTGTAAAAGATATATATCTACGCGTTCAAAGTTTAAAGTAGGATTGAGGGGATGTTCTGTCCCTTTTCCGCAAATGAATTTTAGTATGGACTTCGTATGACTTACGGAACGATTTACGTCACATGCTCCTATAGCGCTCTCTGTTTAGCGTATAATGATTATAATTTCTTTATTTTTGAACCGATTTTATTTCTGTTTTTGACTGCGGTCAACATAATTATAATAGTTAAAGTGCTTATTTCTTTAAAGGTTAGGTAGAGGTCTTCTGTAACGGGCTAACCTTTTAACAAACAATTTCCGTTTTCAGTGCAATAATAACTAGGTAGGTACTGCTAAAACTTTCTAAGAAACTATATAAAACACGACCTCGGAATTGAACCTTAGGCTCGGAATTCATACTTTCCTTTGCCGCCAAATTCAATTTATTTTAGGATTTTCGCAAATTATCATTTTTGGTAGAATCCGCGATTTTAAGCACATGTTTTAGTACTCACCTGTGATAACATTATTGTTGATGTCGCAATTCCTACTAAAAGACGTACACACGGCCACAGGTCAACCTATACAAATCCAGCTTAAGCTGATCTGGCATTATAACGGCTTCCCATACGGTAAGAGGCCAGTGTAAACTGGATTCGTATAGCTTGATATGTAGCCGTGCGTACAATAAGCGATAAAAAAAAATTGGCGCCAAAAGCGAGAGATTCCGCCTTAAATAAAGGTAGTTACGTAAAAACCTTGTTATACCTATCTCTAAAATTCCACCCCATGTCTAATTTTCAAGTAAAATAAACCTTTGAAATACGACCTCGCATAAATGTTATGATTACCGAGCGACATTGAGCTCTTATGAGGATACGTGTATACTTACGATGTTTATTTTGCGGATTAGGCAGAGTTTTTGATGTAATAATGTTGAATCCGTTGACAATGCGCTTAGAAATATTGTGTGAGGATTTTCTTGGTTTAGTGTTAATTCTTGCAGTTCATTATTAATGTTATCATTAATAGCGGAAGTGTGTAAGCTTGTGATGTTTTGTGGTATGGCGCAGGGAAATCATGGGGATTTCATTAAATAATATTTTCTTCTTCGTTACAAGAAGGAAAATAAGAAGTTAAATAAGTATTTTTAATTATTTTTTTACGTAGTATACATTTTTAGACTGTCAAGTCAAAGTTATTTATTACTATATCTCTGACTTTTCGAAGTTGTTCACGACGCGCCGCGCGCGGGTTAAACATCTAACAGTGTGCGTGTAGTATCAATGTGTGTGTGCGCCTCCATTATGATAAGTCGACTCCGCCCCTTATTGTCGTCACGTTGGCAGAGTCGACTTCGCGGAGTAAAATCGTGACCATAAAAGGCAATGTAAATAAGAAATAGTTGTATATAATAAAATGGCGGTTATGAAGGATGGATGTGGGAGCGGGAAAGGTAATATAAGTAGGGGAATGGCGCCAAGCGCCCTCACTTGTTACGCGCTCCCGGCCCTAGCAGGTACACTGCACTCGCTCTTCAATTTCGTGAATAAGTTTAAGTATAAGTTGTGTCATCAGTCATCACCTTCACCACCCGCATCCATCCTGGGTGGAGTTTGTGTCTGTGTAAATAGTTTATCGATTGTTTTCTTTCTGATTCCCCGGAGACCCCTCAGTGTAGTAACCTCCTTCCCTATTCAGCCCACTGCTCGACGTGGATCCCCCAAAGAAGTTATATGCGTATTAATAAGTGTTATTATTATATATGCGTATTAATAAGTTAATTGAGTTCATGGCAATGTTGAATAAAAATAAAGTTTTAAAAACTGAGATGGCTCAGCTGCATTCAGAGTATGTTGAAGCTGTTGAGGTCCGGGATAGGCTCCAACTTGTGGTGGATGGGTTCAGCCATTGTAGCATTGAGTATGAGCAAGCTCTAAGCCGTGCGCATTCCTTAGAACACCAGCTACATGAGGCAAATAATAAGATTTTACTGTTAGAATTTAACACCACAGCCGCGTTGAACCACAGTCTTTACAATGAGTTGGTAGTCAGTGCCCCGGATATGGTTTCTGTTGCATCTAACAAGCCTATAGTCACCATAGATCTGACATGCACAGATGATTCAAACAACACAGTGCAGGTAGTTAAGTGCAGCAGAAATAAACTTAAAAAATACATAAAAATCAATAAATACATCAGGAAAACACAAAGGTTGGTAAAAAGACAAAAATATTTTATAAAAAATGTTAAACTAAATAGAGAACGACTTCAGTTACTTGATAAACTAGATATTTATTCTTTAAAACTCAAAAATAATGCTTATAAGCATAAATCTGATATTGAAAATTTTAATTATGAGCTTAATAAACTTCATGATAAGTTAACATCAATGACAAATAAATATAAAAGTTCTGAACTGCAGATGAGGGAGTACATGTTGGCCATGAATGAGTTAGTCAGCACATGTACATGTAACCATGAGCGCAGACAGTCAATGACAAATAATAACTTTAACAGCGCTCCACCACATTCACCGTTGACATGTGATCCTAGCATTTTGCAAAGTTTAGAGACACCAGATAATATTATTACACCTTGTCTGACCACTGAAAGTATAAATACCCCAGAAATTTTAAAATCAAATATAAATAAAAAGTATGTAATATTTAGTGATGAAATTGGACGTGGTATGGGCCAGTTGTTGTCAAGTTTCATGGGACAAGTGACTACAAACATTTGTATGCCCGGCTTAAATTATAAGTACATTATAGAGAAAATTATTAATTCAAAATTCAGTCCAGACACCACCATAATTATATTTATTGGAAATAGGGGTAATGTGAATAAACAACAATTAATTGATTTTCATGAAAAATTACGTGCATTACATGTAGATAATATTGTTATGTTCACATTCCCCTACTCAAAAAGTTTGCCACAGGAAGAAAACAATACTAGATATAAGCTTAACCTAAGCTTGCATACATTGTCAATACACAATCATAAATTCCATTTAATTGACACTAACAACTATGTTAGCAAATATTTTTACCTGACGGAAGATAATTACTATCTTTCTACTTATTGTAAGAGACAGCTAGCTATGTCTCTCTCATATTATTTTCAGACATTAGCCAAGAATCTGGCTAATAAACATATTGGCTTTATTGAGCCCTTATCTGACATTCCATCAATTGACATTGCAAATAATTTAAATTAGAATTAAGGACAACAGAGACAACCTCTTGCATAGATCTATTGATTAATGATAATGATAATACATCTGGCATATCTGAGTGTTATATGAACTGTAAAAATAATAATTTTATCAACCTGGTTCACCAAAATATGCAGGGGATTAATAATAAAGAGCTAGAAATAGAATTATTTATGAACTGTAATAAAATAGATATTCTTTGTATTACTGAACATTGGTTGAAAAGTCATCAGCTCATGTTTAACTTTAATAATCACCAGGTTGGTAGTTCATTTTGCAGAGAGAATGCTATCCATGGTGGCTCCTTAATTATAGTTAACAATCACCATAAGTTTAAAGAACGTAGAGACATTGTGGGCCTCTCTGTTGAACGAACAATTGAAATAGCCTGTGTGGAATTGGAACGGTTTATTGTTCTAAGCGTGTACAGACCTCCATCAGGCATGTATGATAGTTTTGAAAGGGTGATGGAGGAAGTACTTTATAAGATCTGTAAGTCTTACAAATCCATTATTATTTGCGGTGATTTTAATGTGAATTTATTGGAAAACTCAAGTGCCAGTACTAAAATAAAAAGTCTTTTCTTGTCTAATAATCTGGCACACTTATTTCTGGAGCCTACTAGAATAACTGCTTCAACGGCCACATGTTTAGATAATATTTTCACTGACATAACACCGCACCATAAGGAAGTTATTAATGTGATGGATTCTGACCACTGTGGACAGCTGATTACCATTTGCAATAAAGATAAAATTGTGGCTAAAAAAGATATCACTGTAAACCCAAAAACTGCAAGTCGCTTGGAATTATTTAAAACTAAACTTATTAGTAAACTAATTTTTTTATCATACAACAATGACCCAAATAAACTTTATGAAACTTTTTTTAATTCTTACTGTGAAGAGTTTGATTCCACTTTTATACCCAAGACGATTACAGTTAATGGTAACGCATCCTTCAGTGAATGGGCTACTGTTGGTATTCATAAAAGCAGGAAAAGACTATTTGAACTTTATAATGAACGATTATATGTCAACACCACAGAGTTCAATACCTATGTTAAAAATTACTCAAAATTATTTAAAAAGATTTGTTGGGTGGCCAAGACACGTTATATAAGTCAAAAAATAAAAAATAGTAATAATGTTATCAAAAGTACATGGAATATTATCAACAGTGAAACAGGAAGGGTTCGTAGACGAAATGGTGATTATAGCCTTAATATTGATAATAAGCTAATTAAATCAGATTTAGAAGTAGCCACAGCATTTCAGAACTTTTTCTCTGACATTCCTGTTTCCATTACAAAATGTTTAAACTCATCACCCACTGTTGCAGAATCTTTACTTAAAGATAATGTAAAAGCTAGCGATACTGATTTCCTATTTAATCATATTAATTATAGAGATATTATAAAGACCTTCAATATGTTAAATGTGAAAAAAACTGTGGACCTATGGGGTAATTCTGTTGACGTTGCTAAATCGATAATTGACATTGTAGCACCTACCTTAGCTGTTATTTTTAATGATTGTATTGACTGTGGGAAATTTCCTGATCTAATGAAAAATAGTAAGATTACACCTTTGTTTAAATCAGGTTGCACGTCTGACCCCACAAATTTTAGACCGATATCCGTGCTACCTACATTTAGTAAAATTTTTGAAAGACTTATGTTAGACCAAATGCAAAGGTTTTTTAATAGACATAAACTCTTACATTTAAAACAGTTTGGCTTTACAAGGGGTCGTTCAACAACCGATGCCGGTGTTGAACTGTTAGGACATATTTTTGACGCATGGGAGGAATCATACGATGCTTTGGGTATTTTCTGCGATTTATCGAAGGCCTTTGATTGTGTTGTTCATGAAACATTGACCAGGAAGTTATACCACTATGGTGTTAAAAACACTTCTCTGAATCTTATTATTTCGTACCTGAGTAACAGGATTCAGAAGGTGGACGTCAATGGAAAGAGATCTTCGGGGTCCGTAGTTACAATGGGCGTTCCGCAGGGCTCGATTCTTGGTCCATTCTTATTTTTAATTTATATCAACGACTTACCTCATCTAATAAGGGATAATCACGAAATAGTGCTGTTTGCAGATGATACGTCACTATTATTTAAACTTAAACGTCAACAAATGTGTTCTGACGATGTAAACAGCGCCCTCTCAGAAGTTGTGCACTGGTTTAATGCTAATAATCTACTTTTGAATGAAAAGAAGACTAAATGTATTAAGTTTACAACACCTAACGTAAGACAGGTGAAAACCAGTGTACTTATTAATGACGAAGAGTTGGACCTTGTGGACACCACTGTATTTCTGGGCATCACTTTAGATTCTAAACTTCAGTGGGGCCCACATATAGATAAATTGTCGAAAAAGCTCAGCTCTGCGGCATACGCCGTTAAAAAGATACGTAGCTTAACTGACGAGGATACAGCTCGCCTAGTTTATTTCAGTTATTTTCATAGTGTGATGTCGTACGGTATTCTGTTGTGGGGGAATGCGGCCGACATACAATCTATTTTTGTGTTGCAGAAACGAGCAATTCGGTCAATTTATAATTTAAGTCCCAGATATTCACTGAGGGATAAATTTAACGAGATTAATGTTATGACTGTTCCATCACATTATATTTATGAAAATGTATTGTATGCTCATAGGAATATTAATCTCTTTAAAAAACGTAGTGATACGCATAATGTTAATACCAGGAATAAAAATAAATTCATTGTTCCTGCTACCAGGCTCCAGAAAATAAGTAACTCGTTCAAATGCCAATGTATACGCTTGTACAATAAAATCCCAAGCAACATTCAAAACCTGAGCATCAACAAATTTAAATCAATTGTTAAGCAGAAACTGTGTTTGAAAGGTTTCTATAGTGTGAAAGATTATATGGATGACAAAAATGCTTGGGATTGAATTGAACTGTTCTAATGAACCAGGCTATTGATTGTATAATGCCAAATGTACCCTGACATTGAATTTGATTATTCTTTTATTAATTATTTTAATTTGTAATTGATAATTGACATATCTTTATACGTTTGACATATACCCAATTAATTTGATTATTACATATTATTTTCTTATTTACTATTTAATTTTATTTGTGAACATTTATGTGTAATGCAGTTACTAGTGACCTCGGTCCTCAGTACAACATGTTTTTGTAACATAATTTACACCTGGCTGCATTGTCGTCATGCTCCCTTAGATGTCATTGCTTGCGGTAGCGTCATTGGTCGGGTCACCCCCTTCCCTCTAAAATGGCGAGGGAGGTGATGGCTGATCCGTGCGTTATACTCGTGAACGGGTGCTGCTTGTGGTGACTGGTCGACTTGCTGGCTATCGTGTCTCAAATATTATTATTTTTATTTTTTTCCTTTCACGAGTTGACTGAGTTGCCTTGTAGGTCATAGTTATCATGCATAGTATTATTATTAATGTACACTGTACCATACAAAATGTAAATGTGAGTACTATGTCGGTTTTAACTCGTATAACATTTATTTATATTAAAGATTTCTGAAAGTTTTGAGTATTTCCCATGACCTACGCAAATGTCTTGCTGATCTGGTATCGTTGTGCGTCGGGTCGTTGGGCTCCCTAAAAAATGGTTGAGCTACACGATGACTGATGTATGCGTTCCGTCAGTTAGGACAGGTCAACTCAAAGCTGGTATGGTTCTTTCTTCAAAAGGCCTGTTCAGATTTTGCCCTACATTGAACTCGCATATAATATAACTATTGTCTGGACTTTAAAAGAGACCATGATTCTCTGAGTTTGTTTCGACGTTTCTTCTCAGAGGTCGTCAGATAGGAAACGTCGACGCCATCTAGTTAAAAAAATTATGTAAAAAAACGACTTGTAAAAGTGTCTTAAAAGATCTATTTACAGAAATAAATATCATTTCATTTCATCATTTCATTTCAATACTTAAACGGTGAAGGAAAACATCGTGAGGAAACCGGCGTGCCTGAGAGATTTTCTTAACCGCATCTGAAGCCTGCCAACTGTTAGTAGGCTAGCGGGGTAGTCTATAGCCTTAACCAACTCATTCTAAGAGGAGACCTGTGCCCAGCAGCAATATAATGGATTGATGATAAAGATGATGATATCAGATAAGAAACCATGTTACCAGCCATCTAACAGTAGGCGGAAACCACTGCCCAATGACCCCAGAAACACTTTTATTTATTTATTAAGGGACTCCAACAAGAGATATATACAAATCATGATATTCTATAAAGTACAGATTATAAAGTAAGTGTACTCCCTCAATTATAGGAAGCCACAGCATGCATTATGCGTATTAGAACTTACAACTATGTTATAGAACGATTTAAGACAATTTCAAGTATATTAAAAGAAAAAACAGATTTAAGAAAATGTTTAGGTACATTGCATCACATAAAAAATTATTAAGTTACATTACATTTAATTATATTATATTAATAATGATAATGACAATATAATATAATGTAAATATAATAAATGTTTTTAATTATTTAGGTAAAGGTAAAAGGTACTTGTACTAGTACACACGGATACACATCAAGCTATACAAATCTAGTATAGGCTGGCCTCGCACTGTGCAGTAAGCGTTTACAATGCAAGGTCAGTAGATACTGGATAGCTTCATGTGTTGCCGTGCGTACTATCAGTTGAGTATTATCAAATCCATATCCAGATTACGCTCAGTATTGTCAACCGAAAGACAATAATGTTTCTAATCTATTAAATTCAACAAATCATCCAATCCAATATCGGAAACGTTTTCTTTCCCAAAATGAAAACGTCACTCCGCATGACGGATGGGCACTAACAAAATTCGTGTTTCAAGTCGGCACGAGAGGGCGTGACGTAACCGTGACGTAACTGTGACGGACGCGGGCCGATAACGATGCTCCTAACTGATGTATCGACAAACGAGTTGTAAACATCGAAACGATTTTGTTATGCTAATTATAATTGGGGTTCCGTGTTCCTCTGATATATATGGGAGCTTTTTATTGGAAGGGGAGTTGTAAATGGGGGAAATAGGTCACTGTAACGTGAGTGGAGGTTTTGTGTGTTATTATTAATGGTTATTTTTTGGTTGAGGTGTCACACAGTTGGTCGCCCATTAGTCAAAGCCATGATGAATATGTTAATAGGTTTAATGATAAAATGTTACGTACAACGTTAAAAACATCCAAATTTGTTTGTCATAGTTAATATTTTTGTG
The DNA here is from genome assembly GCA_958496365.1 of Subacronicta megacephala. Lineage (NCBI taxonomy): Eukaryota > Metazoa > Arthropoda > Insecta > Lepidoptera > Noctuidae > Subacronicta > Subacronicta megacephala. The sequence goes on from OY292527.1 coordinate 13,865,727, forward strand.
TGAATATTACAAATAAATATAATAATAAATTATATTTGCCAAGCTTAACCCCTTTCCTTCTGAGAGAACACCCGTTCCTAACAGTGAGTTGTGATGACAGCTTTGCTTTAATCAGATGCTCAGCTTATAGACACATAGAATGAGCTTGGCTTTATTGTACGATGCTGTTATTTTTTAATTATATTTTATTTTATGACATATTTAAAATATTTTGATAAAAATGGTAGAGAGTAGTAATAGTATCAGGAGCAGGAGTGAAGCTACCGGTCGTCAGGTGTCCAGAGAAAAAAAAACGTCCTAACAATTATTATTTCGTTATTATTTTATTGATATTTTTTGTGGTAGGGCCACGCTGTTCGCAGCATGAATGCGCCGGCTCGACCGGGGAAGTACCACACTCTCTCAGAAGACCGACGTCCGAGTAGTAGCGTTTCGTTACTGCGCTGCGTTCGGTAAGCGAGAGTGTCGGAGGCCCAATTCCTCCCCCAATCCCCTTCCTTCTCCTTTTCTCCTTCCCCTCCCTTTCCCTAAATAGGCTCGGCAACGCATCTGCAACTCCTTTGGTTTTGCAGATGTCCATGGGCGGCGATGACTACTTACCATCAGGTAGCTCGCCTGCTCGTTTGCCGAGTTATCCCATAAAAAAAATATATATTAAATCAGTAGTCACTAGCAAGTTGTAATCTTTACACTTCAGTGTTAATTATATTCCCAGAAATCTCGACGGTTGTTCACAAGAACACAAATACTAGCACTGTGGTTAGCACATCATTGCTTAGCACATAATATTTGGCTATGTGGTAGTATACAAACTCTAACAACGGAGTCCTACAACCTAATTTACAGAGAAACATTTAAACTAAGGGGTATAATATACCCAACTATATTTAACAAATAATTAAGTTCATTCACTTAACCCAAAGTACAAGAAATATTTAAGTTCAAATGGTATTTTAATCTCTGCGAAAATTCATTAATGAATTAATTTAAGTAAGGAGTTTTGAAACTGGTAATCTTATACTAAACTTTGGTTGCTTATGAAACTCCGGGCACAGCCCTATTACTTCATAGAACTTTCCGATTATCGATGCGTACAACTACATAAGTATGATGTTGTTTGTGTACGCGCAATTGTGTGTGTGTACGGGTAGGGTTGCCTCACTGGCCACAATTTATGTGTATATGTGTGTATGTTGAAGACAACGAATTGTGGTGAACGGTGGGGTATATAACGGTGTAAACAGATAGATAGATATAATATAACGAAATGCCCAAAGACTTCAGGGAATTAAAAATAAATAGTTATCTTTAAAAAAAGCTTTGAGGAGATCCTAATAAAAAAATGATTTAATTCTAACTGAGTTTATCGATTACAAGTCTGATTAGCTTATTTGCCGTTGTATAAATTTCAAAATAAATCTATGTCGTTAAGATTTCAGTCGAGCTTTCGATAGCTTTTTATTTCTATTAACTTAATATTATCTTTGTTCTTGCAAATAAAAATATCATTGATTAATTTTTTTTAATTTTTTTTTCAACCAAAGATTAGCACGTTCAAACAATAAATAATAGTCCTTTTTATTTATTATTTACGGCGGTCGATCTACTGTGAGCGACACATGTTGAGTTAAAATTCACCACTAAATCCTGCGGCTACTATTAACTGCAGGATTTTCTTAGGGGTGAGCCTTTATTTCATCCGAGGTTATGGTATGTTTCCCCAGATGAGCTCTGCGCTTGTGTATCAGCGGTCGGTCTTCCTCCAAAGGGGGGAAGAGCCTCTTCAGGACGTCTGTAGGTTCGCGTATCGCTCAGCCTTAGGTTGGACATATGCTTGTTTAAGCAGCAGTGTCCTGTTAAGGCTCTCGTGATAATGCGCAAATTGTTCCTGGTCAGCGCTAGAAGCAGGTTTATGTGCCTTTTATTAACCTGTCAAGTACCATATTGTAGACATAATGCAAAATCTATTGTTATGTCCTCATGAGGACACTACATGCATCAGTGAATTAAAGCTTTTTAGTGGAATATGTCTGGTGATTGCATCCAAAGCTCTCGGTTGCAGTCTGGAAGCTTAATTCATAGATTTTATATTTATTTACAGAAAAAAATATCCAAAATATTTCACCCTTTTTACAAAATGTAGACAAAGCACAAAGGCATGTGATATTTTCTGTAGTTGGGCCACTTTGTACCAAATATTTTGTATCATGTTTACTAAAAGCGGGGCTTTGTTCTAGAACATGAATCGACACTAAAAATATGGCCGGCAACAATGCGGGGCGGGTGAGCCGGCACATTCCTTGGGTTCCGTTGGAAAAGTTTTAAATGCTCCTTTGTATAATTAATAGTGGCTGAAACCCGCTTAACCAGCATGAAAGTTAATTTCACTTAAAAGTGATTGGTAGTCTGGCCTAGCTTGTGATTGTAAAGTAATATGTTTGGTTCCAGGTCCGGACAAAGTGTAGTTGGAAAATATTATTCATTACAGTCAAAGGAAAATTAATAAGCAGGCAGAATTTGAAGTCAAAAGTACAGAGATCATCTACGGAAGATGCAAGTTCGAATCTTACCTGTGGTAAAACAATTATAAAAAATAATTATATCCTTAAAAAACAATTTAATAACCACATAATTATCAATAAAAATGTATTATTGGATATAGAACAAAATGTTAAGCAACAATAAATGTTAAATCGACTTAAAAGTCTTCATTCAAAAATTCAATTATTCATGAAAATGGAATGTGAGTTGAAATGACTATTTGCCAACCGTAGTCGTCAGTGAAATGCCACGGTTTCGTAGCTGCCGTAGATGGGGTGCTACGTCGTAGCGCCGTAGCTTAATTGCTACGTACGTAGCATCGACATTATGACGTAGCACTTAGCAACTTTTGACTGTCATTTTATTCATTCATAAAATACTATTGAATCACTTACTGACATTGACATCAATTACTACTAGAACTATTCCTTGTAGTAATTGATGTAATGGAATTAGAATTGCTTGCACCGTTTATTGAATTCAAATTGTATACCCATGCGTTATTGTAAAAAATTAAAATAAAATATTCTAGTAGAATGGATTGCAATAAACCGCATACATATTTATGACGATAAAAATACAGGCTGATTGTGTTGTTTTGTATGTAGTGTAATATTTGTTAAATACCCAGTGTATGTTAAAATCATGAATGGTCGCTTTGTATCATTGAATGTTGATTGCAATTTTTTTATAGGAGAATATTTGTATTGTGTTAATTCAGATAAATGTGAAATTAGGTTCCCTTTTTATTTTACGACAAAAGAGGAAATTTACATAGGACACTACTCTATAATAAATCACCAAAATTTGGCAATAAACCTGCCTAATTGCCTAATTAACGTTGTGGTTCTAAGTGAAACTGCTACGCTAGAGGTCCTAAGTTCGATTCCCGGCTCGACCAGAGTTATTTTTTTATGAAATTTTCAGTAACAGCTCTGAGTTTAGGTTTGTGCTCGGTTAATGACAATAGGCATAGAAACGGGACCTAAACATACTGGCATTTAATGGGTGTACATTATTAAACCTCTACCTAACCTTTTCTAGGAAAATAGTCGTGATTGTAGGTATGATTTTATTATGTTAATTTCCTAGTCCTATTATTGTAATTGACAATGCTACTCTTGATTAGTAGGAAATAAGTTAGAATTAATTACTTAGTACAAAGGACAGAGAAACGTAAAAGGATAATTAGAACTTAAAAAGACATTTACTTCCACTAACGTTCATTTCAAAGTCGTATCCACTAGTTTCGCATCACGAACGGAATACTAAAGGGCAATTAACCCTAAAATGTTACTTAACGTCGTAAATAACTGAAAAATTTCCGCGTCCGCTCCAATACACACGAATGTTTTAATTACAAAATCTCCATTTGAGTTGGAAATTAAATTAAATTGGGCTTTCGGGATTTTAATATAAAGTTCTTTTTTGTAAACAAATAATGGTAAAGTTTGTCTGACGTGGGCACAAAGAAACATATCAAGTCTTGTCAATATTATCATGACGGGGGTTGGCGTTATTTCAATAGGGATATTGAAGCCTCAGGCCATTTAAAAGCCTTGGAGTTATGGATGTGTAAGGGAATTTTGTTAATTATGGAGGAATTTATAAGTATTTAAGCAAAATTTTGGTCGTAAGTTACATAACATACGCCTGTATTCCCCGAAGGGTTAGGCAGAGGCATACTTAATGTACATCCACAGTTCACCGGTATTTTTAGGTCTCATGTAATAGGGGGCGAGCCTATTGCTATTCACTGGGCACATTTATAAAAAAATCCTATTATACCTACCAAATATTCAATATTTTGTGGAAAATAGTGAGAAATCTAATACCCGCGCCGGTTGCGAGTACTACGCACCTGACTTTTTTGGAGGACATCGCCGATAAAATCGGTGTACGTCCTTATAAGGTGACCCCTCCTGACTCAGCCGCTGACATTCGCCTTATAAATTCCATAATTATGTTAATTGTCTTTCATTGTTCTTTGACTGCCTCGTTAGTCTAGTGGTCCTAAGCGCAACTGCTACGCAAGAGGTACTAAATAAACATTTATTTAGAAACAAACAGACACAAAAATAAACATTTATTTAGTATGTTTCAATAAATAATAATTAACTGCCTCAATAGTCTAGGGCCTCTAGGTCCTGGGTTCGATTCCCAGGTCGAGCAAAGTGTTATTGGGTTTTTTCATGAAATTCCCAGTAGCAGCTCGGAGTCTGGATTTGTGCCCGGTTAATGGCAATAGGCTCGCCCCCTATTACATGCGACCTAAAACATACCGGCGAAATGTGGGAGTAATGTAACCCTTCGGGGAATACAGGGGTGATGGTATGTTATGTTCATGTTTATGTTATGTTATGTCTTTCATTAATTCTCCCAGCATGCCCGAACAATCGTAGCGTATTCCTTTCAATTCGTGTCAATACAACCTTTTTCAGTCCAAAATGTTGTCTTATCACACGATACAACGAAAACATTTGTAAATAATTCCCGAACAACCCGATAAGATTGTTTTTAAGGAGATAACCTTACAACCCCTTCCCTGTACTCACTAATTATCTAAATTCCCGCCCTAGGGCACAAAATGTTAAACAGGGGAAGATATTATGATAAAACAAATTACTAGAAGAACTAAAATTTTCGGTGGAAGTGACGAAAGTTTTACATGAAATGCCATCTGTTGAAACTTTCAGTTTTTGTTGGAAAGTTATACACAGGGTCAAAAAGTTTGTTACTTAACTGTTGTTAAAATGAGTGTAATGGTGCTCGTGAACTTTATTAAAATTAATGTTGTAACAGTACTTTTGCCTCAAATAGCGTTAGGTTTAGTACACTTTAGTGGTTTTGGCATTAATATGGAGGAAATTTGAGAAAAACCAACTAAGTATACATTAATTTTATTAATATAATCACAGATCTGTATCCCGGAGGATAAGGCAGAGATCTGCTAATGTACACCCAAAGTCTGCCAGTACTTTAAGGTCCCATGTACTAGGGCGCGAGCGTATTCACGTTTTTTTTAAAGTAAGCTTTTACGAGTTTTAACAAAATATCAAGCATTTATAAAACTGCAATAAAATGCGTTATATTTTTCACTGGAATTTGTGGAGAGGATATTGAATAAAATAAATATGGAAAAATACACATCATTCAAATAGGTAACTAGAGTGTTGCCTGCGACCTTACCCGTATAGTACAGCTGCCTATGTTAATTGGGTATAATATAGGTTTCTAATAGTGGAAGAAAATATTAAAATCGGTACAGTAGTGCCTAAGTTTATCGATTACAAACAAACAGAAAAGCTAATTTTTCATCTTTATGAATACTACATATTATAAAACAAAGTCCTCCGCCGCGTCTGTTAATTCGCAATAAACTCAAAAACTACTACATCGATTTTCACGCTGTTTTCACCTATGGATAGCGTGGTTCTCGAGGAAGGTTTATACGTACAATATATACCGAGAAAATGGGCGGGCCAAGCCGTTGGCGGAAAGCTAGTAGTATAGATATAGACTACATATATACTAAGACATCAATGAGTACAATACACAGTTATAGTAGGTAGCATGATATGAATTAAATTTAAAGCAGCGACAGCCTAATGGCTAGGGCATCGGATTTGCAATCATATGGTTGCCGGTTCGAAACCCACCCATTGCACTACCGACGTGAACACAAGCATTTAGCTTAGCACGAGGGGTTAACAAGAATACTAGTAATGTGCGACCCACACTGCTGGTAAGCTTTAAAAAAAAGAATAAAGTGTAACATAAACTCAATCATGGGGTCACGGGGTCTCTCAATCGGCATCCCGGGGTCCCAGCACGCCGAGAAGGCTTTTAGTGGCGCTAACAACCAACGATAAATCACAGAGCATCGGTGAACATAACACGTCGGACTATAATTCTACTCGGAGCCCACCTTTATAACAATCATTATGATTTTTGGTCACGTTCCAATTCCATTTTCATGAAATGGTGTTGTGTTTATGTTATACGAGTTGTGTATACTGTATCTTAATAAGATACTGTGTTTTAGATGATGACAAAACGTGTTCTTTGTATAACTCTATACCAGTTTGTCAATATTGGTGTAGCCGTGAAAACGTAACAAACAAATACAAAACTCAGATCAAATAAAAAGTTAAGATGGAACTTTGCGAACAAAGTAGTGAGGCCGGTTAAAACTACGCCTTGCCGTGTACAAACACAATTACACGCACACACCCACGTGATACGGTAATGACGTTTTGATAGACGTGCAGCGATAGGTCGACTCTGCTCGACTTACAAGATAAGGCGTAGTTTCGGTACGTTATCTTTGTAAACGACAAGGCGTAGTTTTAGCCGGCCTCACTTCTTTGTTCGGAAAGTTCCATCTTTACTTTTTATTTGATCTGAGATAAAAAAATTATACATTTATTTCGTATGTATAGATAAATAATAATTAACTGCCTCCATAGTCTGGGACCTCTAGCGTAGCAGTCGCGCTTAGGACCGCTAGACTAATGAGGCAGTCAAAATACATCAATATTTTATAAAAGTAAAAGGGTTGAGAGTTTTGGCTACATTTTTCAAAGAAGTGATTGGTGGGATCGGTTCATTGTATATTTATTTGCATAAATATGTTAAGAAGCATTTCAATAACAGTTGAGGATAAACCCCAACAAGCGGTTTAATATTTTCTCGTAAATTTCTTTTAAGTTTAATCTGGAAAATCTTAGTTTGACCCACACTTTTGTTAAGAAAACCTTTAGTAATATTTTTCTACGAAGGTTCTTGGCATTACAATGATGCCAACATTAATCGATTTCGGCGCTGGTAAGGCCTTTATCTGCCAATCTAAATCTTTTTCGGCATCGACGCTTTTTTATATAGATCTTATGGCCCAAATTCTACAAAAAATGTCCTCGAATCTAATATATCTTTTGTTTTTTAGTTTTTCTTGCTTCGTAAAATAAGAGATTTTCTGGGGCGTACTAAAAGAGGTTACACTAGAATTATAAACGCTCGCGCGTGATCTAGGGTAATCGCTTTACTGTTGTGTCTGGTAATTATTTATCCAAGAGAGATAAATTTTCCGTTATCTCTTTTCTTCACTTGGTATCAAAGTGCAGCTGTTTTGGGTATGGGATGCATTAAAGGAACAACAGTTCTGAATAGGTGAAAATTTACAACTTTCGAATGAATAAAGCTAAAAAACCAAGAAAACGAATGGAAATAGAATAAAAAAATATTTGTTTAATGTAATGCTTTTTAAACGGTTAACCGGAGTACCTATATATTTTAATATAAATTAGTGTTTAACATTGTTTAATACGAATGTAAACAATCTTAAACACCCACTTCGTGGTTGACATTTGTCAAGTGTGTTTTATTTTAGTAAAACTTCTCCTACTTTTCTAGTCAGTCAAGTCGAAAATATGATTAATTCCACATTTGTTTGTAATACCATTTCAATATGACAGAAATTTATCACCACGAAATCCCAATTTATTTTATCGCAATAAAGATGAGAATCCAATTTTATCTTGAAATAATGGATAAAATACGTAATAAAAGGGCACGCGAAGGAGACTTCCAAACAATCCTTTTGCTATACTACAATGTGACATTATTGCTTCATAACTTATCTAAAAAAAATCGGCTGGAAACTTAGAAAAAAATATTTTAGGAAAAATAAGGAGTGGGTTTACAACAAATTGGTATTTATCTGATCTGGGTTCTTTATGCTGGGACGAAAATAGAAAACGTTTTGATACGTTTACGATGGCCTGGAAAGCTTGGGATCAAACTATCATATATATTTTTTGGACGTTATTGGATGAGGGTGAAAATTCACATATAATAGTAAACACTTATGTAATCTTTAAGGCAAAGCTTTAGAATACCATTTGATCTTCTCTTTCAGCCTCGCCCTTTCCCGTTACGAGGGTTCGGGTTTCCCAATCATGCGACTCCATTTATTTTGGTCTTATCCATCATCTTCCGTCATGTCTTCTTATCTATGTGATCTTCCTCTTCTTTTCTTCTCTGTAGCCACGGAAAGGCACTTATTTAAGACATAGTTTGTCGAAGCGCGTGACCGTACCATCTCAGTCGGGACTATACTTTATCTGCTATATCTGTAACCTTGAAGGAGAGTAACTCCTGCCCATCGCCTCATACGCATGTCTGACGTAGAGATTTTTGTTCGAGGGTCTTTTTCATCGGCCAGACTTCACTGCCGTATCGTAACTAATAGCTGTTTTGTATATTTCACTTTCAGTTTTAGTCACAAAAGACCAAACGCCTCTAGAAAACGCCGAATAATACCATTCGATTGATTCATCTTCCGGATGTACTGAGCCTAGATATTTAATGGTATTTACTTACTTGCTTTTAGATAAAACATTCAATTCCAAAAAAATAGGTCATACATAAGTATGTATCCGGTAAAAGTTCTAAGTATTTTGGTAAACTGTGTGTGATACATCGGTACGCCATAAGATCCACGAATTCACAGGTCAAAGGTAACAAACATTATTTTTAGAGGACACCACATTTCAAAGGCATTTCTTATTACGCAGTTTATTTTGGCGCCAGAATAGGTTCCCAATTTGGTCCCTTTTATCTCCGTTTTAGGCGAAATTCGACGCTGTTTGTTATAGCTACCACTTCAAAGTGGGCAAAAATGTAGACGAGTTTTTATCTACATTAAAAGCATGTGGGTAATGTTGCTTTAGGGTCTTCCAAAAACAAAACAGCTAACAAGCCGTCTTTCTAAAATTTGTGGTTTTATAACTCCATCTGGTTACAAGTTAGACAATTGTTCATTGCGAGTCAGGGAAGAGAAAATATATATAAAAGAGTTGCGAACCACATTTGTAGCACTTTTGATTGTTTTTTAAGGTTGCATACAAGCCTACGGCCCGCTTGATAATAAGCTTCAAGATGGTATGGGGTATCACTCGCGCGTTGCCAATCCTATAAAAAATCGTTTCCAATCGTATATAAATTCTTTTTAAAGAAGCTCATGCCTTAGGTCCTTTGGGTAAACCTCGGCGGGAAGGTGATTCCACAACCAGTGTGCGTGTATTTAGACATTTGTGCGTGAAAACAAGCTCCCCTCGGTTGTAGCAGCTCTAGTTGTCTACAGTCCGCAACGACAACGGTATCGTAGTTCCCAAACGGATGAACCGATTTTCATTTAGTTTTTCCTTTTGTTTTGAAAGGTGAATTAGTTGGACGTGTTCTTAGCTATGTTTGATGAAAAATCGGTCGAGATATAATGAAATTGTTGGGGGTTTTTTTATTCAGTAGAGAACCTATGAGAACAAAAACACTCGAAAAATCTTGATCTCTTTTAAAATCCATATATAGTTGAACAGGCGATGGACCAACGATTTAAAGAAGGTGGCTGGCAGCGGATGGATGTGAGCTGCCCAAGGCCGGGATGATTGGCGCTCTTTGGGGGAGGCCTACGTTCAGCAGAGGACGGAAATAGGAGAGGACGGAAATAGGCTCATATGATGATGATAAGATATTTGTAGTAATATATTAGTGTAACGATGTTATAAATATGTTATATAATGTTACAGTGTCTACAGTCATCTGTAGTAATAACATCCGAATAGTACATATTACAGTATAAAAGAATTTTCTTCTTTCTACATAAATTAAACAACTAATTAGGTTGGATCTAATTAAATTCTGGAAAGTGGACCTGTTTCAGTCCACTTGTTATTTCATTTATATTCCCTAGTCTGCCGGACTTAGGCGGCTAATTAAGTATTTGAGTTGCCAGCAGTTTCATTACCTTCGACACCACAAATTTCAGACCTAATTAAGGTTTTACCGTTCTTGGTGCGGGTGATTTATTTTTCTTTCGTGGTGTCGAGATAGGCAGAGTTTGTTAGTACCGGTTTTTGAGCCGTTGGTTTTCAAGTATTAAAAAAAGTTTTATAATAATTAACTTGGGTTAGAGTGGCAATTAGAAGGTTTTTGTTTTTTCTTGAATGACGTTCTCGTATGTTTTATCTCGTAGAAAGTACCTACAAATAGATATGAAAAAAAAAACTTTAAAATACATATAAAAGCGAATTGACAACCCTACCGAAATTAGTATTTAGTAGGTAATTGTTTCAATTTTTAAAAAAAATTAAAGGATATTATTTTTATTATAGAATATTGTTTCCGATTTTTGCTTATCATAGAAACATAAAAAACTTTATTTTCCTCAATTACGAGATTTTCCTGGTTGTCAGCCAAAATGTTGTCATGCAAAAACAGCAAAATAATTCGGAGGAAAATACTAATCCTTTTGCTAATGAATCCGCTTAGCAAAATCCTGACACAGCTAGGAAAAATTATTTAACTAGAGAATTAGCAACACCTTGAATAATAATTAAAATTGTTATATTTTAGGGTCTCGGCAGACAACGCGAATTTCGAAAGTCCATTTAAACGTGAGATATTAATTTAGGCCGTCGATTCATGATCTAGTTCGAATACCTATGAAAATCGATAATGGTAGTCTGTAGAACGAAAATTCTGGCAGCCTGTTTTTTTTATGATATTCGTGTTCTGTAGAAATTGTGTTGGCTGCATGTGAAATAGTGATATTCAGTCTGATCTTGTTAGAAGAGAAACGAACGCCAACATGATTGGGAAAAGCACACTAAGAGTTTACTCACATATATACCATCACACCTGTTTTCTCCGAAGGGTTAGGTAGAGGTGTATAATGTATTTGTACAGTACACCCACAGTTAGCTATTAATAGGGGGTGAGCCTATTACTATTAACCGGGCTCAAACCCAAACCTAATGCTGCTACTAAGACTTTTATAGAAAAACTCAATAACACTTTGCGCGACCCGGGAATCGAACCTCGAACCTCTAGCGTAGCAGTTGCTTTTGGGACCGCGGAGGGTAATGTTCTTACGTCAAAATTCTATCTCTAAATCTACTGACTTGGTTATTAACGCTACTAACGTAAATATTTTAAATGTTCTCAGTATTGCAATAGGTATTAGTAATCTACTTAACTCTAAGAGGATAGAGGCGTGGTGGTGTTAGGTACAATTTCAAGATTTAGTAAGATTATATAGATACTTGACTGCCTCATTAGTCTAGTGGTCCTAAGCGCGACTGCTACGCTAGAGGTCCTGGGTTCGATCCCCAGGTCGAGCAAAGTGTTATTAGGTTTTTCTATGAAATTCCTAGTAGCAGCTCGGAGTCTGGATTTGTGCCCGGTTAGTGGCAATAGGCTCGCCCCCTATTACATGGGACCTAAACATACCGGCGAAATGTGGGTGTACTTTAGTACACCTCTGCCTAACCCTTCGGGGAATACAGGCGTGATGGTATGTTATGTATATAGATACTCATATAAATTTTGAGAGCGACAGGCTTTTACTGAAGAAATTTAAATTTGAATTGTAAGGTTACATTTTAATACTTAATCACAAGTCACATAATATGGTAATCATTGATGGAGTCCACCCACTATACCGTATCATCAAAGTATCTTACCTAAGGTGGATTCATTGCATACTAATAGGATCCAAATCTAGACCCAGCGATTTTCATCATGTTGTTAGTTTTGTGGAATCGTGCGGAACGTGGAAGGTAGATGATCTTTTAACAAGATATTTCCTTATCCTAGGCTCGGTTTACCTCTGCTTAGTCTCCGCTCCAAAATTTTGTAACGTACTGTGAAATGTGTTCCGTGTATGGAGTATCAGGGGAAACTTCTGTGTGAGAACTGAGATGGAAAAGGTGGCAATTATTCATTATCTTTAATTCTATACTTAATGTTATAAAGAGGAAAGATAAATTACACAATTGCATGTAATTTACAAACTCTGAAACTACTGAACCGATTTTAATAGTTCTTTTACCATAAATATACATTTTTCTCGATTAACATAGGCTATTTATTATTCTGCGGGACAACTAAGATCTTGTGTGGACCAAGTCGCAGGCTACCTATTCATTTAGAATTTATCAGTACTGCAGTCACTTGGAAAATTTCAAGGAACTCATTCCATTAACTTATCTAGAAATACGAGACATTGTTTGTTAAAGAGAAAGTTGATACGATGCGTTGTGTGACAACCTTTAAGGGGACTTCGTTGTCAAACGCATGTTAAAGAAGACACTGCTTTCGACTAATTAAAATATAGTACGTACTCGCAAAGGTTGTCTCACAAGGGTTTAATTAATTATGTAACAGTACTAAAATAAAACTGTGATGTAGAGCTGCGTATCTGCTTTGCTTGGATGCCAAGCGGTATGTTTGACGGCAGCAATAATAATTTATGTTAATTTACATCGCAACCCTTTGGAATAAGAGTGGATTATAGTAAAAAGGGTGATGATGATATAAGCAGAATTGACATATTTACTCCAGTTATCACGGCAAATCCAAACTCCGGGCTGCTACTAATCTAATAAATTTTAAAACACTTTGCTCGACCTGAGAATCTAACCCAAGACTTCTACTATAGTAGCTGCACACATAGGCGTCAAACAAAAACTGTCTGCAGATAAATTTTTACTAAAGGATTATTATTCATTTCATTCGAAATATGACCTAAATACCTTTACAAAAGTGTTAATTCCCCTTTCAATCTACGTTCTCCAAAATCGTGTGACATAGAAAGATCGGAATCAAAACAATGAATGAGCTGACATTCGCACAATACGCCAGTCTAGCTCATATCCCAAACACAATTGCAAAAGAAAAAAAAAGGAATTTGTCGGATTTAAAAAGAAATCTGCATGCAATCGGACCTTTTTGTTTGACCGGTTCTTTTTTAGAACCTACTATGCCGGTGGAACGTCTATTTGAATGGTAGGGTTGTGGTAAAGCTTAGTCAGCTGTATATCAGGAAAAATTGAAATATCTATGTGTTTTTATAAGTGGAAAGTAGTTCATTGAGGAGTGCTTTTAACCTCTCTATAGAAGAGCTAAGTACTTATTACGAAACTAGGTAATATTAATTTCACTGAAGAACAAGGCCAGGTTCCGAGCACCCTAGACCGACGGTCATGCATGAAGAGATTAATGAATGCAGATGAAAGGAAAGTAGTGTGCCAGGATCGTAGCAAGTGGAAATCTATAGTCTCTGCCTACCCCCATGGGAGACAGGCGTGACACTATGTATGTATGTATGTATCTGTGGGTATGAAGCTATGCGCTGTTACTTTTTTTCATGGGATAACTCGGAAAAAGGCAGGGGAGCTACCTCATGGTAAGTAGTCATCGCCGTCCATAGACATCTGCAAAACCAAAGGAGCCTTCCCCTTTTCTCCTTCCCCTCCCTTTTAGGGATTGAGGGAGGAATTGGGCCTCCAGCCCTCTCGCTCACCGACCGAAGTGCAGTAGCGAAATGCTACTACTCGGACGTCGGTCTTTTGCGAGAGTGTGGTTCTTCCCCGGTCAAGCCGGCACATGCATGCTGCGAACAGCGTGGTCTTACCACAACAAAAAATATTTTTTCTATACTGCTATAAAAAACTTTACTTCTAGATTTTTCATTTTGGGATCGGTTTCCATTCTAACTTGATGCGTATAAATATCAGAATTTATGATATGGATAATGAAAGAATTATATTTACCTCTACGATTAACGTTACCGCGTGCGTAAGAAAGAAAAATAAATGTGTATTTTTTATTTGGATTACCGTTTTGATATTGATATCCTAAAACTTGCCTCTTTTATGATAAAATATCGCTGTTATTGATCAGGTTTGTCAAGACAGGCGTTGTCTGCCCTTTGATATATAAGTATTGCCGCCGGCACGTGTAAAATAGAGGTATTTTTAATTTCAGTAACCAGTATTAATATTTTGTGTTCAATGTAGGAACAATGTTAATTTATAGTATTAGTGTCTCGCTGAGATATCTACATGCCAGCATGAACGGGTCCGTACGACCGGGGAATTAATACCTTCCCACAAAATATCGACGTCAAGTAGCAGTATGCATAGTGTTTGCGTTTCGTACGGTGAGTGTTCCTTCTACTTTTCTCCTACCCCTTCCTTTTCCTTTAATAGGCACGGCAACGCATCTGCATCTTGTTTGGTATTGCAATATCCCTGAGCGGCTCGCCTACTCGTTTGTCGAGTTAACCCATAAACCTAAGAGTTAAAAATACCTGTACAGACAATAATGGATGTAACATAACATAACAAACTGTATTCCCCGAAGGGTAAGGCAGAGGTGTACTAATGTACACCCACATTTCGCCGGTATGTTTAGGTCCCATGTAGGGTAGTAGGTATGTAGGGGGCCCGAGCCTATTGCCATTAACTGAGCACCAATCCAGACTCCGAGCTGCTACTGGGAATTTCATAGAAAAACCCAATAACACTTTGCTCGACCTGGGGAGCGAACCCAGGACCTCTAGCTTAGCAGTCGCGCTTAGGACCACTAGACTAATGAGGCAATAATGGATATGACCGAAAAATACGCATACGTCGTACGAGTTTCGGTCCGAGTTGAATCTAATATATCTCCTAGTAATTGCTTTCCTGAATGGCAATTCACGGAATTTACGTCATTTTGATACTGGCAATAAAATGGCGTTTAAAATGGTCGAAATGCAGACGTCGCATAATAAAATCGAACGTGTTTATAGCATGAGAACAGCGATAGTAAGCGCTATTGCCACATTAGATGATATTGCTACATATTATAAAGCTGTTGATTGTGATAAGCAGAGATCGGCGAAGGTAGTGCTATTCACGGGAATTAGTGACCGTTAACTTAACATGGATATGCCGTCTAAATCCGCATACATGGTCTTTTTTAGGAATTCGTAGTTTAATAAATATGTGTACTTATATTAAAATTGTAACAGGTCAACAACAATTCTGCAAATTGATGTTTGTTGTTGCACAGCTTTTCTTAATTAGAGAGAAACTGACATTGACATTTTAAATATTAACTCAAGTTAATATTTAAAATGTCGATTAAATATTATATTTAATATATTATAGAATTTTAACTTCTACCACTACACACACTTTAGATTTTGTTTCTATGTACAAATGTTGTTGATTTTCAATATTATGTGAATAAATATTACTGTGTTTGAATAGTTATTTTATTTGTATCTTTCAATCACCTTAATATTTCACTAATTATTATAAAAAATCAACATTCCGAAAAATATTCCCGTGAACCCCGAAAATCCCGGGACATTTCCATATTAACATAATCATTCAGGGTCATTGACCGAAAATAGCACTGCCTACGCCGATCACTGGTGATAAGGTTCATAATCCCAGAGCTGCCTATGCTAGCATGAATGTTTTTTGGTATTAAGACCAGTGAAATTAGGTACTGACCAAAGATAACCACTAAATAAAAAAATAAAAAAACTCCCGAGAATTGCATTCTATCTCGACGGATTTTCATCAAATATAGCTAAGAACACTCCTGACTAATTGACCTTTCAAACGACAAAAAACAAAACCAAAATTGGTTCATCCGTTCGGGAGCTATGACAAAACAGACAAACACACACACAGACACGTCAAACTTCGCCGTCACGTCAAACCCGTAATTTTTGAGTCGGGGGTTAAAAATAGAAAAATCAACATGGCATACAATCTCCTATAAATAGTCTCATTTAACCTGCAGAGTGAATCTAATACGAGTCAGTTCATCATCATCATCATCAACCCATTACATTGTCCCACTGCTGGGCACGGGTCTCCTCTCAGTACGAGAGGGATTAGGCTATAGTCCGCCACGCTAGCCTACTGCGGGTTGGCAGACTTCACATACCGTCAAGAAAATCTCTCAGGCATGCAGGTTTCCTCACGATGTTTTCCTTCACCGTTTAAGCGCGTGACAATTAATTATTAATACGCACATGACTTCGAAAAGTCAGAGGTGCGTGCCTTGGATTTGAACTCAAGACCTTTGACTTGGCAGTCCAATGGTCATATCACAAGGCTATCACTGCACTACGAGTATATAGATACGAGTCAGTTATTGGATAGTAATAAAAACATATCTTGTGTCACTCATTTATTCATTCATTAAAAATGACTGGTGAAGATAGATAGAGACCGAATGACCCCGTTCCGTTTTACCACATGGGGACGGAACCCCTTATAGCACTACTCAAATTAAAACGTTTAACATGGGTCTTCTATGCCTCCGTCGAGATAACATAACGTAACCACAAGGGTGAGATTTGAATGACATAAAAGTGAAATTTTCCCTAGAAATTCATCAATTTGCACAAAGATAGCTGACACCTACAGTTTCATTATAGGGGTCTTTATTTATAACCTGGCGTGGGATGAAGGTTTGTTACATTTATCAAGTTATATATTCTGATCTCTCGTTGTACGAACAGCTTATAGAATTCGAGGTCAGGCTATACTGGCTACATAGACCTTGATATGTTCAGGGTGTATTATTAATATTCCTACGTTTTATATACAAGTGTCATGGAATTACGTACCTATATAAGGTTCCATGTGAACTTTATTGTACATAACCATAACACATACCAGGTCAGGTCGAGGTTTCTTAATGTGTACCCATTCGCCGCCAGGTATTATGAGGTCCTATGTAATAGGGGGCGAGCCTAGTGCCATTAACCAGGTCCAAATCAAAATTCCGAAGTGCTACGACCCCTATTACATGGGACCTAAAATAACGGCGAAATGTGTTTGTAGATAGTACCTACAACTCTTCCTTATCCTTCAGAGAATATAGGCGTAATAGTCTCAGATCAAATAAAAAGTTGAGATGGAACTTTACACGCACATAAATGTATTAGTTAACTACGACTTATCTTGTCAGTCGAGCTATCGAGGTATCGAAAGCTCGACTGACAAGACATAAGACATAGTTTCAGTATACGTGTGTGCGTATAATCGTGTGTTGTACACCGTTAGGCGTAGTTTTAGCCGGCCTCACTTCTTTGTTCACAAAGTTCCATCTTAACTTTTTATTTGATCTGAGATAATAGTATTTAGGAAACTTTCTTCAAATTATTGGTTAAGGAAAAATTCAGATGACTTAGGTACGTTTTACGTCAGAATTAATTTCATTTAGAAAATGTTGGTAAAACATACTTGTTTATTTTTTTAACCCTCTATTCTGAAAATTAAATAAATTCAATACGAACTAGTAACAAAATTGAAAGTTTCACGCCAACTTGTAATTTGTGTAAAAACTCGAGCAACTAGGTCGGATCCATTAATTAAGGTGGCAACATATTTCAAAGTTTGGTGATAGATTTGTAAACTTCTCAGACTGACCTTAAAAAATAAATAATCCAATTTAATCAATAATTCAATTGATCAGCTACGATTCAGAAGTATAACGAAGAGGAATATCGAAGAAAATAATAAAAGCGGCGGTAGCCTAATGGATAAGGCGTCGGACTTGCGATCATATGGTTGCCGGTTCGAACCCCACCCATTGCACTACCGACGTGAACCCACTCCGTAACACAAGCATTTAGCTTAGTACGAGGGGTTAACAAGAATACTAGTAAAGTGTGACCCACATTGCTAGTAAGTTTAAAAAAAAAATGACACCGACAAGATTCTATAGTGTTCAAATTAGGTACTTCGGTGGCCTGAAAGAAAGTTTTTTCTCGCTTTAAATAGCGATAAGGCCGCCCATTGTAGATTGAATGTTACATAGTAATATATTTTAGTTTGTAGTTTTGGTGTCCAATAAAGTTAATAAATAAATAAATTAAATTTATGCAATAAAGCCGATTGTGATGATATGAAACGAGGTTCGAGGCTTTTACTACGTGTTTTTTTTATTCATGATCGGCCTACGCTTAAACGCCAGTTCGAATGATGCGCGCTTGCCTAGAGAAACCGATTCACTCGTCACTTAAATACACTCAGATTATATTCATCGGGGAAGACCCACTTGATAAGCTCATTCCACATTTCAGCGGTACGCATGATGAAAGTGGACTTAAAGCTTGTTTGTTTGGGTTTTTGGAATGTCCATAGTGAAACGATGTCGCCTTTTCGTAGTTTTGGCCGTCCGATAGAAGAAAAAGCAAGACTCTCTGACATGTTTTCGATATAACGTGTGTTTGTGTATATGTGAGCGCATGTGTGTGTGTTTAAACACTAAGATGAACACATCATTTTGTTTAAGTTTTAGACAGGTACTAGATTAGGTAAACCTACAGAAAACAGTGATCAAATGTTTGTATAGGTATCGATAATCTCCTTACTCAAATAGTGAAAGTCCCAGGTTACTTACGAACTTAGCTGCAAATTACGCAAGTCATCCTGTTGAGGTATAACTTAGTTCATCCTTAGTCTGTGGTTACATATTGGACGAGGGTTGGAAACAAATAGGTTCCTAACTTAGGACTGTCCTTCGAGATTGGTCAGCTGTTTATATAGAATGGGAATTATAGGTACCTCGTTTTAAGTTTATATATCTACTTGGGTATGTACTAGGTATAACCTTAAATTAAAGAAGTATTTGATAGTGATTACTCGCAATAAAAAGTAGTGCTGGGCTAAGCATATGACAAGATACATAGTTCTGCATAAATATAGGTCTCGGGTTCAAATCAATGGGAAACGCCCATTTTTGGCCATGGTTTGCCCAACAATGTGGTAAATACAAAAAAAATACGCATTTAGTAACTCAATTATTGCTATAAACTTATTTGTAGCAGAACTCCGGAATTAAAAGCCGATTTAATTAAGACACTCAATCGGATTGCTTTATTTTACAACTTCCGGGCTTTGGTCAATCCGTCAAAGTAGGGAGGGATAGCGACTTTTACTGTAAAAACGATACATCTAAACCGGTAAAAACAGATTTTTGGGAAATCTCTTTGTTAGTGCGATTTTTTCTGCTTTTTTATTGTGTTTTTACAGAAAAAAAGTGAAAAAAAGAAGTGTTTGTCCATTTTTGGGCTTCAAATACAAACTATTGAACCGATTCCGTGTTTTCGGTTTTTTTTAATATAGATTTTTCGATAAATTGATATCTTATCGTCATCCCTACGTCAATAATAATTGTAAATCATAATTGACAACTGACGGATTGACATTGACATTTCACATTTTGTTTGTTGACCAAATGCGATAATGCGACTAGTTATTTTTTGAATTGCGTTTTCTGGTTGATTTTTCGCCAACATTGATTACGATTATGGACCCAGTTACCGCTCCTGATGACGACCTTGGCTTTACATTGGATTGTGTACCCGCTTCCCACGACCAAAAATCATAAGACTACAAGTATGTTTTTTGTTAACCGTGAATTTTTTAATATGATTTTTATAACTCCCACCGAGTTTTGTGTAAAAAATAGTGGTTGTTTCTTTATCTATAATGTCAACCCTAATGCCTATAATTTGTTTCTTTCATGGGCGTCATTTGGCCAAAACCTCTTTATCAAATGGGCATTTCCATATCACTCGCATAAATAAACGGGAGATAGAAAAAAATTGTGAACAAACTTGTATAACAAATATCACGCCTCTATTCCCCGAAAGGTTAGATTGAGCTGTAGTTAGGCACCCACACTTCCGCGGTATGTTTACGTCTTATGTAATAGGGGGCGAATTGCCATTACCGCGGGACGAATCCAAACTCCGAAGTGATTCAAAGGATTTTGTGGAAACACCCGATAATACTTTGACTGACTTGGGAATCGAGTCCAGGGCCTATAGCGTAGTATTTGCACTTGGGACCACACATCTGCCTAATCCTTCGGGGAAAGCAGGCGTGATGGTATGTTGTTATTTGAAATTCAACGGCTATTAGGCTTTATAGCTCAAGAAAAAATATCATTATCAACCCATTATAGTGTCCCACTGCTGGGCACTGGTCTCCTCTCATTACGAGAGGGAATAGGCTATAGTCCACCACGCTAGCCTACTGCGGGTTGGCAGACTTCACACGCCATCAAGAAAATCTCTCAGGCATGCAGGTTTCCTCACGGTGTTTTCCTTCACCGTTAAAGCGCGTGATAATTAAATACGCACATGACTACGAAAAGTCAGAGGTGCGTGCCTTGCATTTGAACTCGAGACCTTTGACTTGGCAGTCCAATGGTCATACCACTAGGCTATCACTGCGCTCAAGAAGAAATATAATAATAATATAATATTATTATGATTTCCTCATAATCTCTATACGCCACACATGTGATACGATTACCATAGAATGGTAATACGCAATAATATAATACGTAGTGATGTGAAAGCGTATCCGACGTTATTAGGTATCCGAAACTCCGAGAGAATTGTAACATTGGCTGTGATAATTAAATCGGGACATTATGAATATTTGTTATTGCTTAATAATATATCGTCGACTTATTTGTCATTATCCCACTGTTGGGCACGGGTATCCTCGCAGAACGAGAGGTATAAGGCTATAGTTCACCACGCTAGCCTACTGCGGGTTGGCAGACTTCACGCGCCGTCAAGGAAATCTATCAAGCTTGCAGATTTCCTCACGACGTTTTCCTTGATCTTTAAAGGTCGTCATATAAGATATAAGCTAATACGCACATGACTTCGAAAAGTCAGAGGTATTATATTATCCTTGGATTCAAACTCGCGACCTTTGACTTGGCAATCTAGTGGTCACTTGGCTATTACTGCACACTTACTTAGGAATAATATTATTATTATACTCGTAATGTTGTCTGCACTTTGGTTTAGGCGCGCCTAGTTTGCCATGACCCAAAAAAAAATATTTATCTACAAAGTGTGGAAAAATAAATATTTGAATTTTGCGTGCTAAACGCAACCTCAGCCTTTTTTATATCCGAAAATGCAACGTAACATCACTATCAAATGGAGATATCGACAGGCGTTTCAAAGAAATCTACATTAGCATAGAAATGGGACGCATTCGAAGGGCGATTCAATGGTGAAAGAAGAAAAATACACTGCCGGCCAGAATTATATTGTCATACAGATAATAAGAGAACATTGAGTTGGTTTGTATGATGTCTTTTGGTGCGGAGAAATGATTTTTGTATAGTTACTCGTAATAGTGTCGGGTGTTAGATTAAAGCTTTATTAAAGATTAAAGCGAGTGCGCATCGTTGTGGTTCATTACATGACTAAGGAATACAATTTAGTCTGTTATTTATATTATGATTGGTTTTCTGCAGATAGTAGATATTATTCCAGATTTCTATATTTACATGAACAACAAAAAAACATGATAAATTATGAAGATTCATTCAACTATTAAAAATATTCAAAACATAAAGTACCTATATAGGTGAAGAAAAATGAGCAAATCTATAAATTTTGTGAAAGAAATATTAGATCACTGGCGGGACGTGAACTTACGCGACTCTTAAGGGCGTGCTAAGAAAAACGACCTACAAAGTTTTGCTGACGGATTGCACGATTTCCTACCTTGAAAGTGTTTCAGGCTAGGCAATAAATTCGATGTTGGCGTTTTAATATCGTGTCTTTCGTTGACGGTACTACACACAATGTTATATTATGACGTTTAGCAGTTCAGTATTTGCAAATATTACTGTCAATAATTTTTTTGAAAGACCATGATTGTATCTCATTCTTTAATTTCGATTTGAAGCTATACCCTTAAGCTCGGAACCCTTTGGTAGTCTATGTATCTGATTTCATATTTCTCCTCTACAATACCCATTTTATGGTGACCTCAAGCCATAATGAGAAAAAATTACCTAACAGCTTTGGTGATTTTTAGTAACATATTCCGCTTTGTTTTGAGATACTTATCCGCAAAATATACTCAGTGCGTAGGTTGGTAGGCACGTAAATGGCACATCATAAATGTTTTACTTTATATCCGTACGGAACCGATATTTTTTTACGAGCATGGGGCATGGCCATTTACCGCTGGCTTAGGGAAGCATCAATATGAGGCGTTTTTTCAGCCCATCGCCAAATTATGGCAAAAAGTATCAATTATTTTCCTTAAAATTTAATTTTTTAATTTTTAGCAAAATAACCGGATTACAGTTATTTTTATCGAAGTTAAAATAAAATTAAACTTTTTTGGTATTAAATAAAATTTGACATTATTTTAAATGTGATTGTTTTCTATTATTTACCAAATAAAAAAATATTAGTAAAAGCTCTTCCATATTTATTTGTTTTAAATATTATCTACTTATACTCTGTATAAAAAAAAAAGAAATGCGTTGATTAATTTTGAACGGTAGTGTATAATATACGATAAGTACTTCGTATCGGTAATAACTTGGAAATAGGAAATCCAATTATTAATTCTCAGAGTACTGCGCTTTAGAATATTTTTATTAAAAGTTCATTTTGTTTGTTACAATATTGGCTGAATATGTTCCGTATTTTTACAAGGAAATCTCATCAAAAGAAAGGGTTATTGTAGAATGTAAGCTATGTAATAATCCCTGAAGGTATCTTCGTTATAATAATATTACCTTTTGTATTCATTAAAATATGGAATATTTATTCTGAGAAATTTCCGATGTAAAAAACGTTTCGATTTTTCCATGTTGAAGATATCGAGAAATAAATTTTACTTTTATTTTATTAAATTTAAAGTTACGTCACTTTATTTTAAATAATATAACTAGTTTTATTAGCCTAACCTAGTGTAGTTATTAAGGATACACGATGACGTCGATACTTTTTTTTAATGTGAAACTTTATATTATTTGATGTATGTAACTCACGTAAAAACGGCTAAACGAATTTGAATGAAATTTGGGCACAGATAGTTTATAACTAGAACTAACACATAAGACTTACTCAAGTTGGATCTAATTTTAAAGTTCACACGGAGGGAGCCCCGAACTGATTTTATATTTCGTAAATGACATTAGGCACGCCCATGGTTTTGGAGCCCAGGTTTTTATATAGAATTTACAGTAGCAACTATATAGCAAAAGCTTGCTTACATGCTGTACACATAATTTTATTGAACATCTTGTTACCTACCATGTTTTATGCAAATAAATTATTTGATTTGATTTGCCTTTGATAACATGGGGCCCCCATACTATCACGCCTGTATTCGAAGGGTTAGGCAGAGGTGTACCATAGTTAATCGGTATGTTTAGGTCCCCAGGGGTCGTATTACCACGTATTAATGCCATCATTTTTACGTTGTGAAAGAGGGATTCCACTATTTAACCTGTAGAGCGGCGTCCCTCTCTCACAGCCTAAAAATGATGGCATTAATACGTGGTAATACGGCCCCGTGTGTAATAAAGTGTAGTGATAGCCTAGTGATATGACCATTGGACTGCCAAGTCAAAGGTCTCGAGTTCGAATCCAAGGCACGCACCTCTGACTTTTCGAAATCATGTGCGTATTAATAATTGAGAGATTTTCTTGACGGCGTGCGAAGTCTGCCAACCCGCAGTAGGCAAGCGTGGCGGACTATAGCCTAATCCCTCTCGTACTGAGAGGAGACCCGTGCCCAGCAGTGGGACAATGTAATGGGTTGATGATGATGATGATGATTAATACGGCCCCTGTAATAGGGGGAGAGCCTATTGCCATTCACTGTGCACATATTCAAGCTCAGAGCTGCTATTCAGAATTTCATAGAATATCGCAATAGCACTTTGCTCGACCTGGAAATTGTACCCAAGATCTCTAGCATATCAGTTGCGCTTAAGACCACTAAAATAATAAGGCAGTTAAACTAATGAGGTAGTTATATAAAATAACATGAGCCTTTAAACATATGAAGTATCAATTGACATCAGTACACCTCTGCCTATCCTATTGGGGATACAGGCGTGATGGTATGTTCCATATTGGCTGATATAAAAGCCCCAATGTGCGCCTATAAATTTTGTATTACCATCTAATGATCCTTCAATCCGCTCCCTAATATTTTTTCGCTGTGAAAGTCGTAAACGATTTTGAAACGTTTTGTTTTTTTATCTATATAGAAGTAGGTACGTGACCTAAATGGGAATGAAAGTACTTAAATAAACAAATACGTCTGAGTGGTTGGGATGGAATATATTTGTGATTGTTATCATGAGTTTTAGAAAGGTCCGGAACATTTAAAAATTAACATGAATACGTTTATACATAACCTAATGGAAACCTAATGAACGTTAATTATTTAAATAAGTATGCATGGTCAATTTATTTAAGACAACGAGACCCTCCAGAGAGTGGATACAACAGTTGCTTTTTTAAAAAGAAAGAAGAAAAAATTGTTTATCTTTGTCTGAAATTGCTATTTAGGCTAAATATTATTTATATATCTAAATCAAGGAGGAAAAAAGGCATAAAACTAATAATATAAAATGTTCCTTGACTGAACAATGTGCTGCACTAAATTACATACCATCACGCCTGTATTCCCCGAAGGGTTAGACAGAGGTGTATGTACACCCACACTTCGCGGGTATGTTTATTTCCCATGTAATAGGGGGCGAGCCTATTGCCATTAACCGGGCACAAATTCAGACTCCGAGCTGCTACTGAGAATTTCATAGAAAAACCCAATAACACTGCTTGACCTGGGGATCGAACCCAGGACCTCTAGCATAGCAGTCGCGCTTAGGACCACTAGACTAATTAGGCAGTGCACTAAATTATAATTCATAATATTAGTATTGTTCTATTGTCTGCTAATTGACTCATTCAGTCTATGTCCATGTTTCCGAGACCCCCATGTTTCGGAGAATCCGTATGATAATCGTGACAGAAATAAGCCTAACATACAATCACGCTTGCATACCCCGAAAGGTTAAGCAGAAGTATACTAGTAACCTCCAATATTTCGCTGGTATGTTTAGATTCCATATAAAAGGGGGCGAGCCCACAATAACCGGGCACATATCCACTATGCTACTAAGAACTACACAGAAAACCCAATAATACTTTGCTCGACCTGAGAATCGGACGTATGATCTAAAGCATCACAGTTACAATAGGTACCACTAGACTCCCCCCCATTGGGGTTCTCGCCTTGTCGCGGCGGGGGGGCTTAGTAGCCGTGGAGTGGGCCCACGGCGAAGCGAAGTGGAACCCCGAGGCGGGTGCTGCTCCTGCGGGCTTTGCCCAGGAAGCCCGCAGTCGAGCGGCCACTGTAGGTTGCGGTGTCGTATGGGAGGCACCGCAACTGAGGCGGGCCGCGGTGTTGCATAGGCGACGCTGCGGCTGAAGGTTTGCGGGGCCGCGGCGGGAGAGGAGTGCCGGTATCACGGTGCGCCGCTCTCCCTGCCTTCCGCGGCCTCGGCGGGGCCGCAGCCGCAGGACTGCGGACACGATGGGGCCGCAGGGGGAGAGGAGTGTCGGTATTACGATGCGCCGCTCTCCCTACCCTCTGCGGCCGAGGTCCGGGGTGGCGGATGCGGAGAAGTCCGCCAACCCCAGTCCCATGTTCGGGACAGGACCCGAGGTGGCGGCGCGTAGTGTTCCACGCGCGCCCCTCTAGGACGTAGGGGGAGTTTTGACTCCCCACTACACGGCGGGGCCCGCAGAGGCGGGCCATCACCAGTCGGGGGCCACGGACGAATTTATAGTTCCCGTAGCCCCCGACGCAGGTGCGAGAGGGAACACCGTGTGGTTTTAGTCGGTAGGTCACCCACTCTGGGTGGAGTCCGACACGCCCCGTCGCCTCCCCGGGCGGCGGATGTCCATGAGGATTTTCCACACGCACAAAAAAAAAAAAAGGTACCACTAGACTGCTGGGTCTGCAGACGAATGCTATAGCGCTCCCGTAACCTAGAGTGGTGACGCGAAACGCCAAGGTTGGTTTTCATCGGTAGATCGCTTTTTACAGAACGGAGTCCGAAATACCCCATCGCTCTTCCCAAAGCTGTGGGTAGTGCATAAAGCATTTCCAAACCCGTCAACAAAAAAAAGGGGTACTACTAGACTAATAAGGCAGATAAAAGATGACTACCAGTTTATCCACCGAGGAATCGATTGCGATAGAGTTGAAGAGTTGCGAAGGTCTGACGGAAGACACTGGTTTTAAATACCTAGCTATACAGCCGCATCTGAGCAGCAGCTCGGAGTCTGGATTTGTGCCCGGTTAATGGCGATAGGCTCGCCCCCTATTACATAGGACCTAAACATTCCGGTGAAATGTGGGTGTACATTAGTGCACCTCTGCCTAACCCTGCGGGGAATACGGGCGTGATGGTATGTTATGTTAATGATAATCTGCCCTAAAATCAATATTTTGTGCGTTTACTGTAACAGCTAAACAAACTTTTACTAAACCATAAATTCAATAAACCTTTACAAGTTGAGGCGAAATTTAATTTGGAGAGTAAAGAGACACATTTCGTCGACACATGGACACTTTGCCCTACCTGACCCACTTACACCATCTCCCTGTACCATCTTACTAAAAAAATATCCAATTTGTACCTGAAATACGACTGCTTTCAAAGTTTTCGGCCGAGTGCCCAGGCAGGTAATATAATTGACCTTTGGTGGACCCCAGAGAAAATCGTTTTGACCTCTGAACGGACGACTTATACCGAATTGTAAGGGCCCTTATCCTGTTATGTGTTTTGACTTCTAAAATTAGCCGATTTCGAAGATAAATTAAGGATTTATTTTAATAAATTTTCGTATTCGAATATAATTCTCTAATTGGATTTGAATATCAATATCATGCAAGCGTGTAATCCACTAAAAGATTTGGGAATTATTTTTAATGATATCTAAATGCTCAGTTAGTTCGGTGGATTAAACATTTAAAGTTAGTAATACGAATAATTATACTTTATGTGTATTAAACAACATTACAAAGTAATTAATTTTATGTGAGAGTTCGTGGCAAAGTGGTTACGGCCTCAACTAACGAGTTGTTGTTCGTATGTTCGAACCCAGACAGGTGATTTACTTTGTGTAGATTATTTTCATCATCATTGTTCCCAAAAAATCGTGATTCTATAACATGATGATGTCCTAGAACAAAAAACTCCACTTCCTCTCAAGACATGTGACTGAGCCACAAAGGCTCAGTAGCCCTCTCACTGAGAGGAGGCATAATTATGTCCCAGCAGTGGGAACATTTAAGCTATGTACCTATATGTTTTTTTTAACTGGGATGGCAAACAGATGAGATGATATCTAAGATAATAGTACAGTTCCCACGAACTAATAATAAGGTTAAGATCAGAATAATATATCATAGCATACCATCACGCCTCTAGTCCCCGAAGGGTTAGGCAGAGGTGTACGATTTCGTCGGTATGTTATGGTCCCACGTAATAGGGGGAAAGCCTATTGCCAATAACCGGGCATTAATCCAAATCCGAGCTGCTATTCCTATATAGCATTCATGATTGAGAGCACTAGAGTAATGAAAAAAAAAAATGCTGAGTTAATCTACCAAAAAATAGTAATATTTCTAGTGAAAGAATAATATGATCTCAGGCAGGATACGAACTTGCGGCCCACAGATTAAGTACACCGGAGAAGCTTTATGGATATTTAGTATAAATAACGCCTAAATATATTAAAAAAAATATTTCAAGAAATATCATAATTATTGTCAAGAACATAATTAAGACTGCTAAACATAATTATTAAAGACATTTGAAAATACCTAACATTTATAACAAGTCTACATTTAACTTTAATTACTTATGTAGTTGTCTTTTTGTTTTGAAAGAGTTTTAAGCTATCATCCAAGATAAAATACTTTCGCTAACAAGAATGACTAAAGTCAGCAATTATTAAACTTTGCAACGAATGAAAAAGTTTTAGATGGCTTTTAATAAAGGACGTTGAAACAATACAATTTTTAGCTTTTCATTCTTAATAATAATTACATAACTGAAATTAGATTTGTCTACGGGGCTGAGAAACATTACAAGAGGGTCAGCAGATCATTGAGTGCCTAGTTCGTCTAGTGGTCCCAAGCGCGACTGCTACGCTAGAGGTCTTGGGTTCGGTTCCCAGGTCGAGCAAAGTGTTATTTGGTTTTTCTATGAAATTCACAGTAGAAGCTCGGAGTCTAGATTTGTGCCCGGTTAATGGCAATAGGCTCGCCCCCTATTACTTGCGATCTAAACATACCGGCGAAATGTGGGTGTACGTTCGTACACCTCTGCCTAACCCTTCGAGGAATACAGGGGTGATGGTATGAGCACATCATTGCTAAATAATAACTAAGCTGATCAACCGACCTGCTAAATAAAATAAAAACTTAGTTTTACTTTTAATACGATTTTCGCGATAAAATTGTTAGGAGAGCAAGGCTTTTTCCACTAATATATTCGTATAAAAAAATAATATTTGTTTATTCAACCTCTATATTTATCCGATCACGATAAAGTTATTGACACTGTGTGTGTGATACAGCTACTTAATTTAAAAAAAGACTTCTTCTCTGAAGGTACATTCGCAAACAAAAGTGCTAGTAATATCTCAACAGTTCATCTCTCCATCGATTTGAGGCGTATATAGACAAATTGATTGAAAGTGCTCAACCCAGACCCTAAAGACGATTTGATTCGCAAACCACTCGCGTCACGGCCAACGATAGCTTTCTGAAGTTGTTTCTAGATGTATCATCGGATAATAAAATACAGAAGTTCAATTCAATCTAATAATCCATACTATTACTACTAATGTTGAGGTGGTTACTCAATAAAGGTTTTCACATTTTATTTATACTGTTAGGCCGAGTAACTAATAGAAGTACGTGGATGAGCCACGACGGTTCTAGAGCCGTCATAGAAGCACGTAGAAACACAAAAGAATGTCTGTCTTCTACGATTGCATCGTTGAACCGATTGAGATGAAAATTATGGAGAAAGTTTGAGACTTTGGGAAGGATATAGGCTACCTATTGACTAAAATGTCTTTTGGAATGCGAGTGAAATCGGGGCAACTGTTAGTATACCTATTATAAATGCTTTACATTTTTACACGTTAACCACTAGTCAGTTTTCGATAAAGGAACGGCGATAGATAACCTATGTAAATATAGCGGCGAACTGAAGGCATATCTTAGTACACCTCTGCTTAACATTTCGGGAACACAAGCGGGATGGTAGGTATGTTCACTTACATACAAAGACACATTTGTTGGAGTCAGGCGAAGACGTATAACATGGGCTGCGGGGTAGGTTATGAAGACTGTACGTTATATGTGACTAATACATTAATATCTGAAATGTATTTGCTCTATCCGAGTTTGGAATTGATGACCACACTTTAAATGAAGTAGGTTTTCTGTACACATTTATTTATTGTGGTTATTTTCTCAATTACAAAATCATTACGTAAAGGTAGAGAGTGAACCAAAGTTTAGGCTCTGTTGAGAGCTATTTAAGTATGTACAGTCAGCAACAGAATCTATTCAAAATAATCTGAGGTACTAAGGACATTAAACCTTACCTTAACGACACAAAGGATGTTTTAGAATAAACACCGTACACAGCAGCTGTCAATCTGACATGTATTTTATTCCATTGAGATAAGGTTTAATTTCCCTATATATGACCAGTCTGTTCGCTCCAATATATTTAATGCTAAGTGTACGATTGCAGGATCCTAACTGGGTGAAAGATTAATTGTGTTTGGTATTAATTTAAGCTAGGCAAACGCAGTAACAATACTGTGGTATTCAGGTTGAATAGAAACCTTACAATTTAAGTGAACATTAACATACTATCATGCCTGTATCCCAAAGGACTCAGTTGAACAGTATGTTTTAGGTGGTTCTATTACCTTTTTTTTAAAAAATGGCTGACTAGTAATGTGCGACCCACATTGCTAATAAACATTTTTTTTAAAGTTCTCATTAACCCCTCGGACTAAGCTAAATAATTGTATTACGAGTATTGTATTAGTGTAATGGGTGGGTTTCGGACCGGCAACCGCTTGATCGCAAGTCCAACGCCTCAGCCACTAGGTGACCTTTTTGACCCCTTTTTTGACAGTCTCCCCAGGGATGTGCCCTAACTGGCGTCGCACAGTGGGCGATACCCCTCCATGTGATGATGGTGGCCACCGTTGTGGTTATAGTCGGTAAGAATCCCACACTGTCCGGTCTAAGCCTCAAAGACCGGTTTCCTTTCGAGGGTTTCCCACCGTACACAAAAAAAGAGGATATCATAAGTTCACCTGCCTGGCCCTTCGGGGAATACAGGCGTAATTACAATTTAGGAATCTCAATAATTACATTTTAGGTGCCCATTACCTGGACCTTAAATTGGTAATTTAGAATACCCGCCATACTCTGGAATTGAGATATCGGGGTATCTTGGTCGCAAAGAAATACGGAAAAGATTAACTTTCCAAAAGAATACTAATAATGTGCGACCCACATTGCTAGTAAGCTTTTTAAAAAAAACCTGATGGTACACACGGCTACAGGTCAACCTATACATTTCCAGGTTAAGCTGATCTCGAATTGTATAGGCTATTCATACAATAAGAGGCCAGCGTAAACTGGATAATCTTTAGCTCGTCGTGTCACCGTGCGTGTACTGCCACGCACAAATTTCTTACAGTGACAAAATATTTTTTGCTATACAAAAATAACAAAGTACTTTTACCCAATCTCAAGATTATTCCCATAGGCGACTCGGCGATTCCTTCCCTTAATGTAATAATCCCATCTTAGCTGACGCGCTTCAAGAGCCTGGAAGTGGCTGATAGCCCTTGACAAACGGAGCCACGGAAATAGGAATAAGGACCCGAAAGCAAATAAGCTCAAGAATGTTTTCAGATTTGAAGTTATCTTGATTTTCCTAAGTACGCAAAGCTTAGTTTTCCTTAAAAATAACTTGGAAGTTACATACCATCACACGGTATTCCCCGAAGGGTTAGGCAGAGGTGATCTTAATGTACACCCACAGTTCGCCGGTATGTTTGGGTTCCATGTAATAGGGGGCGAGCCTATTGCCATTCACCGGGCACAAATCCAGACTCCGAGCTGCTACTGAGAATTTCATAGAAAAACTCAATAACACTCTGCTCGACCTGGGGATCGAACCCAAGACCTCTAGCGTAGCAGTCGCGATTGGGACCACTAGACTAACGAGGCAGTCATAACTTGGAACTTAAATAAGGAAATGGATATCTTGGAATTAAATTTTAACGTTCACATATGTACTATAGAATATGTGAACGTTTGAATTAACATTCTACGATATTGTATTTAATCTGTTGTTGACAGTACCAGCGCATAGCCAGATAATGCCACAATAAAATGCCAAGATTAAGTATTTTACTGGCAAATAATGGGAATAAACCCAGTAAGCTAGTGGCTAGTGCTGAGTGGTAACCGTACCTATTTGTTGCGGACACGACGTACACGAACTGAGGCCTTATCCTTTAATGATCTGATTATGTAGGTCAAAATCTTAGAAGTCAATTTTAACCTACTTCTAATTGTCGTATAGAATTGAAAATTTGTATGCATATGTAGTTTAGATGACAATACTATAATGACATAATATAAAACATGTGAGTGTTATAACAGTTAAGTACTTACTATAGTTGTTTATTCGAGGTCGAATCACTGCAATATGCTGCATTTATTTTATATAGACCACAGGCCACATCACACGATAATACGACCATTTTTATATTTGTTAGAGAAGGATGCTGCTGTGCTAGTTTAATAGCTCCATCTCTTTCTCACAGCCTTAAAATGGTCGCATTAGACATGTTGTGTAGTACGGCCCTCCCTATGGTTCGCGTGGCAGCCGGTCTGCACGGGACAACACGACATTGAGCAATAAATTAAAGCTTCGCATGCTCGCAACAACTGCTGCGGCATTTGACAAAAACATGGGCTAATTAAAAATAGATCAATTAGTAGACACAATAGAAAAACTGTTGTTTCGATCCTTTGTTGGGTCAGTTTCTTTAATGAATTAGCAAAGCATTCACTAACGTGGCTGCTGAGCATGAAATTATGGGTTCGATTCTCAAGGCAACCAGTGTTATTGCAGGCTTTTATTATAGGGAGTCTGTTGCCTGATCATAATGACCCTTTGTAGGGGTCCAGCGGACGCAGACGTCACACAGAACTATCACCCATCCCATGGCTGTGCGTATAGTATACTGTCGCGTTTCGTACGGTGAGTGTCCACACTCTTCCTCAGCGCCGGAGGCCCAATTTCTCCCTCACTCCCCTTCCTTCTCCTTTTCTCCTTCCCCTCCAGTTTTCTTAAATAGGCTCAGAAACGCATTTGCAACTCCTTTGGTTTTGCAGATGTCCATGGCCGACGATGACTACTTACCATCAGGTAGCTAGCCTGCTCGTTTGCGGTCAAATTTTTTTTTTATAACAAAAAAAAATTGACCGCAAAATGATGGGTTCGACCTCTCAGATCAATAATTCCTCCCGTTTCTATTTAACTATTAAGCTTTTCATCTCGTCACGATCGTCCTATTACTTTCTTCAATCAGCAATCCTTTCATTTCAGGAAAGTTAAGAGCGAATCACAATTATATCAACTTTGGAGGACTCTCGTAGTTTGAGAGGGAGCTAGTGCTGAGAAGCAATTACTGAAAGTCCTCCTGGCATAATGGAGACCTCTCTGTGGTGTTTGAAGGTTCGACGACAAGTGAAGCCCGGTAATTGGGTTTTGGAGGCCACATTGCATTTTGTTTAAATATATTGCGGATTCAAATGGGTCTAAATTCTAGGCCAGTATAAACAATTATTGTTTACTTAACTACAAAAATGTTACTAATTGGCAAACATTTTATTATGCTTCATATGCGAGACCTTTTGTAAGAAGCAATAAGTAATAAAAAATACACTAGTTACTTAGGTAAGTGTGAAATTGTTTATACAAGGTAAAAATAATTTAAAAAAATATGCTGCAATTATGCTACAAATACATACCCGAATGATAAAACTATATAACTAAATCCTTATTAAATCTCAAATAGTAACGGTGAGTATTCTTAAAAACTTCATTAATCTCTCTAACTACTTATAACAATTAATTAATAAATTTTTAATCTTTTATGATTTAGGAATAGAGGCCTGTCCTATCTTAGCTGAAATTTAAATATTCAAGCGCCTGAAACACTCAAACATTGATAACTGTTATCGCGCTGTTCCAAAGTAATCCATTAATAGGATTAACTATAAAGTTATTTAAAGTAACTATATCGACTTCTGACGTCACAATCCGATATGCTATCCAATTTCTATACTAATTCTTTTCTCATCCTCTCCCAATGCCCACAAAAAACTTTAAGCGCTTATATCTTAGAAATTTATCAGGCGATTTAAATTATTTTTAAGTATACATCTTAGTGCAGTGATTATCTTGTGATATGACCATTGGACAGCCATGTCAAAGGTCTCGAGTTCGAATCTTACCTCTGACTTTTCGAAGTCATGTGCGTATTAATACTTAATTATCACGTGCTTAAACCGAGAAGGAAAACCTCGTTAGGAAACCTGCATGCCTGAAAGATTTTCTTTGAGGCGTGTGAAGTCTACCAACCCACAGTAAGCTCGCGTGGTGGACTACAGGCTAGTCCCTCTCATTCTGAGAGGAGATCGTGCCCAGCAGTGGGACAATATACGGGTTGATGATGATACGTCTTATATTTAATTGTACTCTACCGTAGACCTGTTTTTTTTTTTTTTAAACAACTTAGTTCTCCAGCCAACTACCCTATTCTCTGCGCAGTCATATAAAAACAAAATCATCGAGTTAACTGGGATTTCCCGAAGGGGCTTCACATGACAAACAAAACTAGCTCCATTTACTGTGCCTTTGCAGGATAACAGTCCGTACCACTCACAAAATAGAATTGAATTTTGAATGGTTAGTCGTAATTAAGGCTTAGTACGCCTCTATGGTTCTGTTTAGTAAATTTGTTTATATTATAATAATGTTACTGGAAATGAATGTAATTTAGTTGTATTGTGTATTTGCTAGGATATGTACTGTTCATGCAATCTGTGTTTATTTAATGTAATGACACTTTTTGGTCACTTGTGCAAGTTTGGAAGTCTATATCAGTCGCTATGGAACAAATCATAAATTGACATAAGTTAATTAAAGGGATGTTGCTACTAGTAAGAATGTTGCACACCGTATGCTTTCTATTCGTCCAGTGTTTGTTATGTTAGATTGACTGTAATATCATATACCGTTCGATACCCTTTGGATCAAGAGGAATCCAAAGACACTTTATTTGCTAATTAAAGTCGAGTAAAAATAATAATAATTCGGTTCCCTACTTTAATGTTTTGTCGGCCATATTGTTTTATTTTATCAATAATATATACCCTAAATCCATCTTACTGTAAAGAAAAATCAATCAACACCTCACTTGTCAAAATTTGATCAGTTATTTTTGAGCTAGAGTTAAACATCCATACATACTTACATACATAGACTGTTAAAATCATTACCCTTCCTTATTTGTAGTCGGGTAAACGCATGTGAATAAAAATTCCTTCATCGTTAGCCACTGGTCATCATGAACCTTTTCCTAATTGTGGTTGGGTCAGTCTCCAGTCTAGCTAGATTCGGCAGAATATTAGTATTTTACACGAAGCATCTCTGATGATCTGATATTATTGACTGATGATCAAAGGATAGACCAGTTGTTAGGCTTTTTAGTGTTCTGACTGCCACTAACGATAGCATAAGTGCTTGTGCGAACTGTAGGTGTACCTTAAGTCTGCCTAACCCTTTAGGGAATACAAGTGTAATGCCATGTTTATTTTAATAGTTAACAAATGTACCAGGTTATCAGTAGTAAGTATATAATAGATGTGAATACGTTTATATAACGTTCCCTATGGACTCCCAAAAAAAACCACCAACAAAACATACCTCTAGTTTTATAAAGAATAGAATAGAATAGAATGCATTTATTGTTATCACAGGTACCTACATAGTTTACAATAGAACACTTTACAAGTATGGTATATCACAGAGATCTATATTCTAGAATTAAGACCATTCTAGAATATAGATGGACTGCCTCGTTGGTCTAGTGGTCCCAATCGCGACTGCTACGCTAGAGGTCTTGGGTTTGATCCCCAGGTCGAGCAAAGTGTTATTGAGTTTTTCTATGAAATTCTCAGTAGCAGCTCGGAGTCTGGATTTGTGCCCGGTGAATGGCAATAGGCTCGCCCCCTATTACATGGGACCCAAACATACCGGCGAACTGTGGGTGTACATTAAGTACACCTGTGCCTAACCCTTCGGGGAATACAGGCGTGATGGTATGGTATGTAAAATATAGATCTCTGTGATATACCATACTTGTAAAGTGTATACATATACCTAGCCGTATGAAAGACGAATATTAAAGGAAGAATAATATTATCGTTCAAAGAACTTATGCTATAAATTACAGAGCAATATGATCTTAAATTATACAATAAGTGAAAATAACAGAGTAAAATGTACGTCGAGTAAGTAGGTAATGATACTTGTACATTTTTACTTAACTTTTTGTCAAAGGGTTCACGAAATTGTATAAAATAGCAATACTTATAATAAAGTGATACATCCTAATAAATGCTAAAGTGAGTTTGATTGTTACGCTTTGAAACCTAAATCGGTGAACCAATTTTGATAAATAGTAGAATAGTGTTTCTGGAGATGGGAGACTATTTCTTAGAATTGATTGACAAAAGCTGTATTAACGCGAGCGAATTCGCATGCTAAAGCCACAGTATAAATAAACTAAAGCGGTGTATTCCAGTTAGAGCTCCCAACCGAATAGCACCTGAGCGAATAGCACCTGAGGTATTCCACTTAGAGCAAATTTCAATATTTTTGACGATTGCGCTAAGTGGAAAAAAATAATTAAATTTTATTCTTCGAATAGCAACTACGTAAAAATAGTTTTTAGTAATAACCTCTGAAGTAAGACCTCATCATCAACCCATTACATTGTCCCACTGCTGGGTACGGGTCTCCTCTCAGTACGAGAGGGATTAGGCTATTGTCCGCCACGCTAGCCTACTGTGGGTTGGCAGACTTCACACGCCCTCAAGAAAATCTCTCAGGCATGCAGGTTTCCTCACGATGTTTTCCTTCACCGTTTAAGCGCGTGATAATTAATTATTAATACGCACATGACTTCGAAAAGTCAGAGGTGCGTGCCTTGGATTCGAACTCGAGACCTTTGACTTGGCAGTCCAATGGTCATATCACTAGGCTATCACTGCACTAAACTACTGAAGTAAGACCTATCAAACAATAAAAGAATCATCAAAATCAATCTATACCTGGCGGAATTATCGCGTAAAAAACATACAGACGATTTGAGAGCCTCCTCCTTTTTAAACTCCTTTGTAAAGATGACAATTTAACTTTCCGAAGGCTTTCGGGAATCGTTCACTGAGTAATAGATAGGATTTCGAGCGGCCCTTAAGGTTTGTGAAGTACTTTTCGCGAATTACACCCGGGACCAGCAGTAATAAGCTTAGTTTATATAATCAAAATTATAGTATAATTGTTTAAAAAATAAGGAAGTTATAAGCTTTTTTCATTTTATGCTAGACACTGGCGCACTATATCGGCTTGTGATGTCACAATCTGATATGGTATGGATTTTTTTTCTAACACTCTTTTGCGGAAAAGAGATAGAGTCTCCTTTCAATCTCCACCAAAATCTTTGAATTCCTATATCTTAGATCTTTATAAAATTATTATTTTTATTTATTTTTTATTTTATAAATGCCTATTGGCTGAAGAAGCAAATGTTACCTTGGATTACATTTTTTTTTCAGATATCTGGCGGTAAGAACTTATGTAGTGCTGGTAGCAACATGGAACATACCTGTAACGAAAAAGAACAATAATTATGATAATTAATAAACAAATAACAAGAAAAGCGCCCTCTAGTTTTAAAAAAATATAAAAAAAATGACTGCCTCGTTGGTCTAGTGGTCCCAATCGCGACTGCTACGCTAGAGGTCTTGGGTTCGATCCCCAGGTCGAGCAAAGTGTTATTTGGTTTTTCTATGAAATTCTCAGTAGCAGCTCGGAGTCTGGATTTGTGCCCGGTGAATGGCAATAGGCTCGCCTCCCTATTACATGGGACCCAAACATACCGGCGAACTGAGGGTCTACATTAAGTACACCTCTGCCTAACCCTTTGGGGAAGACAGGCGTGATGGTATGTTATGTTAAAAAATGTAAAACATTGAAAAAAGTGCAAAAGTGTCTTTGAGGAATATTCCTCAAAGACACTTTTGTGTCATTACAGAAAAAAAAAAACATTTCATTTCATTTCATCAACTGTTGTGTTGTTTGTGCACGGCATAAGGTCCCGAATTTGATTCCTAGCAATTCGTTATTACATAATTCTCCGTTGCAGTAAGTTGCCCTAGGTCTGCCTCCATTTGCATGGAATACCTCCACTCCAATACTGCTCCAGTCTCACACTTGATTGGTAGATCGATTTGAAGGTCCCTCGTAATGGGCAATCCTGGGGCCGTATTACCACGTATTAATGCCATCATTTTTACGTTGTGAAAGAGGGACGCCACTATTTAACCTGTACAGCGGCATCCCTCTCTCACACCCTAAAAATTATGGCATTAATACGTGGTAATACGGCCCCTGTTGCCTTTAATCAGACATAAATCCAAACACCGAGCTGTTACTAAAAAATCCTTGATGGATAAAAATCTTTATAACTATGTACGGTGGCCAGCACATCAAGTTACCACAAAATGACAATTTTTCTCAGTTGATTTTGAACTTTATTTTCAACAATTAAAGGTTTAAAAGCATTTGGAGAAATTTGAAGGTTTTGTATACGTTGACCGGCCAGCGAATCCATTATAAGCATATCACACATGATTATCCCTACCTTGTACACTAGTGACATAATTAGATTACGATCATAATTCATCAACAACTGTCGCTTCTGACGTCACAACGTTAAGTGACAAATAGTTACAGAAGACACACTGCTCATTCTTTTTATTTTATGAATTTAAAAATATATTACCTAATTAATTAATTATTTATCGATGCCTTTCTTGGAAATTGGAAAAAAGTAGAACAAAGCGAGAAAAGTGGACAAAATAGGGGAACGCCTTTGCTCAGGAGTGCGGTAAATAAAATATAGGTATTATTATACATAAGAAAACTATTGTAAAAAATTATGACGGGGCAAAAGTAACAATTTACAGTCAGGATTAAATCCACAATAATTATACGTAATGATCGGACAGAGATTCGACGTCATTATCACAGTAACTAGCGGACCAGGTGTCTGACATGACGTCCAAGACACACGCCTTCGCCTCCGACCTCCCGAGCAAAAGTGAGCGAGTTGACGTATCGGCTTGACTTTTATACAAAACCGACGCATGCCACTTTTTAAGAGTAGGCGGGTATTCTTAAAAACTTCTCCTAACACTTTATTAATGTTATTTGTATTTGTGGCCGGTTATGGCAATGGGGTGGCCCTCTATAAATATAGAAACATACACATAACGGCAGATAATGGAAAACCTGCAACCAATGGATTAAACGAGTTCTCGGTTGGAGACCACGTCTCAGTAAACGTAGTGTAGGAAGCCCGCTAGCCAAGTGGAGTGACGATTTGCGGAAGGCGACTGGCAGCAAGTGGATGAAAAACCTGAAGATCGGGCTCTGTGGTGTTCACTTACAGAGGCCTACGACGTCCAGCAGTGGACGAATGATGATGATGAAATATCCCGGCGAGGTGTTTACTTCTGCTTAAGCTTTCGAGGAATACAGGCGTGATAGCATGTCAAGTCAGTTTACCGTTTTTTTTTTTTTTAAAGCTTACTAGCAATGTGGTTCACACATTACTAGTAATCTTGTTAACCCCTCGTGCTAAGCTAAATGCTTGTGTTACGAGTGGGTTCACGTCGGTAGTGCAATGGTCGGGTTTCGAACCGGCAACCGCATGATCGCAAGTCCGACGCCCTAGAAATTAGGCTACCGCCGCTTCACCTTCTGTTTATATCTTAATAACTAACATCATAAGTCATATCATAGTCCTTGGTAGTGTAGTAATAAGGTTTTATACCAATTTTCTTGTAATTAATGTGATCGTTCTTCGTTAAGTGACTGCTGTAGTGAACAGTAATGATGTTACCGTGAAATAATTGTGTTACAAGTGGGAGTAAGTTAAGGTATGGAAATCGATGGGCCGCTGTAGGTATGTGAACATCACGCCTGTATTCTCCGAAGGGTTAGGCAGAGATATATTAATGTAGACCAACAGTTCGCTGGTATGTTTAGGCACCATGTAATCGAGCTCCGAGCTGCTGCACCGTTTTAAACGTGTTTAAATTCAAATATTTTTGTTTTAAATACGCTTCTACAAGCGTTAATGCAACATTATGACTCTAGTTGCACGTTTAATAAAATTATTTATGAGAACGAAAAGTCATAGGTCTTTCGAACGTAGGCCTCATCATAATAACTAGGTTATTGTATTACTTTTTTTGAGACCAAAACTTATTGAAGTATAACTGGTAAACAAAATTCATAGAAAATACCTATCGTGGAATTTTCTCGAACGGATTTTCCATACAAGTAGAGTGTTTTCCTACTAAATGTAAACTCGAGATTTTTACGTAACGTAATAGGCGGCCGCCTCTTCAAAATAATCGAGATTCCGAACCATTTAGTACAGCTCGTAAGAAGAAACGAGATCCAATAT
Source organism: Subacronicta megacephala (assembly GCA_958496365.1). Classification (NCBI taxonomy): domain Eukaryota; kingdom Metazoa; phylum Arthropoda; class Insecta; order Lepidoptera; family Noctuidae; genus Subacronicta; species Subacronicta megacephala. The sequence goes on from OY292527.1 coordinate 13,905,880, forward strand.
CTTACGTAACATGGAATCCCCGATAGAATATGGTCGCAAAAAATGGAATTATGATAACCACGGGCCATGCTCATTTATCAGCCGGGGGCTAGTGGCCGGAGAAATTGAAAAAATATTGATATTGGACGAGTAGAAGTTGACACAGAATGATCGCAAAAATCCCACTGTCCTCTGTATTTTCTCCGTTGACATTATAATCTATGTAGAGGATTGCCTCATTAGTCTAGTGGACCTAAGCGCGACTGCTACGCTAGAGGTCCTGGGTGTGATCCCCAGGTCGAGCAAAGTGTTATTGGGTTTTTTCTATGAAATTCTCAGTAGCAGCTCGGAAACTGGATTTGTGCCCGGTTGATGGCAATAGGCTCGCCCCCTATTACATGGGACCTAAACATACCGGTGAAATGTTGGTACATTAGTACACCTCTGCCTAACCCTTCGGGGAATACAGGCGTGATGGTATGTAAAGGAGAAAGTATTCTCTCGGGAAGTAAGACACTCCGACAGCTCTCATTAGTCTAGTGGTCCTAAGTGCGACTGCTACGCTAGAAGTCGTGGGTTCGATCCCCAGGGGCAAAGTGTTATTGGGTTTTTCTATGAAATTCTCAGTAGCAGCTCGGAGTCTGGATTTGTGCCCGGTCGATGGCAATAGGCTCGCCCCCTATTACATGGGACCTATTACATACATACCGATGAAATGTTGGTACATTAGTACACCTCTGCCTAACCCTTCGGGGAATACAGGCGTGATGGTATGTAAAGGAGAAAGTATTCTCTCGGGAATTAAGACACTCAGACATCTCATAATTTTAATATTCACGCTACATTCACAGTTAACCACAAACGTATGTTAAATAAGGGTTTTATTCTCAGGACGGGTAACACTTTATTGAGTTTCCGTCCCTTATTATAATTATGTTACTTAAAACATACCGGGAAATCGTGGGTGTACAATCGCACATCAGGTTATACAAAATTGTCAATTTTCTCCAAATGATTTTAACCCTTAAAATGTTTATGATTAAGCTCGAAATCGACTGAGAAAATTTGACATTTTGTGGTAGCTTGATGTGCTGGCCGCCGTACATCATCAGGATGCCTATCGATAACTTTTTGGGAATACGATTATATAATTAGCCACCTTTCTTTAAAGATATCTTCATCATCATATCAGCATGTTGTCATCCACTGCTGAAACTGCTCCCCAAAGAGCACTAACTATAGCGTTAAAGACAGCTTTCGTGCAAATAACAGGAAATTTGTGGAATACAAAAATATTTACCTCAGATGGGAATAGAAATCACTACGTGTTGTGGCGGGTGAGGTGACCATCTTAATTGCTTCAATAATCGTGTGGTCTAGTAAATTCAAATTCATACTACGAGTTACTACGTTTTTTAGGGTTCCGTAGCCAAATGGCAAAAAACGGAACCCTTATAGATTCGTCATGTCCGTCTGTCTGTCTGTCCGATCGTGTCACAGCCTTTTTTTTCGAAACTATAAGAAGTATGCTGTTGAAACTTGGTAAGCAGATGTATTCTATGAACTGCATTAAGATTTTAACACAAAAATAGAAAAAAAACAATAAATTTTGGGGGTTCCCCATACTTGGAACTGAAACTCAAATTTTTTTTTTTCATCAAACCCATACGTGTGGGGTATCTATGGATAGGTCTTCAAAAATGATATTGAGGTTACGAATATCATATTTTTCTAAACTGAATAGTTTGCGCGAGAAACACTTCCAAAGTGGTAAAATGTGTGTCCCCCCCCCTGTAACTTCTAAAATAAGAGAACGATAAAACTGAAAAAAATATATGATGTACATTACCATGTAAACTTCCACCGAAAATTGGTTTGAACGAGATCTAGTAAATAGTTTTTTTTTAATACGTCATAAATCGTAATGATACGGAACCCTCCGTGCGCGAGTCCGACTCGCACTAGGCCGGTTTTTTTTTACATTACTAGTGTATTGAGATTTTTTAGGACATGCTCATGAAGAAGACTCATTCAACCATCTCTCTCTGGGTCTTTCGCTTTCGCTTTCTGCTCTCATAATCAGCCTATAATGTCCCACTACTGGGACGCAAACCTCCTCTAGTTGAGAGGGAGTGGGCCGTAATCTACTACAACATGTCTTCGATTTTTTTATTCTAGGACATTCCAGTTCCCTCACGATGTTTTCCTTCACCGTTTTGGGAACTGTGGTAATGAAATTATGTATACAAAGGAAAGGGGCTATCTGGAATCGAACCTACGACCTACAACTCGTAAGTCACGGCTGCTACCATGTCTCTTTTCGGTCTTTTCGCTCTACCGTCTGCTTATTTACCAAATTTGAAATTATTTCACTCAAGATATTTTTACAACACATCATAAAGTAACAAAGAGATAACAAAACACAATAAAATCAAAGCAATAATAATATATCTTCGGAGGATCATGTCAGATAACTGGTATTTATACGTATTGTAACCAGTTTTACGATTGTATACTGTGCGATATATTGTGGATGTACATTGGTACTTTGACACTGTATGTTGTTTTTACGGGCAATGATAACGAACACAATGGATGACCATGCATATCTAAGGCTCTGAACTAAAAACGCTTTTTACGGATTTAATCGCGTTAAAAAGTTTCGGATCCTTTACAGCATCTTTAGTCGCGGGTAGACTAAGGTTTTGGTCCTCTTAATTTTAAAACTTACTATAGGCTACTCTAAAGTTTTGTTGATTATTATTTGATCCAATAAAATCCTTAATATATAAGCTTATAATATGTCAGGAACCACTATAGGATCTAAGGCTCCTCAAAGCTTTGAAAATATTTGAAAAAGCTGTGTGCAAATTTGGTGAGTTGAGCCCAAACAAGGTTAAAGATATTGCAACACATATTGTTAAAGTTATTGCAATACAGGTACAGCCAGAACCCAATTTGGGCTCTTGAAGTATTTTTCCTTGAATTAAAAGGCAGATTCTAGTCTAACCATTTACATAATACGAGTACCTCAACATCATTAGGTACAGATTGCAAAAATGCTCGCACAGAAAATGTTACTGAATATTTAGTTGAACCGTAAAATAACGTATTTTTCTTTTGTATTTTGTTGGTCAAAAGGTTCGAGATTTCATATAAAATTAATTTTGCTTTTCTTATCTCCAACTTTGTTTTGTGCAATTGCTCCTGGATATATGACTGTTTCTGTAAGCCGGAAGGGTACAGGGGGTATGTTTTTGAATTCTATTCTATTCTATACCTATAGATTTCAGCTAAAGTAGCTGCGCCAGAAGGAATCTGTAATCCAAGTTGGATGATTAATCTCCAACCGGAATTTTACAAACTAACTTGTTTTATTTTCCCGGATCCACCGGGTTGATAAAAAAAATACAGACTTACTATAATTTTTTTATCAACCCGATTGATCCCACTGCAGGGTCTTTACCCTGCAGTGGGATCAATCGGGTTGCCTTCCTACCTTCCTTCCATTCCTCACGGTTTAAACCTATTATTATTATTTTTTTAAATAGGAGTCCAGTTTGTCACGTCATCTTCCTGGCCCTCCCGCATCGTCTAACGCCTTGTGGATTCCACTCTCTGGCAAGTCTATCATTAGTTAAATTAATTAAAATTTAACAATTTCTGGTGACATAAAATATATACAAACTTTCCCATTCAGTATTTTAACTATATTGATCTTCAGTCAAAAAATTGACTATGCACCGCAACTGTAAGCCTATTCTCATGTTCTATACTTAGTTTTACTGTTCCTAAATTTAAATATCTATTGTTTATCTCAATTGTAAACGAACCACTGAATATATGTAAGACAACTATATTCTACCTAATTTTGTTAATACACACTATACAAATTGCACAACACAGTTCTACAAAATACAAGTATACTACACTAATTTACATACATTTTACATTTAACACTAATTCAAATTACTCACTGATAAATCCTACATCTACACAAATTCATCACAAAAACAATCAATACACTATTCTAAACTATATTTATAACACGTTGTTTAATAATAGCTGCCTGATCACAACTTTTTTTTATAAAGTAATTACCAGTTTCTCATTCGTTTATTTATTACTACTAGTGCCGCAACCTATCTTGAGTAATACCCTAGTATATCTTTTACGTAGGGCTTGGTATTTTATATATATTTGCAAACGGATTGATTGCTTTCATGAGTATCGCACAATAACACATACGGGACAGAAGTTTAACTCCAACATAATGTGCCCATACCACAAATACAAAATTCGATAATTGCAATAATTCTATTGTAAACGAGATAGATGAAACCGAACATAGGGCGGACTGTATTTTGCTTAGTGATACTAAACTCTGTACACAAATAATTAACTACACTGAAAGTCAGAAGGACTCGTTGTCTGTTCTATCCTTAAACATACGAAGTATACATCATAACTTTGACCTGTTTTTGGCCTTTGCTTCTGCTTTACTCTTTCCTGTCGATCTCTTTGTGCTTACCGAGTGTTGGATAAATGAAAATAACCCCCCGCCTAGTATCTGCAGTTACGATATGTTTTGGACAAAAAATTGCATTAACCAAAACGACGGCGTGGTTGTGTACGCACGAGAGGAACTAGGAGCCCAGTCCTGTGAGCCTATCTTTTCTGAAGGAAATTGCCTAGTAGTTAACATTCGCTCGGAATACTCTATAATTTGTTCATACCGTCCTCCATGTTTTAGAAACACCTCGTACTATTTGGATTCTTTAGATCGGGTTTTAGGCAGCGTAGGTTCTAAAAATGTTATACTTACTGGAGACATAAATATAAACACCCTAGACGTCAACATGGGGCCGGCACTCGAATACTTGAACCTTATGGCCATGCATGGGCTTAAACAAGGAATTACACACCCTACCCGGTTTAACACTTGCCTTGACCACTTCATGGTTAAGTCATGTAATCCTTGGAAAACAATAGTGTTTACACAGCAACTGACAGATCACTCACCTATACTACTTTATGTAAATAATGCCTCAATAAATAAAAACCCTTCAAGCTATAGAAAAATTATAATAAATTATGAAAATATTAAAAATATTTTTTCAAATGAAACATGGAACAATATTTACCTGTCCAACGATGCCAATGTGGCTGCAGAAAATTTTACCAATAAACTTATTACAACTATTAATAACAACACCGAGATCAAGTTGCTGCCTAAACGCTATCGACCGCTAAAACCGTGGATTACAAAAGGGGTAATAAAATCAATAAGGAGAAGAGACAGACTACACGCAAAAGTTAAAAAAACACCAGCAAACGTGATCTTAAAACAACAATACCTGAGTTATAGAAACACTTGCAATAAATTAGTAAAAAATCTAAAAAAACTGTATTACCAAGATAAATTAGCTAAAAATAGAAAAAATATTAAGCAGACTTGGAAGATCATAAAAGAAGTGTGTAATTTTGACAGCAAAAGTGCTTCACCCACAGAACTTATTAACATAAATAGCACACCAGTCGACTCACTCAATACTGTCAACAGACACTTTACGTCTATCGGAGGTACTTTAGCGCACAATATACTAAATAAGATGAATAATACCGAACACTATCTGGCATCTCTAGCAAAAAGAGGTTGCTCACCCAAAGATTCCATGGCGTTTACTCCAACTGACCCTAAAGAAATATCTAAAATTGTCCTTGGTTTAAGAACTGCAAGTGCACCTGGTTGGGATAAAATCTCAAGTAGTATCCTAAAACAAAATATTGAATCTTTGGCCCATCCCATCACCCACCTATGTAACCTTAGCTTAGCAACAGGTACCTTTCCTACTGTATTTAAAAAAGCAGTAGTTTGCCCTATTTACAAGTCAGGTGATAAAGAAAATCCTACTAACTACAGACCTATCTCACTACTTTCAACCCTATCAAAAGTATTAGAAAAAATTGTAAATATAAGATTGGTATCCTTTTTAGACAAATATAAATATATCAACGCCAACCAGTTTGGATTCAGGGAGGGAAAATCTACCGAAGATGCTGTTTTGAGGGTTACAACATTACTTACTAACTACATGGATAAAGGAGAGAGATGTGTCGGAGTTTTTCTGGATCTCCAAAAAGCCTTCGACACGGTTTCTCTCAAAATCTTATTGGCTAGACTGGAGAACGCGGGTATACGTGGCATGGTGCTGGAATGGTTTAGGGATTACCTGACTGACAGAAATCAGACTGTTCGTGTGAACGAATATGAGAGTGACGGTGGTGTCTGCACATTCGGAGTTCCACAAGGTAGCACGATCTCTCCGACTTTATTCTTGATCTATATAAATGATTTATTTCATGTAACTTTGGACAATGTGGAACTCCTCATGTTTGCGGATGACACCGTTCTACTCTTTCATGACAAGACATGGGACAAAGTCCATCAGGTGGCTGAAAATGGCCTTGCTAAAGTGGCGGAATGGCTTGAAAACAGCCTCCTCTCTCTCAATACATCCAAAACGAAATTTATATGCTTCGGAAAATCAAAAATAACCAACCCAAACACAAATTTCCAGCTAAAAATCCACATGTTTCCATGCAACCGTCGTGATATCCGAACAAACTGCACCTGCGACTCACTAACCCGGATTACCTCCATAAAATACCTGGGAGTAATTATAGATCAAAGACTTGACTGGAGCGCTCACGCAGTGACAATGGCCGCTAGGATTAGGAAAATGATCTACATATTTAAGAACCTACGAAGCGTAGCAAATCCAAAGATCTTAATCCAAACGTATCGTGCGCTGTGTGAGTGTTTGGTCAGGTACTGCATCTGTGCATGGGGAGGTGCTTGTAAAAGTCACCTCATTGTAGTTGAAAGGGCTCAACGCGCTGTGTTAAAGGTTTTAATGCACTTACCTTATCGTCACCGGACAGCTGAAGTCTATAAAAAAGCAGACGTTTTGTCAGTCAGGAAACTGTTTATGCTCGAGATGTTGAGGAGATACCATAGGAGGACCATACCTACTTTACAAGACACAAATAAACGTGTGGATCGATGCCCGGTACCTCGTGCTAGGAGTACTTTCGCCCAGCGGCAGTTTGATGTTATTGCTCCAACTATTTATAATAAGTTTCTAAAAGTACATAAAACCTGTAAAAAGTGCACAAATGCTAAATTCAAATTGATACTGATAAAGTGGCTTAATGAATTCAGCTATGATGATATTGAAGAAATGATCATGCATAGATAACTTCATAACCAAACACACGCAAGCACACTCACGCGCACACACTCAACACGTACACACACACACACACACACACACACACGCTCGCACACGCACACACACACACACGCTCGCACACGCACACACACACACACGCTCGCACACGCGCACACACACACACACACACACACACACACACACACACACACACACACACACACGCACACACACACGAGTCACCATTTTCACACACATAAACTCCAACTCCAATTATGTTTCATTAAAATATTTTATTTTATGTTTTATAATAAGCTAGTGACATAAGATTTGTGTTAACGAAAAGGCGAAGTCACTGGTCTCTGATATACAGTTAACACTAGTTCGGGGACCAGGGGATTCATATGTATTGTACCTTTTTATGTCAAATAAATTTCATTTCATTTCATTTCAAAATACTGCAGCTAAAATTGATGGATTAGGCAAAAGTAATTTTGAAAGATATACAGTTCTACCTTTTACGAGTTCGTTCGTTAAGTAGGTTTGAACTCGGATAGGCGCTTTTTTTAAATTCTAGCCATTACTGTCCCACTGCTGGGCAAAGATCTCCCCCGGTTCCTTCCAGGTACTGTAACAATTGGATTTTTGAGCCAACAGGCGCTTTACATTGTGAGGAAACCAGTATGTCCTAGAATGAAGAATGTTCTAATTAGTAGTTGTCGTGTCTCGCTGGCATGTCTACATGCCAGATTGAATGGGTCCGCACGACCGGAAAAGTACTACTCTCCCACAGAATATCGACGTCAAGTAGCAGTATGCACACTGTTGCGTTTCGTACGGTGAGTGTGGAGCGCCGGAGACCAAAATCCTCTCTTAGTTCGCTCCATTTTCCTTAAAAAGGCTCGGCAACGCATCTGCAACTCCTTTGGTTTTGACTGAAAGCTCGCCTACTCGGTTTGCCTTTTTTTTTGTTTTAATCATCCCATAAAAAAACATAAAATTCGACGACCTGTGACTTCTACTAATCCGCACTTGGCCCGCGTGGTGGACGGTCCACTCCCTCTTACACTTAAAAAAAAATTCTTTTTTAAGAAAACTATGACAGAAAGAACGTTACATTAAATAGCATTATTTTCCAAACTAACCATCTGTGACGGGCCGGACCAAAGCGCTGCGAAAAACGGTTACGTAAGTATCGAGCGCCATCAGCCCCGACACTGTCTGACTTTCAATGTGTAAGCGCAAATAACAATAAACTTTGACATTACCATCAGGGCTCTCTCGGTGTGACGCGCACTTTATAGTTAGAATTGATTTTGATTATCGCTGACTGTACTTGGGTTTCACACATTTCAAAATCAGAGGTGTATTTTTTTTTTCAGATAGCGTAACTGTGTGTGATTTTCAAAGATAAGTTGCGCTTGCCGCGGTCAGTCTGTGGATGGGTTAGGTGACTATTCTTAACATATCAACAGAGAAACTTATATACATACACACACCCTTACAAACACACTACAATAATTATATTTTATTACGTGCTATAGCCATAACTAGTTGTTTAGTATTATTATACAATTTAGTCTTATTGTTTATCTTATATTCACACATTAACTTTGACCTCGTCGGTGTATAATTATTTTGTGACAATAAATAATAATAATTATTATTATAGAGACTCTTCCATGCTTCAGAGAGCTAGTAAAACTCACATTGTAAACGCTTTCGGCACAATTCGAGGCCATTAATGCTTTCGGCACAATTCGAGGCCATTGTATAGCCTGATGCGTAGCCGTTTTTACACACGGCTACAGGTCAACCTATACAAATCCAGTATAAGCTGATCTCACTTTGTACAGAGTTCCCACATAATAGGAGACCAGCACAAACTGGTTTTTGCTTGATGTGTAGCCGTTTGTATTATTTCTGACACATACGCGAATATTAGACATTAAAATAAAACCACTTTTAGCAGATTTTATCGCGTTATATTAATATTATTGATAATTATTCCCGGATCCCTTACAGCATACTTCATTTAAAACAAATGGGTGGATTATGACCATGACCACCCGTGACCATAGATGCTGTAAAAAGTTTTTTTTTTGTTAGTTGTACACAGAAACACAAAAGCCTGACAACCAATCCATTTTTGGAATATCGGATGTGGGAGGTCTGATGGCAGTTGCTTTACATAAGATATGGACTCCATCGGGTTAGACTGGAAGCTGTTAAGGCTAGGACTAGGCCAAATTAAATTTAAAATTTAAAAAATCCCCAACTATTGCTTTATATCTCGACCTATTTTCATTATATCAAACATAGCTAAGAACACACCCGACTAATTCAACTTTCAAACAAAAATTTAAATCCAAATCGGTCCATCAGTTCGGGAGCTACGATGCCACAGACAGACACACACAGACACGTCAAACTTATAACACCCCGTTATTTTTGCGTCGGGGGTTAAAAAGCTAGGACCACTTAACCATTAAAAAAGATGACAATAAATATTAATTCTTGCTTTTTCCGTATATCCTTTACCATGATCCATAAATAACTTAACACTGTTAGCTTATGTAACAGGTAAAGCTTACTAGAGGAAATATACGAGAACGAGTGTAATCGTAATTTATTGCAATATATCCGAACAAATTTCAGCTTTGGACAAAATGATGAAAAAAAAGGTACTTACTAGATTCTTCTTGCCTGATAATATAAAAGGAATGGCTTTTAAATCACTCGAAATAAATGGTATTTTAATTCTGAAGCTATTCTGTATATCTTTTCGTCTAATATATATATAGAAATTAGGTAAACGTTTTATATAATTTCATTAGGACGCTCAATTGCGTAATTACAAAACAAAGGGTGAAAACTTTCGCTTACTACTTTTTAGTGCGGAAAATGTGTGACGTGGCAGGGTACCTATGTCAGACTCATCTAAAACCCTCACTTGCTTTTCCTAGCCTTATAGCTATAGGATTTATGCCATTCGCCTCGACCATGACTTGCAATAGTTCGGTGTAAACACCGAATGATATTACCAGACCGGATGATACCGGATGATAGACCATTGATAGCAATGGGCGAGGCCCTGCATCGTAGAGCCAACTACCTAGATGTAAGGCCATTAGCTGATCATCATCATCAACCCATTATATTTTTCCACTGCTGGGCACAGGTCTCCTCTCAAAACTAGAGGGATTAAGCTATAGTCCACCATGCTAGCCTACTGCGGCTTAGCAGACTTCACACGCTGTTGAGAAAATCTCTCAGGCATTCAGATTTCCTTCACCGTTTAAGCGCGTGATAATTAACAATTAATAACCACGTGACTTTGAAAAGTCAGAGGTGTGTACTTTGGCTTAGAAATCGAGACCTTTAACTTGGCAGTCCAATGGTCATACCACTATTATATCACTGCATCCAAGCTGATCATGGATTGCTATTTGGTAGTACTGGGAGTTACAAAAGCACCGTTAAACCACCACAATATAAGCCCTTCCAAGGACAACGGGTGAAGAAAGTATGATTTTCCGGGCATTTTAACCCAAAAAATGACAAAAAAACTACACTTACTCTTTTGAAGAACTATATAAGTACTCATGTACAAAGAAGAATGGTACTAATTTACCACGAAACAAACTATTACCGAATAACGAAAATCCTTAGTAAGATGTACGCATTGTACGCGATCATGTTATGTCGTTACGGAGTAATTTACTGCGGATGGGTGCGGCGGTGTTTAGGCCACGCTGTCAGTCAAGGGCGGGGTCGAACATTTGTACGAGTAGTTCATGATTACGACTGGCCCTGATAATATACTAAGTTTATTTTTGTAAGAAAATGCTGCTTAAAGCCGATATTTGAACTTCAGGGTATTTACAAATATCACACCGCCCTATTAAAATTCTCAGTAGCAGGTCGTAGTTTGGATATGTGCTTGGCGAATGTCAATAGGCTCGTCCCCTATTACATGGAACTTAAACATACCAGCGAACTGTGGGTGCACATTAAGTACACCTCTTCCTAATTCTTTAGGGAATAAGGAAGTGATGGGTACAAAGAGCTAAGGGCGCCGGAACACACAGGCGAGTGATTGACCTCCCCGTTAAGTATTTCTTGCGCCGATATTCGCCTAAAAAATGGATGTCCAACTTGAATAATTTTTAAATGTAAAAAATAAACATAGGGTAAAAATCAGTGCAATCGATTCTGTTACTGATTCTGAACAAACTACTTTTGGCTTTCGCGTCAACAAAAATTATTGTATATACCTATCTTTGTCATTTTGATGTCAATATAGTGAGATAGCACTAAAGATAATATCTACTTTAGCCGTCTTATGGGTAATAATCTTTTTAGAATAAGAGTAAGGGGTTTCCCAATACTGTCCTGACCAAATAAAACATTATATTTAACCCATAGCTATTTTTGTCACTTACTCTGCAAAGAAAATATCCTAAATAAATAACAGACGTCTTTCCGGCACTGAAGATAAACACACTACAAAATGAAAAACACCCTCAACTGAAACACATTGAATTATCAACTGTATTGTAATGTTATAAAGTGTAAAACAGAATGAGCAATAATGTTGATCTTCTTAAATAAGTATTTATCTCTTTTTAATGTGGAAATAACAACTTTGGGTAGAAGTGTTAAGATCTGAAATACATTGAAGAAGCAATGTTGGACAGAAATAAGATTAGATAGTCTTTTTAGGGTTCCGTAGCCAAATGGCAAAAAACTGAACCCTTATAGATTCGTCATGTCTGTCTGTCTGTCCGTCCGTGTCACAGCCACTTTTTTCGGAAACTATAAGAACTATGCTGTTGAATCTTGGTAAGTAGTCTGTGCAGCGCATTAACATTTTCACACAAAAATAGAAAAAAAAACAATAAATTTTGCGCGTCCCCATACTATAGAACTGGCTCGAAAATTTTTTTTCATCAAACCCGTACGTGTGGGGTATCTATGGATAGGTCTTCAAAAATGATATTGAGGTTTCTAATATCGTTCTTTTCTAAACTGAATAGTTTGCACGAGAGACACTTCCAAAGTGGTAAAATGTGTCCCCCCCCTGTAACATCTAAAATAAGGGAATGATAAAACTTAAAAAAATATAAAATGTACATTACCATATAAACTTCCACCGAAAAATGGTTTGAACGAGATCTAGTACTTAAGTAGTTTTTTTTAATACGTCATAAATCGTAATGATACGGAACCCACCCAGTGCGCGAATCCGACTCGCACTTGGCCGGTTTTTTCCTTTTAATTTGATAAAAAATATTGAATAGCTCTACTGGGTTTGTTATCGAGTGTCACAAAAGAAAAAGTTTATTAATCAGTTCATTTTATTGCATCCCCAGTGGACATCCGATCTGGGTACTTTTTCTAAAATAATAATCTTTTATTTTTACCAACTCAATCGTAGAAATTGAATTTGAACGTTTCTTCATTGAGGTAAGGTAGGTTTTTGACAACTCGCAGGTTTTCGGAATTAGGACAAAAAATTAATATTTTGAAGTTGTTCAGTTATTACTTTTTTACAGCGTGGAAAATTGTCATGGAATGTCTGTTATCTGGTGAGACGAAAGGGAAGAAGAACTTTTACTCACAAATTTACTCTTTGCGGCTCGGAGGGGTCTTGATGTGATAAAAATTATCACTTATCCTCAGACTGACCGCGGCAAGCACAGCTTAAGCTTGCAGATCAATTCATCAGCGTAGTTATATGTTAGTTAAGAGTCCCTCTTTTTCTATAAGTTAATGATGGTAACACATAACATTCCATCACGACTGTATTCCCTGAAGGGTTAAGCAGAAGTGTACTTAATGAACACCCACAGTTACCCGGTGCATGTTTGGGTCCCATGTAGTAATAAGGTACGTGTACTTTTATGTTATGTACCTCTATATTATAAGGTATCTTTAATAATGAGTAAGTAATAAATGTTACTCGAACGTATTCGGTTGTTTCTTTGAACTGTTCCGATACGACCACCACACCGATGTAACGAGCCATAGGAAAAACTAATTACACTTTGCTCGACCCAGGAATCGAACCCAAGACCTCTAGCGTAGCAGTCGCGCTTAGAATCACTAGACTAATGAGGCACAAACAAATCCGAACAATGTTATCACGATCGTAATCCCGTTAATTAATATAGCCACGCCTGTGCCAATCCCCGGGCGGGGTTTAGCGTGAAGATATTAGGGGGTGAACCCTGGGGTGGATCACAATAAAGCACTTTGAGAGACGAGCTACGCTTTGAGTTGGTTGTACTTATTGATGTATTTTCAACTATTTTGCTCCAAGCGAAGCGAAGTGAAGGTTGGTTTGTATTGAACTAAAAATATACTTAGGTTACGTTAAATTATTATGTAGCTAATATAAAAACTGATTGAATTATTAATTTAAACGTAACATACCTTTATTCCCCGAATTGTTAGGCAGAGTTTAATGTACAGTCAGCAATGAAAGTTGCTGAACACGATGAAATCTTCAAAACGCTTAAACAAATTTATTATCAAAAACTTACTGACCCGAGATACAATAAGTAGTACGTGTTTCTACATACTGGAGCATCATATTTTTCCTAAGTGAATCTATAGAAAAGTATTGGTGCTGTGTCGTTTTCAAAACTTGGCGGTGTTCAGCTACTTTCGTTGCTGACCGTACACCTACAATTCACCGGTATGTCAACCCAAGTCACAGGGTGAAGCCTACAGTCACTTACCGGGCCCATTTCCAAACTCTACAGCATCCATGGTCACGGGTGGACTGAGGTGTTGGTCGTCCTAATGTTAAAATTATCAACAGCTACCCTACATTCAGGATCCGAAACGTCGGGAATTAAAAATATCAATATAACGCGATAAAATCCTTAAAAAGTAATTTTATTTCAATGTCTAATATTTGCGTAAGTGTTAGAAACCAGTACGGTACGATTAGGATGACCAACATTTTGTCTAAACCAGTGTCATTCTCCCAGAACGCACTAAACCTTTACAAAGGTTTTATATGTCACATTACCATATTTATGACCGCCAATGGGAACGCTCCGAATTGTTTTTTTATTTGCAAATACGCAAAAAGGTTTGTTGTGATATTAAATGACGTTTAGTCGGGGTTTTGATCTAATTGCATGGTGAATAGGGAATATAAGATTCTTGGGAATATAGGTTGGTTGATGGCAAATAAGAAAAAATGACTTGCATTATTAGACTGCCTCATTAGTCTTGTGGTCCTAAGCGCTACAGCTACGCTAGAGGTTATTTGTTCGATCCCCAGATCGCGCAGTGTTATTGGGGTTTTCTATGAAATTCTCAGTAGCAGCTCGGAGTCTGGATTTGTGCTCGGTTAATGGCAATAGGTTCGCCTCCTATAACTTTAGATTTTAAGCTCGATCACTCACTTCAGTTCCAGATAGTGAGCCAAGTATTAACATAGGCAAAATACACATCAACACGGTTTTGGACAATTTGCATGCTACTTATAAACATCAAAGCCACACTTCATTCAGTGTTTTCATGGTCGAATGCTCAACGTGCCCTTTGACCGGCAGCCTTGACCTCAAGTGGCTTCTTTGAGATGCGTCTGTAGTTCAGTTTAGAGCTATGTTCGCGATTATAAGCCTTTGTGGTCATGATAATGAGTGCATTGTGGAGTGGCACTGAATCTGGAGATGCTATGAGCAACTACATCTTTTTGGTTTGAATTATTTGTAGCCTAATGGCTAGAGTGTCGTACTTGCGATCACGTGGTTGACGTTTTGAAACCCATCCATTGCTCTACCGACGGGAACCTACTCGTAAGACAAGCATTTACCTACCTTACCACGAGGGGTTACTAAGAATACTAGTAATGTGCGACCCACATTGATAGTCAGCTTTGTTTTTTTTTTAATCGATAACTCTTAAACTCTTTCACGTTTACAAGAAGTAATGAGACAATCCAAAAAATAATAATAACACAAACTCTTTAAGGAACTATTCTACACTACAATGACTTCTAATTTTCCAACATTTACTCAATCCATTTCTGTTGTTACCAAATAAAACTAAACAGCCATAGAAACGTCATAAGCAGTCCAACAAAAACTAAGTTTTCGTCAAGTAATTCTCTATAATTGAGTGGGGGCCCTTAGGAGGGGAGAGCGGACTCGAACAAATTGCCCAACCTACCCTAAATCATTGTACGAATTTTATTTCGACATAGAATGTGGACCATAATAAATTATTAAAGAAATAAACGATTGCTATAATTTTTCATGGTAAAGGAAAATATGAGAAATCACTTTTCTTGGAAACAGTTACGAGTTTGGAACGAGGTTAAAAGTTTTTGGGTGTTTTCCCTTTCCGGTTTCTGATAACTGCTGCGCGAAATGGTTTCGAGGCTGTACCAAGACGTGTTATTGCGAAAGAGAGGGATACTGCTCTACACATATAGCACTCTCCCTTTCTAACAACCCGAAAATTATCGCGATACACCCTGCCGTACGGATCCAGGCATGTAGATAAGTCGCAATCTAACATCCGCATCGAAAAACGAATATAAACAAAATATATGCCAGTAACATAAGGTTTGGTTTTGCAAATCGGGCGTGCCTACACATGTCACTCCTGCTAATATTTTAAATGCGGAAGCATAAACTTATATGTTATATTGTGACGTCAAAACGGCAGAA
Source organism: Subacronicta megacephala (assembly GCA_958496365.1). NCBI lineage: Eukaryota > Metazoa > Arthropoda > Insecta > Lepidoptera > Noctuidae > Subacronicta > Subacronicta megacephala. Next base: position 13,921,790 of record OY292527.1, read on the forward strand.
CCGATTTCGATGAATTTAAGCACAGAAATAGTAATTTGGTGGTCTACGCGAGCGTTTGTGCAGCAGTGTTGGTGCTTGGGCTAAGTATATAACACAGCAAAAATGAATAAGTGGTTGAGGTGTCAGCCGAAAGGCAATGTTGCAATGACACAAAAACAAATAATCATCATCATCATCATCATCAACCCATTACATTGTCCCACTGCTGGGCACGGGTCTCCTCTCAGTACGAGAGGGATTAGGCTATAGTCCACCACGCTAGCCTACTGCGGGTTGGCAGACTTCACACGCCGTCAAGAAAATCTCTCAGGCATGCAGGTTTCCTCACGATGTTTTCCTTCACCGTTTAAGCGCGTGATAATTAATTATTAATACGCACATGACTTCGAAAAGTCAGAGGTGCGTGCCTTGGATTCGAACTCGAGACCTTTGACTTGGCAGTGATAGCAGAGTTGAGACCTTTGACTTAGCAGTGATAGCCTTGTGATATGACCATTGGACTGCCAAGTCAAACAAATAATAATTATAATAAATTGCCAACAATTAAAAAATATACGTTATAAAAAAATATAATCCTGAAGAGCGAGCTAAGACGAGGGAGGAAAGCTATTTTTGGATAATTTGCAATATCCAGAACCGGAAAAACAAAAAGCCAAACACGTATAGTCCACGTGGGTGGAAAGCTTCTATATAAAACTAGCTATTACTTGGGTTTTCACTTGCATCCCAAAAGACTTTTTGCGATAAAAGGTGAGCCTAATTCCTTTTTCAAGATCTAATCTATCTGTATACCAAAGCATCAAAATTGTTTAATTTGTTAATTATTTAAGCAAGTTGCGCGCACAAAAGAGTGTGATATTTGGCATATTTCATGTCCATATAGAGAATGAGTGCAGAAAAATATTCTAGAATTTCGACCATCGCGTCGGGCGACCACAAGTGCTTTTAATAAGGCCGGATTCATTAAAGTCGGCTTTTGGCTGTTGACTTGTCTTAAAAAAGTCTCAAGATTTTAACAGGGTCCAACTAGACCTTTTCAAACCCAATAAGCCAGTCACTCAAGAAGTACCTTCAATTAATTATTCTGGGACTCAAGCTAGCGATCTTTCAATGTGTATACTATACCCAACAGTCCTTTGTGGATAAAGGTCGGTTTTGTTTGTATATTTTGGGCTGATTTATATGAAGTGACGTGTGAATACTGTTAACCAGCGATCTGTGAGTGTATACATTAGGATACCTTAACCTCAACCTTATTCATATCGGGAATATAGGCGTTATGGTATCTTACGTAATTAAATAGTACTATATACTACGTGAAGTTCTTAATTGCAACCGCGAGTGATTGGTCCGCTTGGTACGGTAAACTTCGTCGCAATTTCTGCATCTTTTGTTCCAAATATAATTAGTAACATTATTAAATGACATACTCGTAATATAAACGGCGGTAGCGGCTAGAGCGTCGGACTTCCGATCATGTGGTTGCCGAGTCGAAACCCACCCATTGCAATACCAACGTGAACCCATTCGTAATACAAACATTTAGCTTAGTACGAGTGGTTAACAAAAATACTAGTAATGTGTGACACATTGCTAATAAGCTTTTCTATAAAAATAAATACAAAAAAATATATATAACTACCTCGCCTGTATTCCCAGAAGGGATTACCAGAAATGTACCGATATAAATCCACCGTTCCTTTATATTTTTATTTAATAAAAGGACGACTCCCGGGCAATGTACAAACTCCGAGCTAAGAATTACATAGAAAAACCCGATGGCTATTCATAACATCGAGACCCCTCCGTGCGTCGTCAATCTTGATTGTCCCACAAATACACAGGTGTGAATGATAGACTGAAGCCCGAAAAACCTAGGAAGCTATATTTTTTTTTGTGTAGTAGTCACTTCGTGTTAAATATAAATCAAACTCAAAGCGGCGGTAGCCTAATGGCTGGAGCGTCGGACTTGCGATCATGCGGTTGCCAGTTCGAAACCCACCCATTACACTACCGACGTGAACCCACTCGTGACACAAGCATTTAACTTAGCACGAGGGGTTAACAAGAATACTAGTAATGTGTGATCCACATTACTAGTAAGCTTTCTTAAAAAAATCGTATTCAAGGTCATTCGTAAAACACTAAAATCCTTGCAAACGTGTATTACTACTCTCATTAGCAACAACTTTTAGGACACGTTTTTTTACAAAACATTATAACTTTACTACACCAAATCGTCAAGATTTCATTTTTGTATAGAATCTAACACATTTCAATTACCCTGCCGCCCGTACCCCGCTCCTCACCCCTGCATTTTGCACTAGACAGCAGTTTTATTTATTTAATTAGTGCCTTATTTTGGTACGCGTAGAGTTCATAATATTGAGCATTGAATTCACACATTTTTATGCTTGTATGGAACTGTCTCATTAGTCTAGTGGTATTAAATTCAACTGCTACACTAGACAGCAGTGCAGAGTGCAGTGATAGTCTAGAGATATGACCATTGGACTGCCAAGTCAAAGGTCTCGAGTTCGAATCCAAGGCACGCACCTCTGACTTTTCAAAGTTATGTGCGTATTAATAATTAATTATCACGCGCTTAAGCGGTGAAGGAAAACATCGTGAGGAAACCTGCATGCCTGAGAGATTTGTTTGACGGCGTGTGAAGTCTGCCAACCCGCAGTAGGCAAGCGTGGCGGACTATAGCCTGATCCCTCTCGTACTGAGAGGAGACCCGTGCCCAGCAGTGGGACAATGTAATGGGTTGATGATGATGATGCTACGCTAGACGTCTTGGGTTCGAATTCCAATCCGATCAAGGATTTTTCTATGAAATTTTCAGTTGCAGCTCGGAGACTGGATTGGTGCCCGGTTAATGGCAATAGGTTCGACCCCTATTACATGGAACCGAAACATACTGGCGAACTGTGGGTGTACATTTTTATACCTCTGCCTAATCCTTCAGGAATACAGGCGTGATGGTAAGTATGTATGAAATATATTTTTTATTTGCGATATTAGTTATATCACAAACATCAAAAATAATTCATCCAATTTCAATTCATCAGACATTCAATGACAGTTTGTTAGTGTAAAAATATAGACCAATAACCCTATAAAATATCCGGTGAGACTGGAATGGTGACACAGTAGCGCGTAGCTCGAAATTTGGTACTAGAAATCGTTATTTCAATAAATTCTAGTGAAAAAATATAATTCTTTGTAGGAATGTGTGACATGCGACGGATCAACATCAATAAATATGTCACAAATCCAATATGTCGCTCATACATCACGCTGTGTCCAGCTACACTGATATATGTAGGTATATCTATATATGTATATCGTCCGAAATGTTTCGCAGTTACTAGAATATCAAAGTCCCTAGCAATTCTTTCATCATCAAACCCATGTCCCACTGCTGGTCATGTGTCTCTACTAAGGACGAGAGGGATAAAGCTATAGTCCACAACGCTAGCCTAGTGTGGGTTGACAATTCTCTTATCATCATAATATATGTTGTCGTCCACTGCTGAACATAGGTATCTCCCAAAGAGCGCCAACTATGCCGGTCTTGGGCAGCTCGCATCTATCCGCTGCCAGCCTTCTTCAAATCGTCGGACCATCGTGTTGCAAGGCGTCCTACACAACACTTTAAAAAAAAAAGCTTACTTGAAATGTGGGTCGCATATTACAAGCCTAGAGGCGCTCTCCACTCCAACACTTGTATGCTCCATCGCTCGTCTGTCTGGCAATTTTTTACCATCATTTAAATGTAGTAGGTATCTCCCTAATCCTATACGAAAGAGACGTGAGAAATTGCCGTGAAAAATCTTTTCTCGGATACGTTTTCTCAGTCAACTTGTACGTAATTTTAAGCGTACCGAATTCACAGTTCATTTATAATTTAAAAACCCTGGGAGTGTGACCTGTTCGTGCGAATATTCCGAGAAACAAATTGTACCCCAGTGGGTAGAAATGTAAGTAAATATGTATGAAACATTTCACTGAAAGAAGATTTTGGGATATGCTCGGTTTAGTTTGCAAGTGTTGCTAGTTTTCGTGACGTAAATAATGCAGAATCTTTTTGGATCGTCTTTTTACAAAAATATTTGCCTGTGGGTGTCATAACAGTCCTCATTAGAAATCAGAATCAAAACTGTCTGATAAGTCTAGTGGTCGTAAACGCTACTGCCAGCTAGAGGACCTGGGATCGATCGCTGGGTCGAGACTAGTGGATTTTTCCATTAAATTCTATGCAGCTGTTTTAGTTTGGATCTGTGCCCGTTTAGTGGCTGCCGGATCCCAGGCAAAATATGGTTTAAATATGTACACTTCTGTCTTACCCTTCGAGGAATACAGGAGTGATTGTATGTAGGTACAGTATGTTGCAAAATGGAATAATTTATAAAAAAAGACCTTTTTACTATCCCATTAAATTAGTACGGTTAGTTTATAGGCTATTTGGCTGTTGTTTCTAAACATCAAATTCCCCTGACTCATTGCAGCAACCAAAATAATATATCATGCTTGATAGAGAATACACGATTTAATCAACCTTTTTTTTCTTAAAGTTCATAAAAACATATACCTGAGAAACAATTTAAAAGCCAGGTCAAAGTCTGTAAACAAAGATTTTTAATTGAGTTCCGACTTCGCGTTCCCAGGTCGGGAAATATCCTTCATGGCCAAACGTCCGGCGCCGGACACGTGCCGGTACATTACGGACAAATGCCGTGGCACGACTAACAGCCGTTTCCGATCGTGATCCGGTAGTTTGTCATTTTTAATGGGATATTCTGCCACCAACGATGAACATTGGTTGACCACAAGAGCAATGTTGTGGTCACGTGTGGGGTACCGAAACTATAAGAACTGTAATGGAACTTGGTGAGTAGATGTATTCTGTGAACCGCATTAAGATTTTCACACAAAAATAGAAAAAAACAATAAATTTTGGGGGTTCCCCATACCATACATAGACCTGAGACTCAAAAAAATATTTTTCAAACCCATACGTGTGGGGTAGCTATGGATAGGTCTTCAAATCTATCAATGTTATAGAGGTTTCTAATTGATCAATGTTTTTTTTTCTAAACTGAATAGTTTGCGCGATAGACACTTCCAAAATGGTAAAATGTGTCCCCCCCCTGTAAATTCTAAATAAAAGAATGATAAAACTAAAAAAAAAATATATGATGTACCTACATTACCATGTAAGCTTCCACCGAAAATTGGTTTGAACGAGATCTGGTAAGTAGTTTTTAATACGTGATAAATCGTAATGGTACGGTACCCTCCGTGTGCGAGTCCGACTCGCATTTGGCCGGATTTTTTTGTTTTATATGCTAATAATGTAAATAAGAAATATATGCAGTATGATGCATCTATCCAACAAGTTTAAACTTTTTAAGAACAGGTCAAAATAAACAGATCTTAAAGTCAACAATTTTACAAACTTAATTGAACTAATGAATGTCAAGATTATTTTCCGAGAATATGAAATGATGCAGAAAATCTTACAAAACTCGCAAAGTACTCATATTAATGCTTATCAACAACTCTGGGTAATCATATTACACGCTAGGATAGCCAACAGACTACTTATGTACTTCAGAACTTGTGAAGCACAGATTAATTTACGAAGTTAAACCCTATTAAATACTTAAAGTAAGCTTCAACCTACGCTACAAAGAACAAAAACATGGTATATGTAAGTATATATGTTGCAGGCAAAATTACTCATAGCCGGTGAAAAATTTATTGACCAAGGATATCGGTCAATATTTGATTTTGCACTATCCAGTTCCTACAATGCGGGATTAATCAATAGATCTATATACGGGACATAATAATTACATAATCGACAACATAATAAACAATGATTCCGACACGCAAATATTAGATACTGAAATGAAACTACTTTGTATGGATTTTATGGCGTCGCGTTGTAGGTACTGATCTTGCCGAAAAGTCGGGAATTAAATAATATCTAGTTTAGGCAGTTAATCTAGCAAGCTTTCTTAAAGCAATACGAACAGAATACTCAGATTGATAGACTACCTCATTAGTCTATTGGTCCTAAGCGCGACTGCTACGCTAGAGGTCCTGGGTTCGATCCCCAGGTCGAGCAAAGTGTTATTGGGTTTTTCTATGAATTTCCCAGTAGCAGCTAGGAGTCTGGATTTGTGCCCGGCTAATGGCAATAGGCTCGCCGCCCATTACATGGGACCTAAACATACCGGCGAAATGTGGGTGTACATTAGTACACCTCTGCCTAACCCTTCGGGGTGCATAGATCGAAAAACTGTATACAAATCCAACGTTTAACAAATACACGCCAAACTTGCAAAAAGATCAATCCACGCGTTAGCCAATTACCCACAATGACCACAAAAGCTTACACGTGAGACAAAGCCAACGTGCGAGCGAGACACACGTCCATCCGACGTAATGATACATAAATAATGTGCCGTGAAAGTCCTTCTGTAAATAAAATATGATGTTTTTGGTCGTTTTGCTTTGGAAGTCCCTCGAAGTGTGAGGTGTTGACAATTTTTGGCATCATGCCTTTGAATAAATAAACTTCTTCAGGTTGGTATAGTTATGGCAGGTTTTTTTTATTCATATTGGCAAACATATCGGAGACCTATGCGTAAGTAAAAGTATATCTCTGTCTAACTTATATGATGGTATGTGATTAATGAGATTGTTGATATTGTTGTCTTTTAAAAAAAACTTATCTTACAATAAAGTAAAAACTAAATTGAAGGTTATCGGTTACAACAAAATGACATCAGCTCTTGCCTCTTTTAATTACTATAAGAGTATATTATAATGCTATAAAATCTGCCTCATTGGTCTAGTGGTCCCAATCGCGACTGCTACGCTAGAGGTCTTGGGTTTGATCCCCAGGTCGAGCAAAGTGTTATTGAGTTTTTCTATGAAATTCTCAGTAGCAGCTCTGAGTCTGGATTTGTGCCCGGTGAATGGCTATAGGCTCGCCCCCTATTACATGGGACCCAAACATACCGGCGAACTGTGGGTGTACATTATGTACACCTCTGCCTAACCCTTCGGGGAATACAGGCGTGATGTTATGTTGTTGTTGTTGTTGTATAAAATCTGCTTGCAATAATTGCAATTATAATTTGGCATTAAGTTGTAAGGCAATTATTACCTTACATACAGGCTAGGCGATTCATACATTACAATACCTTATGCCAAGAGGTACTATAGGAGCAAAAGACGGAATAAGCAATAAACGGATACAAGATATGCCCAAGGAAACAAACTATGTATGGTTGTTACAATTTTGTAAGTATCCAAATTCGCTCTCGGCGCGTCAGGTCCTTTGTATTGGCATGACTCGTAAACAACGCATCTATAAATACTTATAACTTAATTCACAGCTTCAAGTTGTGACTGGTTAAGTTAATAGTATTCATATTTACCTATAATTACCTATATGCACTAAGAATGCATGTAATAGGCTCGCCCTCTATTACATGGAACCTAAACATACGAACGAAACCTTTCACGTACACCTCTGCCTAACCCATAGGGAAATACATATTAAGACAAGACTTTAGCAAATTCCTACAGAATTGGGGAAAACTAGATCATCGCGGTTATACAACTAGTAATTATGTAAGTAGCTATGTAGTTACATTTACTATGATAAAGTTTGAGTTACTCTCGATAGTGACGTCACGTCTTGCTTCCGATCACTTAAGTTTGCCCATCGAACTACAGAAGTACGTTAATGAACTTGCCACGAACGTCAATGTTACAACTTCAATCTACGTCTAACTTCTCAGAAGATTGAAATCCTCTTATAATAGAACGTGTATTGTGCATCCATAGAGTATCTTAATAGAAAATCACTATAGGCAAGAATTAATGACCCGTCAATGCATACAGTTTCCTCATGAGGACATAACAATACATTTTGCATTGTGTCTACAATATGCCGCTTGACGGGTTAATATTTTTTAATAAAAGTTCTTATATGCTGTTACATAGGTAGGTAGACGAGTATTAACTCATCTGTCATATTCAAAATTATGAAAAGGTTCTCTATAAGTTCTTGAAATCGTGAAAAAATAGTCATAGAGGTGTTCTTCAACAAAATGAAATGTAGGAGTTACTCTCTCAGTACCCCGATCCCCGAGGCACCCGTCCCGGAGGACCCCGATTCATTTGTATTTTCAATTAATGACATTTTAGCTTAAAAGTACCGTCAGATTGATAAATGAAATATTATGATATATATTGAGGATATGTTAAATAAAATCTTACAGGTGACGGTACTTTAAAGCTAAAATAACTTTTAATAGAGTTTATCAAAATAAAAATAAATCGGGGTCCTCCGGGACGGGTGCTTTGGGGATCGGTGTACTGAGAGAGTAACCCAAGTGTAGAGAATAGCTTTTTTTCGGTATTTTAGCGATTAAAGAAATAATTGTTAGAAAACTGCTACATGGATACACAGCATGGTAAGTCTGCCAGCCTGTATTATACTAGTGCTTCTTTTCCAGAGGCGACCCGTGCGCAGTAGGTATTTATACAACAAATCAGGTTAAGTCAACTTCATGTTTCCGTGGGAACTCCAATCAAGAAACATTCTCTGTCGACTTGTTTTAAAAGCAAAATAATGTTAGGCAACGGTATAGTGTTGCAAGCGTCCATAAGGTACGGTTACCGCTTACCGTATCTTTTTTTACCACCTTAGTGGTATAAAAAATATATTATTACAATTTATTGAGACTAGAAATAATTACGTACCTATACAATAGTTATGTTGTTCTATATGTTTAGGATAACACAAAGTATTACATAAATCTGGTGCGAGCATGGAAGCATCGATATCGATATGGTATTTTATCGTTTTTATCGATACAAAAACACAAGATATAATTTATTGTCAAGACATTCATTTCATAAGGTGCTGTTACGATTAGAAGATTTGATCCCATGATCGGACCGCGCATTTTTGTAACCTGTGTCGTTTGAAATTTTTTTTTAAAGTTCCATATAGGCCAATAGTTCCTGTTGAAGCTCCAATAACATAACAGGATACACCTCACTTAGAAACCTTATGAAAAAAACTTGTGAATTCTTTTGGGACGGCCAGAACACGTATAAACGTCTTGAAGCTTATGTAATAAAAAAAATATAGCGCAAAATGTTCCATGATCCCTCGAAGTTGTTAAATCTTATTTTTTTCTATATAAACTCAATTCGGCAGTGATTTTTGCAAAGACGTGTCAAATGTGTGAAAGATCTTTAAGAGTTCGTTTTTTTTTTCAGTTGTATTATTTAGTTCTGTTTTCCCCGAAGGCTTAGGCAGAAGTGTGCCTCATGTACATCCACAGTTCGCCTGAAGGTTAAGGTCCTATTTAAGAGGGGATAAGATTATCTGATAGTAATATCAACACATATATAAAATCTCGGTAGGCAGCCTGATCGAAAGGATAAAAAAGTTTTGAATTTTGTTCCATAAAAATACGGTACTTTGTTATGTAACTTTCAACAAATCGTCACGAGTTGACTTAGGGCGTAGTCTCAATTTTGTAAAGCTTAAAATCACGTTAAGTTGATAGGCTTCTTACATGCCATTAGCAATAAATGCTAGCAGGTGGGAAGTTGATTACTCTTATAAACTTTTTGGGAATTTCGCCTGAGCGGGCAGGCATGCGCGTAGGCGAAATAAATGTGCGTAGGTGGGCCGTAATGACAGTAATTACGAATAAGCCTTCAAAGTATACTAAAATATTATCAATAGCTGGAGCTTTTGGGACCATTGACCTACCATTGGCCACTTCTAATTGGGCTTGCTAATGTCTGAACGCGAGTAATTAGACATTTATATTGATATTATTATCATAGTTATTTGATAATATCAGCTTGATGATATTTTGTTATAATTCCATGATCATTGACGCTATAAAGAACCTGAAATGTTTGGGGTTACCTACTAATATCAATATAACGTGAATCCGTAACAATTAATTATGTCATACATACATACACACAAATACTTACGCCTTTTCCCATAATGGTAGGCAGAAACTGCAGAACGCCATTTGCTATGATTCTTGCATACATCTTTTGCTTCGTCCACATTCATACATCTTGTCATACACACGCGCCGGTTGCGGTTACTACGCAATTGTATACCAATAGATATACATAGATAAGTCGATTAAGTGTTTCAGATAAAATTAGCTTTTACTAGCAATTATCAAACGTTATGAGTTTATTGCAGAGTTCTAAAGATAAATTCGGAAATCAGTTCGATGGACAGTACATTTTAAAGATTTTATATAGGTCAATAAGTTAATTAGATTCCATCTTTACTTGTACAGAAATAGATTTAATTACCCTAATCGATCCTAATTCGATTAAACCTAAAGTCATTTATCATCAATAACGATGTTAATTACTGTTTAGATTTGATTAATTATTATGCTTAGTGATGGCCTAGTCTGCCAAGTTAGAGGTCTTCAGTTCAAATCCAAAGCACGCACTTCTGACTTTTCGAATTCATGCGCACGATAGGAAAACATTGTCAGGAAACCAGCATGCCTGATAGATTATGCCAACCCGCGGTAGGTTAGCGTGGTGGACTATAGCCTAATCCCTCTCATTCTGAGAGGAGAACTGTGCCCAGCAGTGGGATAGTATTGATGATTATGTTCATCACTATTTTTATTGTTATTATTATTGCTGTTGAGTTTTAATTCCGCATAAATTATTTAATGTTACAAAATTATTTATTGTATAACTTATTTACCTTTATGACATAACTGATTAAATTCTATTATATTATACAATATCATGCTAATCAGTTATGGTAGTCACTGTTTTCGGGCACTTTAGACGACTTAATTATTAAAATGAATAAACAATAAACCTTAGTGCTGCCATGATTGAACCGATCCATTTATCAAAAATAAGAATCTTAAAACCATTTTCGTCAGAAATGTCTGAAGGTATTCACAGATAGAAATTTCGAGATAACCTCAAGATTTTAAGTGGGATTCCTCTAAGGATTACGGACGGAGTTTATTTATTAAGTAAACGTCTTTTGGAGGGTACTTCGTCTTTATTTGAATAGATATGTACGGTAAGACAGTTTTGTGAAGGGACTCAAGTGTTTACTCGGATAAAAATTAAATTTAGCATTGAATTGGCATAAATTTGGTAAGGAAAGTAGATTGGAATCTTGTCATTTTCTTAGTGTTGTGATGTTATACGAACTCTTTGGGCGTTCAGGGCGGTAGCCTAATGGCTAGAGCGTCAGACTTGCGATCATGTGATTGCCAGTTCGAAACCCACCCATCTGACTACCGACGTGAAAAAAGGCTAATTAGTTTTATGTATCTGATCTAGGCTGGGACATCAAAAGCATTGTCAGGTTGAGTGCAACCTACCTTCTTTGGTTTCAGGAGAAGAAAGAAGCTTTGAACTGACCTGAAACAATAGAAATAAACACCGTTATTAAGTGACACATTTTGCATAAAAAATATAATTAAGTATACCGCCGATAAGCTTCAAACTTGCATCCTTAGTAAACTCGTGACTCCTAACAACAATGCCGCGGTCATTATAAGGATGGGTGATCATTCTTGTTACATCGAGACCTCTACGTGATTAGGAGAACATGATTAAATTTATTTCTTTAAAGACAATTTAACAAGTCGATGTTTTTAATTTTTTTTAAATTAGATGGCGCCGCCGTATTTAACCTTAGCTTCAATTGTCATCAGAAGCAAGTTTAAAGTTTGCAATAATACATACCATCACGCCTGTATTCTTTGAAGGGTTAGGCAAAGGCGTATTTTCTATCACCTTAGATTATCACATTCATGGTTGCACTCATTGTCTGGAAATACGAGGACGACCTATTACCTAAGTAACACTTTTCCTCTTTGAACCTAAAGAATATAGTAGTAGTATTGCGCATGTCTACATGCCAGCATGAATGGGTCCACACGCCCGGGGAAGTACTACCCTCCCACAGACTATCGACGTCTAGTTAGTATGCATACCGTTGCATTTCGTACGGCGTCGGAGATCCAATTCCTATCTCAGTCTCCTTCCTTTTCCTTTTCTCCTTCCCTTCCCTTTTCCTTAAATAGGCTCGGCAACGCATCTGCAACTCCTTTGGTTTTATTTTCCTTACCATCCGGTAGCTCGCTTGCTCGTTTGCCGAGTTATGCCATAAAAAAAAACAAATATAATAAAAAGTAAAGTTAACCATGATTGGTGTGTGGTAATACTGGTAATTAATGCCAGCGTTGGCCAATGGCAACATTACATTTTCGATGCATACAGTAGTCAGTTATTATCGAACGACCCGATTATACAATCAGAGGGAAAATGCTAATATTCGCTGTCATGAATCAATTGCCGTTCGTTCTATCATTCAATCGTTCATTCGCACATGGCGCTATGATTAATGCAATCCTGACTCGTTGAGTGAGCGAATTATAATTTTGAATTGCTGTAAATACGTTGACATATTAAGTTGGTGGGGTGTTATTAAACATGAATTTGTCGAAGAGTTACTCCAAATATCCAAATTCATAGCTATGATATTAGCGTTGATATATTTCTATCTCTCTTCATCAATTACCCTTTATCAGAGATCAGCTTTTGCGTATCGGTTTAAGGATTAGTGGACAGTGATACGTACTTTTTAATATTTTATTAAGTCTGTAACTTTCCTCCTTTGTTTAACAAATTAATTATTTTGAATTTGAATTTAGATTAGATCCTTGCAACACGGACCAATACATCTTTTGAGAAGAGAAAACTCAAGCATCCCCTTCGGATAGAAATATTTAAAGGCGGCAAGAGGGGATGAGGTTACGGATTAAACGATTGAGTATAGTATCATTGGTATCTATATCGGAACTAAAAATTTAAAAACATACCATCCATCACGCCTGTTTCATCCGAAGGGCTAGCCAGAGGTATACTAATGTACACCCACAGTTCGCCGGTATGTTTAGGTCCCATGTTATAGAAGTAACAATTGGGCACATATCCAAACTCCGAGTTGCTACTGAGAATTTCATAGAAAACCCCAATAACACTTTGCTCAAGCAAAGCAGTCACGACTAGGACCACTAGAATAATTAGTCAGTCAAGCAGAGGCAGTTGAGACAAGTGAAGGAAAACTTGTAAAATTATCTTAAAAACATCTGTTTACAGAAATCTCATCAAAATTGTTTTAAATAATAAATCCATGGAGCGTGAGTAAAATATTTTACAAAAACACCGCTCACCGCTTTCCAATCCAAAAATCCCGCATTACCAACTTCGACGGACCATGAATAGGAAGTGCGCGGGGATTACGTATGGATTATGAGGTTCAGTGGATGAGGATCGGGAGCCAGAAATTTACAACAACAATCTGGCAGGGGATTTAAAGTTACATTTAAGGTGGGTCGTTCAACCGTTTCAAATTGTGACTTATATTTTTATTAATTCAGATTGAGTAAAAAAATGCCTATCAGTAGAGCCGAGTTCATATAAAATAGACATAATATCCATCATGCCTGTATTCCCCGAAAGGTTGGGCAGAGGTGTACTAATGTATGCCCACATTTCGTGGGTATGTTTAAGTCCCATGTAATAGAGGGCGAGCCTTTTGCCATTAACCAGGCAAAAATCCAGAGTCCGAGCTGATACTGAGAATTTCACAGAAAATCCCAATAACACTTTGCTCGACCTGGAGATTGAACCCAGGACCTCTAGCGTTGCATTCACGCTTAGGACCATTAGACTAGTAGGCAGTCTTATAATATAGAAGACGTTCCTATTTGTTTTAAAGTCTTTTGGAATGTTCAATATTATAAGTATAATAATAGCATTTTATGTACTTTAAAATTGCAGTACCTATCTTTATCCATTTTGGTGTTTTAAACCTTTCTTTTGTAAGTTTTCGCGTTAATTATTTTTACAATGTAACGTAATAATTATTTTAACCTTTAGGTACATTTTACACGTCCGTTCGTATTTACTAAAATTAATAAGGAAACAAATAAAAAAAGAACAGTAGCTATTGAAGCTATCACCTTAAATAAATCCAAATAGCAGGCGTGAAAATCAAAAGTTTTACTCAAAGCGATATTGTAAAGCCGATCAATGTTTTTGTTTAATTTTCAACGAAAACCGTTTTAACACAAAGTAAAGTATCGCAAAATTGTTTCCGATGTGATTTCCAAAGTGTTGATGCGAATCGGATTGATAAAGGGGGAACAATAGCGGCAGTAAGATTAAGCCATTTTCGTTTTTATAAGCGTGAAAAGGATTTTTCTAACACAAAGATCTGGTAATAAATATGTGTAAAGTGTCTTTATAAATATATTATGTTTCTACTTCGCTTCATTTAAATATAATTCTAAAGTACAATAGGTAATTTAGAATACTAAAAACGGTTTATTGGAACTAAAATCTTTCTATTTTGATTGTGACATCTACTACCGTCCGGTAAAATTTATAATTATACCATATTGAAGCTTCAGTATCCTCATTTAAATTAAATTGCCTGAGTCAGTCCTACCGTCATTAGAGGCAGTTAGCTCATTAGCCCAATGCCCCATTTTACGGCTCACCCCTGCTCACATACCCATAAAAATGTTTACTGCTTCTCTTTGGATACTTTCGAAATAGGGACTGAAGAGATTAGCTTTTGTTTTTACGTTAACTTTACGTCAGTACCTGTCTTCACAGATTTTTTGAAAAAAAAAAACAGATAAATATACAGAGTGACTGGTGAGACACTACAAATACTCGAGGAAGTTATATTTGGCGATTATACGAAGTAAAAATTATCATTAAAAATAAATATTAATTGACTACTTAGTAAATTTAACCGAAAGTTTAATAATTATTTTCGCAATGCATGGACACAGCGCGGACACACCGTGCACGTGGTGCGCTGTCAACACACAATAGGTACCTGTGAGAGAAAGAAAAGAAAAGTGAAATAATTATCAAAATCGGTTCAGTAGATCCAGAGATTACTTCGTAAAACTTTGCCTATTGATAAAATAAGTATAGAAGTATAAATCAACATTCTTATAATCACATTAGATTTGATTTTAGAAATAACGTATGAAAGTCAAATGTTACAGAAAAAGCTAAAGGAAACGCAGACTATTGCAATAAAATGTAATGTGTGTAATCTCATAAAGATGACGGTAAGTGACCACCTGGTACGAGAGGCACGGTGCCACCTGAATCCTTCGGGAACCGTCAAGCATTCGGCAACATTGAAACGGAATTGTTACCATGACGAAGTCTAGAGAGCGGTTGGGTTATGAGAAGCTAAAGAAGGGTAGCTGTTCTGTACTTCGATACTACTAATTTATTCGGTGATTACAATGTAACTCTGAAGCTGCAAGACTGTCTTATTAGTCTAGTGGTCCTTAGCGCGACTGCTATTCTAGAGATCCTGGGTTCGGTTCTCAGGGCGAACAAAGTGTTAGGTATAGGGTTTTTCTATGAAATTATTAGTAGCAGCTCGGAGTCTGTATTTATGCCCGGTTAATGGCAATAGGCTCGCCCCCTATTACACGGGACCTAAACATACCAGCGAGGTGTGGGTGAACATAGTACACCTCTGCCTAACCCTTCGGGAATACAGGCGCGGTATATGTATTAAGAAAAAGGCAGTCATTGTAACAACTCCCCATTGATGGTTCCTGATAGAGGTGTATTGATGTTAACCTCCTTATATTCACATTGAATACATACCGCATAAGAGAATAAAACATTTTACAACCCACAAATAGCGCACGAAGTAATTTCACGCATTTTATTCTCCTTCTGATACCAAATAAAATCTTTTCAAAGTACTTCGACAAACACTCACATCAAACATCGCAATATTTCATCAGCACAACCCTAAATCAGGGTTGTATCTCATTTTCTATTTGCACTAGTTAAGGAGCTCGCATTTATGACGCACCAGGTGTTGCGAGCAGCCCTGTGTTCCAATTTACCACATCCATATTGCTACGAACAATCACACCGAAAGAATATATATATTGGAAAAAATTCCGCCCGTATTCCTTTGTGACAAGTATTTTCAGCTTTGCGAGAATGGCAGCAATCACTTTTTGTTAGATATAAAAGAAGTGGGGGGCTATGAGGGATACTTGGTATTGGATTTTTTAGATTCCGGTCTAGTCTATTGTTGTAATATTTTAGGTCTTTTCTCGATATTTCGTCTTTGTTACGTCGCGCCGCCTTCAACAGCTGTCCGCATAGAGATTTGTGGGGTTCGTAGGTGTGGTGGTTATTGAATGAAGGTCAACATAATATTTTATATATATCCTTTGATGTCGAACTTTGATATTGAACGTTTGATACTATCTAAATAAACTGCCTAGTGGTCAGTCAAGCGCATCTGAAAGAAAGAAAAGAAAGAAAGAATTAATTTATTGGACACCTCAACACCATCACACTCTTAAACATAAACACACATTTAATCAATATCAGTATACAAAATATATAATATTATAATCACGTATTTAACTATCGGGCTTGGTGTGGTGGCACGTGTCCAAAAGGCCACAGCTCAGCTAATGCTACAGGTGCACCTGCAGCGCTGATTTTCAGCTATAGCCTCCGAATAATAGATGGCACGTTAAACAAACGCTATAAAATTTACGCACAGTCACAATATAACGTTTTTGTTTTTATAAGTCTTATTGTAATCATAAAAAGGTATATAAACTTCAGTATAACAATATGGTTCATAGTATAAAAACAAGTAACACTAGAGGAAGGTAATATATATATTTATATAAGTAACAATATAGTATAGTCAAGTAGAAGTAGGTATTATATAAACGGTTATAAAAGAGACCTTGATTATAATTTAATTTTAGATAATTAACAGAGAGAAACTGAGGCCATGCAATGAGACGATCACTATTAAAATACTAATAATAATGAATTAAATGCTGGATTTTTGAATATTAAAGAGTAAACTCTTGTACTTATTCCTGAAACTAATCAAATTGTCCAAGGCACGCAATGGTGGCGGCAAGTTGTTCCAGCACTTAGTGGCATTATATTTAAAACCACCTCGGAAAGCGGTAGTCCTATGGCGCGGAATATGTAAGGCATAGGAAGACCGTCTAGTGGCATATTTCCTGTGCTCCCTCATCCAGTCCAACTTTGAGTACAGGTAACCTGGCTTTTCACTTTTAATAATACCAAACAAAAGAGTGGCTAAGTGTAAATCACGCCTATATTTCATCTTAAGAATGTTACCTTTATTCAGGAACGGAGTAACATGGCTTCTCGGTGGAATATCATAACAAAATCTACCACATGCATTCTGCACTCTTTGTATGAGTTTAGCTGTTTTAGCCAATAATCTAGGTCCATATACCACGTCAAGGTAGTTAAATTTAGATAAAACAAGTGAATCTACTAGCTGCACACGAAGGTCAACGCTAAGATGACTCCGCAAGTTGTAAAGTATCTTGAGTCTGTAAAAACAATTCCTAACGACTTCTGCTATATGTTTCTCAAACCGAAGCTCTTCATCAATGAGAAGTCCGAGGTTACGCGCTTCATGGACTCGCTCAATAGGGGCATCATCTATACAAATTGGCAAGCCACCTCGTTCTATTATTTGGACCTGATTTTTTGAGCCTAAGAGCATGAATTTAGTCTTACTGGCATTTAACAGAAGAGAATTATTATTAGCCCATTTCGATATGTTGCCTAGGTCTCTATTAATTTTACTCACCGCCTCTGAAGCTTCATTGGGTGAAAAAGAGTAATATATTTGGACATCGTCCGCATATACATGATATTTACAACTTTTAATTTCATTGACTATGTCAGCACAAAACAAAATAAATAGCAGAGGGCCCAGGACTGATCCCTGGGGAACTCCCCTATCAACCTTAGACAATGAAGATCTGATGGTGGACCCATCATTATTACGGACTTGCACAAATTGCGCTCGGCTACTTAAATATGAATTGAACCACTTAATCGTATCTGCCTCGAACCCATAGTATTTCAATTTAGCTAGTAACAAAGAAACATTTATTGAGTCAAAGGCCCTTGAAAAGTCCAATAAAACCAGAACTGTAGCCTTGCCCTCATCCTGCGCAGCTAAGATGTTATCCACTACATCTAACAATGCAGTGGTGGTGCCACGGTTTTTCCTAAAGCCTGATTGCAACTCAGGCAAAATATTATGGGACTCAATATACTGTCTCAGTTGCGCTCCAACAACCTTCTCCAATACCTTAGACAGACATGGTAAAATACTGATTGGCCGTAGTTCTGTGATCTCTGTAATACTGGATTTTTTAGGGATCGGTCTTACGATTGCAGTTTTCCACTTCGTAGGAAATATCGAAGATTGTATCGATTTATTTACAATAGCAGTAATAATATCCAGTGTGTGCGGAACCATCAGACAGATCATGTCCAGCGATAATCCATCGACTCCTGTGGCATTAGAATTTAGTTCTTTCAAAATTTTGAGTATAACCTCTGGCTTGGTCGGCCTTAGGTTGAAAGTGGTATTGCCAAATCTATGAAATTCATAAAAAGTTAGTTGTGAGATGGTAGTACTAGGATTACCGGGAACATTTAAGAAGTGTTTATTAATAAGATCGGGATCATTAAGATGCGAAGGCAATTCGGTGGACTTTGGAGGAATAACTTTAGATTTTAAATTTTTCCACAACAGTTTTGGATTTTTTATATGATTATTTATATTAATTTTGAAATAACACTGCTTTTCCCTAAACACGGCTAGTTCCACTTGTTTTTTTAAATCCTTGTAAAATTGCTTATGGGTGTCCAGTTTAGTTCGCCGATATTTACCTAAAGCGTTATCTCGCAATCTCATCATAAGCTTTATGGTGTCCGTAATCCAAGGAGAGGGTAATTCTTTAATCATTATTGTTTTCATAGGAGCATGCAGGTCGAATATATATGTCAGTGTGTTACTATATTCCAGTACAATGTCATCAACATCCTGTAATTTTAATAACCGATCCCAGTTGATACAGTCTATGTCTTTATTAAAGCTGTCTAAGTTAATATCTGCAAGTGGTCTATAACTAATTATTTGGGGCGTAAGTTTAGGTTTACGAAATATAAACTCACATGATATAAATGCATGTCCGTTGATACTCCCCACCGAGTCAACAGTTATGCATCGGGCCCTTGCATTTGTACACACTACATCAATTAGCGTTTGGCTATTGTCAGTGTAATGTGTTGGGTCCGTAACTATCTGATCTAAGCCAGTGCAATTCAAAAAAGTACTAAATAACTTCGATTTACTGTCTAATAAATTAAAAAGGTTAATATTAAAATCTCCTAGCACGATAATGTAATCATATTCAGAAAAGGAGGCTATGGTGTCCATAATGGCGTCCAGAAATACTTGTGTGTCAAGCCAGGGGGGACGATAGGCAGTACCAACAATAATTATATTACGATTAATCTTAATTTTAAGCCACATTTGTTCTACTAACTGATGATTAGGGTACGGGCAACTACGTACATTCAATCCGCGTCTAATATAAAAGCCTACGCCCCCCCCACGACCATTTCGAATGTGGTCAGGACGTGGTATGTGCCTAAGCCGATAATCTGGCACAACAGGCGCGCGCCCGTCTTCCCCCTGCCTTAACCAAGTTTCATTTATGGCCATTATATCGACACTGTGCTTAAGCATAGCAACTATGAAATTATCATGTTGAGTGCCCAGAGACCCCGCATTTAAAAAACCAACTTTGAAGTATTTTGTAGCCATCACGAGTAATAGTAAATAAAATAGACATACTTACACATTAGCAAACTCAAGGTCAAATCGACGCAAGTGTGTACCAAAAATGAAACTGAGAGCTTTAGCTGTACACTGTTAACAAATAATGTTTTTTTGTATTGTAACCCACACCAAGCCGATAGTGTTATACAATTGTAATTAGAAGATTTATAATGTGCAATATTAAACCGGTTCCAATAAAATATAGGTACAAGACAAATTATGTGAAGATAACTAAAAATACGTAATAATACAATGCTTATAAACGGTTGCTTTTTGACATTTAGTTTAAAGATTTGTTTAATACAAGGGCTTTTTACTAATAAGAAATTTGACATATAAAAACATAATAAGAAAATCATGCAATTACTACAGCTATTTAGGAAACTATACTTATTTGTAGATGTATATATTTTTTTAATTATGGGCCCGAACTGAAGAAGTACCAAAAACACGGGCTATGTCATTTTCAGTGCGTATAATATGTGCCTTCTTGCCCTCCTCCTGCTTCACATAAATACGTCCTCGCTTTGTCCACGCAAACTTCCATTCAAGTCTTTTACGCACCTCACGTACTTTAGCCAAAAGCTGCCTATTATACTTTGTTAGGCGCTCGTTTACATAAAACGGGCGAGACTCGGTAGCTAGGCCAAAATCCGCAGTGTCTGCTCCTCGCCGGACGCGCATGCTAGTGAGCAGTTGATCTCGTTGCGCGCGGCGTGCTAGCCGCACCACCAACGGGCGAGGTCGCACCGCGCTATTTATCGGTGGCGGCGACGATGACTTGCTCCGTTGCCCAATACGTTCCGCATAGACAATATCACGCTCGTCGATTGTTACGCCCAGCTTTGTGCCAATCAAGGCGACTATATGAAGCGGGTTTTCAGCATTCGACTCTGGTATGTTAGATATTTCCAAGTCGTTAGTAAGCAGCTCCTGATCTTTTTCGTTTAGTTCGAGCTGTAGCTGATTTATAATTGACTCTAAAGGTCCAGCACAGTCAGCTTTTGTCGCTAAACTCTGTTCAACCGCCTCAACCCTGCCCTCTAGCGCACTAACCCGATCAACATTCGACGATAAAGTGGTTTTCAGATCATTGATATCTTGACGCAACATCTTTGTTTCATCATGTAGGGCTAACAATTGTTCACGGAAAAGTCTTATCTCCAAGGCCAATTCAACCTTAAACTCCTCAGTATTGTCGGTCCCAGCACTACTAAGAACATTCTGAACTACAATAGACGTGTTTTCCTCACATGAGGTATTTATATCTACAGCACCTGCATTTCTGACTGGAGTGTCACACGCATTATCTCGGGGTTTATTTTTCCCACAGTCAGGGCAAGTCCACGTCCTGGGGACTTTGCTAGTCTTAGATTTTCCCAAACAGGCCTGGTGATATCTTAGCGGACATGTAGAACATGCAACGCCCTCTGTCTGCCCAATAAATCTACCGCACGCACCACACGTTTTGGTCATATTTAATTGTTTTGTTATCGATATTTTACAAATCTAGTGAGCCCAAACAGTTTAAGCTTCCAACACAAGTGGCTAGATGTCGCTCCTTACAATAATAAATACACAGCTGATTTATCAGCTGTGCGGTGGGTACACAACAACGGTGAACTTATTACCACCCGCACTTAATGGCGTTATTTATGATGATAACATATTATGAAACGTTTTAAATATCAGCTAGTCTGTTCAAATCACCTGTTGAATAACACTAAGTTACACTGTAACACACAATATCCTTCAAGATAGTTATATCTTTAAAGCAACTTGCTTAAAGCGTTTCTTTAAGTTCACAGTATATGTATTTAGTTTTTTGATATAACTAGATTATTATTCACTAAGAAAACACTGTACCAAACACGTTATAAGCTAACTTTTTAATGTATCACTTTTATGTACTAAAAAGATAAGTTTATATATTTTTTTGTTTTATTTATTTACGGATCGATAAACCAAACGACTTGAACTGAAGACAGCGCCATCTATATGCGCATATCTACGCATCTATACGCATCTATACGCATCTGGTACCCAGAGAGCCTGGTTTCGATAGTCAGGGCGAGCCAAGTATTATATTGCGGTTTTCTGTGAAATTCTCAGTAGTTAGAATTTGTGCTCAGTTGACTCGCCCCATATTACGCCGCTCTTATAAATGCTGGCGAGTTGTTGGTGTACAATTATACGTTGTACACCTGTCCTCTACCTAACCCTTGGAGAAATACAGGCAATATAATATGTTAACTGGTTTCTGAATTAACTAGAATGTCTCCTGAAATATTCTGGGGCAACAGAAATCTCAATATAAACGCATATTACACATATGATGTTAATTTTTTTCACATCTTTCGTACCCAGGATCTCAGATTCAGTAGCTGCACTTGCAATCATTAGACTAATGAGGCAAATATAAAATAAATTCTGCACATTTCGACTTCATCTTTATTACGATCGCACTAAGCGTTTCTTCCCAAAAACTTGCTGCCTATTATAAGTCGAGGTCTCCGCAACAACCCGGCGTTATCGCGCTAAATTGATGACTGGTGTAATATCCACTTACACGGCTGCTTCTGACGCGTCATAACGTATGACGTCATAGCTGTGCCATCAATCATGGCCTGTATTCCGGCCTACAATCTTAGGTACTAATTTACTAACAATGGAACGGGTTATACAGGGTGACTCATGAGACACGAACGATACTTAAGGAGAGTACTCTGTATTCGATTCTCGTACTAATTGACATTTTATTATTCTTTTAATTGAAACTAGATTGAAAAATAGGTAACCCATATATTTTCTTTTCCTCATATTCAATCATTGTCATATTTATTTTAGATTTCATGGACATTCCTATCATGCTTTTAAAGGCAGTTAGTTATTTCAAAGTAAAGTCCCTTGCAAAGATGTATATTTCATTCCACCGTGTAACTGACGTCAGCACACGTTTTTGTTTTTTTTTTTTTCCGAAATTAAACTATAAAAAAAAAATTAAACAAATATTTTGGGTGGTATAGGAAAATAAAGAAACGGTATTTTTGTTTTAGGGGCTCAATAATTTTGAAATGTTGTCAATTATGTAATAACAATAAGTACTTAATTTACTTGAACAAATTTTCCTATAAATAAATGAAGTGTGGACACATTCCCGACGCGCCACGCTGATTCAATCCCACATACATAAGTAAATGGACATGGGACCCCTAGTACATGGGACCCCTTTTACATGGGACCCCTATTACATGGGACCTAAACATACCGACAAAATGTGGGTGTACATTAGTACACCTCTGCTTAGTGGTTTCCGTAGCCTATGGACGCTTGCAAAAACAGGGGTATCACTCGCGTGCTGCCGATCTTGTAAAGGGAGGGGAAGAAGGAAGGAAGAAGGGGACTGAGGGAGGAATTGGGCCACTCTACAAGATCTCAAGAGTGTCTAGATCCCGTAGAAGATTTTTGAATCTTCATAATTTTTCATTTATTTTACTTTGTATTATGGGACAAGCCTATTTCAATAAACCGGGCACAAATCATTTCTTGAACCAAACCCATGAGCAATAGGAATTTATTAGCTAGCGAAATTAATTACGGAAAGTTAATTAACTTTCATATTTCCTACGTTGATGGGTCCTTGTGAGTTAAGCCAACCTTGCAATATTAAAAATTAATTGAATATGGATATATTTTCTATCGTACTCAATTGAAATGTTATTAAAAGACTTTGATTGGATTAAAATAGAACTTAGATTAGAACTACCTCATTAGTGTAATGGTCGTATGCTCGTCCTGGGTTCGATTTTCAGTTCGAGGAGTCTTAGTGTCATTTAGAAACTATCAAAAGCAGCTTAAAGTTTGAATTTGTGCCCGTTTAAGGGCTATAGGATAACCCTTATTACATGGGATCGAAAAACAAGCACAGACAAACTCAGGGTGTTCATCAGTCATTCATCCTAGGAAAACCCACTAATTCTTTGCTCGACCTGGGAATCGAACGCAGGACCTCTAACTTATCAGTCGTGCTTATGACTAGACTACTGAGATAGTCTATAATGATTTGTTATGTTTTATAATATTGTTAGGATATAATGACGTTTTCAAGAATACCCGCCTATTCTTAAAGTGACATGCGTCGGTAACTTTGCTCTCTTTAGCTCTGGAGCTCGGAGGTAACGGACGTGTGTCATGGACGTAATGTCAGACACTAGTCCGCTAGTAATTGTGATAATGTCTGTCTCTCTGTCCGATCATAACGTGTTATTATTATGTTAGTTTGCCCTGATATATAATACTAATTCTGTATCTTAGAAAAAATCACACATCGTTATAATTTCATCAATTCACAATGTCATCAAGTACAGACACTATTCTAATGTACCCTGCTGAAAACGAACCACGGCTCAGATTATTTATCACATCCATATTTCAACAAACCGAGCCATAAATTCTAGACATACATAATGTGTGTATGAATGAATGTTATCTAGACGCTTTCATTCAGATTAGGTTCTGAGCGAAAATGGATGAAACCTATTTATCAATGCGGTTTTAAAAACTAGTACTTACGAGAGATTTATTATACCTTGGGTGCGAGCATGAAATCATCAACATCGATATATTATATTGTATTTGTCGAACGGTTAAGCATTTGAAAGCTTTATGTCATCTTATCGTCAAGACAATTTTCTCGATTCTTCGACACTTTAAATTTGCTTGAAATGGAACTCAGATTTAATAGTCTCGACTTTATCGATACCTATTTATATTCCTAAGCTTCTGAACTAAAATAAAAATATATCTTTTTGTATTTTTTATTCATTTTCCATGCTAAGATTATAAAATTATTCAAGTGAGGGTAAAATTCAACCACTGGCAGGATTCAAACCTGAGTCTTCTGACTTAATACACTAGACGTTATGACCAACCATGAAAAAGTACCGCAAGGCCCACCCGCCACGTCAAAACCGTATCTATAAAAATTGATACTGTTACCTTTTTTTATTTCAACCGGTTATGATTTTCGCACATACTTACTTACTGTGTGGAAAAGTATAAGACACACTCACACATAAAAAGTCCACGGCTGAAACTAACTTCCATGACACGACGCTATTAGGTACTTGTTACTTTGACACGACCTCGCAACTAGGCACTAAGTATATAAGAGTTAGGAATAAGTGCGAATACTTCGAAGTCTATAACAAGGTATGACACAGCTTAGACATCTATAAGTTATTGAGGGTTGTTGCTTATTAAGTTCCTCGCCTATCTTTTTTCTGTAGGTAAAAAATAATAATATACCTTCGTTGGTAGGGAGTAATACGATCGTTAGACTGATAAGTCAAAGGTCTTAAGCTCGAATCAAAGATAAGTCCTTGTAACATTTCAAAGTCGTGAGCGTATTATTGATAAATTATCACGCACTTAAACGGTGAAGGAAAACATCGTGAAGTAACCTGCATGCTTGCTAGATTTTTTCGATGTCGTGTGAAGTCTGCCAACCCGCAGTAGGCTAGCATGGCGGACTATAGCTTAATTCATGAGTGGGTTCAAGTCGGAAATGCAATGGGTGAGTTTCAAACCGGCTAACACATGATCCGATGCCCTAGTTTTATAAATATTACTAGGAGAAAACCAATCCTTCAACCAAATCATGTCAATATCCTGACCTGCCAAACCTAATATTCTCGTTGATAATTCCGTTCATCTCCTGCTTTTCCCAAATCAGTAGAAAAAAGTACAAGATAAATGGCTCCAGGACTTCTTTTTAATTGGCCCTTAAAATTGGCGAAACAACACTGACTTAAGTCGACTCGTGAAAGGGACAAAGCTGCAATCAATGTACTTAATTAATACCTACAAAATTCCAATTAAATTAAGATTTAATAAGAAATGAGGTGCCTTATTTTAACTGCCTTGTTAGTCTAGTAGTCCTAAGCGCGAATTCTACACTAGAGGTCGAGCATCGTAGAGTTGAGCAAAGTGTTTTTTGGGATTTTCAATACAATTCTATATGTAGCAGCTCGGAGATTGGATTTGTGACTAAACTGTGGGGGGAAAACTCGCTCCCTTTTGCATGGAACTTCAACATACCGGCAAACTGTGGATTGAAAACTGTTATCTCATAACATAACATACCATCATGTTTGTTATTCCCAGTTAATTATATCGGCCATGATTTTTTTAAGCATTTAGCATCTACTATTGTTTCTATATGCAGAATGATAAAATTATAATAAAAAATATGCATTTTAATCCACCTACTCATAGAAATTTTAATAGCTGAAAACCCTCATAATAACTAACAAATCAATTTAAAAACTTATGTAAAGCAATTCAATTGGGACAAATTTTACATGTAAACAGGAATGTAATCTAAATATATTCCAGCTTAGTCTCTTCCTTCCATTATGGCGTCAATATTGCTGCCATGCTCCATACATATTAATGGGAAAGTTCGCATTGGTATGTGCTTACCCCCTTGTAAATATTTATCAGTTACCCTTTCTAAACACGTAGATAATAGTCACAGAAGTACAACTTCGTGTAGCGCGAATATTGTATTGATATTTTGCGAATAAGAAATAGAAGAAGTGTTTAAACATATTTGTACAATAACTGTTCAACAGAAACAGTTCTCTATGGTTTATATATATGGCGGTTGTTCAACCCGATATTCAGGGTTCGTTTGTGAGAGAAGCCCTGGAAGACCATAAATAAATAACACAAGTCTATAAAAAAAACCCTACTGACTCCCAAGATACAGGTGCTTCCTAGTTTGGGAGTCAGCAGATCCTCATTAGTATGAATTAGCATGAACATATTTGAATTTAATTGATTAAGTTTACTGACTAATATTGTATGGCTATGTTAAATGTAAAAAAAAAATGAATTGATTAGAATATAACAGTGTTTTCAATTTCGTTTATTTTAGTTCATGGTTCGATACACATAAATTCTAACACAATACCTACCATATATCATCATTATACTTTATTATTTATATTAAATTACTCAAGACAACCTTAGACTGCTGTCGAATGAGGGTGCTCCAACCTGTTAAATTTTTCCACACTATAACTACAACTATTTGCGCTCATTTATAAACAAGTCAATACAGCTACTTTTAAAGAGGAACAGGTTGAGCAAAGTGTTATTGAGTTTTTCGGAGAGAACTGGGTTGGTGAAATGAAAGTAAACCTTCTGTATCAAACTGTTCTTTGGATTATTAAGTGAAATGTAATGTTATGTTGACACAGATTTTAAGCAGAACTTATCATAGATTTCGTAGTGTTTACTTTCATTTTGGTATATTAATATGAGGCGAATGTTTATTTTGTTAACAAATTGTAAATACACTATTTTAAT
Source organism: Subacronicta megacephala (assembly GCA_958496365.1). Taxonomy (NCBI): domain Eukaryota; kingdom Metazoa; phylum Arthropoda; class Insecta; order Lepidoptera; family Noctuidae; genus Subacronicta; species Subacronicta megacephala. The sequence continues at coordinate 13,949,007 of OY292527.1, forward strand.
CGTCAAAGCAGAAGAGTTCCCAGGATACACAAGAAACATTTTTTTTATTTAGAAAAGGCAGATTCAACAACAAAGTGTACCACGATTGAAAATTTCAGTGGAGCAACCAAATATTTATCTCAGGTACTCTTAAACAAAGGTAAAGTCAAATGTTTTATTTCAATTACTCTATTATTTGAAATTAAAACATCGTGAGGAAACCTGTATGCCTGTGAGATATTTTCAACGGCATTTAAAGTCTGCTAATTTGCAGTAGGCTAGCGAAATGGTCAATAGCCTAACAATTCTCACTCTGAGAGGAGAAGATAGGTCTTCTCCTCTCAACTTAGGACAACAAATGGAATGATACTGATGATGACGACTTTGTAAATATGCTTGGTTAAACTAAACAGGTATAAGCTCAGCTTAAGCACATCTAAATCCATGTAATGACAGGTGTCAGGGTGCTTCTAATTGTGGAGTACTACCTGCCTTTTTATTACACGGAAAATCCGACATCTGACACCTGGGGAGCAGGGTATGTCGGACTCGTACCGACTATGCACTTATCTGCCTTTTCCCTATAGTCACGGCCAAGAGATTCGTGACAATTAACCGCAACCAGAGTACTACTGACCTAGGACATTATAATAATACCTATACTATGTAAATAGCTATTGAAGATGTGCTTTAAATGATTAACAAACACCCTAATCTTTTCTGTATTTTATACAAATATCATGACACAACAAATTCACCATAATATCGAGCATTAACAACGCAAAGCAAACAGAAAAATACATCATAAATTCTTCAGCTAAACTCCCATAAAAGATACGATACTTCACAAATTGATCGTATTTACCCAAATATATACTGTATACACTTTTATGTAGCTTTGTGCTTGGAAAACGCAAGAAATGTATTTTATTTTATCGGGATGTATTTTTTGTGAGAACGTTATAGTGCGGCCATAAAATAAGCGTATTTGTTTTTTTAAAGGGGCTTCCGCCTTAGCAGACGTCACAATATTGGTTAAATAATACAGAAAACATTAACTTGTAAAAGTGCATTAAAAAACTCTATTTACAGAAATATTTAAATAAAAAGAGTATAAGCATTGCCATGGAATGCGATGGTCAAGACGATGTTGAAGAATATAACCCTTATCTTTCAGGTTATTGTATATTTTTTTGGTTTCTTTTATACATACATACGTAGTGTAAATTTTAATTCTGTTAGTTAAAACTTTAAATGTTTAGCATGAATATACAAAAAAAAACTGTATCTTGTAAAAAAAAATACTGCCTCGGGGAATACAGGCGTCTATAGATGGGATGTTTCTATATTGTATACATTATAATCATATAGTACACAATCATGTCGTCTCTGGGCATTTCTAGAACATCTCTTTTTCCTTATTATTTATGACAAATCAGCTAGTATTCACCCGTACGCAGTACTACTTTCTTGTAACTTCGCATAATACCCATCCCCCGATAGTACTAAATCATCGAGACTATGGCTTGCCATATAAAAGTACCATAAAATATAAAGCAATAAATAAAGTTGAGCATAATAAAATACCCTTATCGCGGGTTTATTGGCCCTCAACCGAGTCGTTTGGTTCTTGATCTAAGCGGTGCCACCCATTAAAATGCAAACATAGAAGGCTTATTTCAATAGAGAAGGAGCGAAAAGGAAAACAATACATGAAAGGTTCAATAGCGTAATATAACGCCTGTAGTCCCCGAAGTGTTAGGCAGAGGTCGGAGCGTCGGAGGCCCAATTCCTCCCTCAGTCCCGTTCCTTCTCTTTTTCTCCTTCCCCTCCCTTTTCCTGAAACTCGAACTCGACCTGGAAATCGAACCCAGGTCCTCTAGCGTAGCAGTCGCGGTAAGGACCTTGAGGAGGAAGGTTAATGAGGCAGTCATGATGATGAACTAAACCGCAATATCACATTTATCCTTGATATATTTTGTCCAGTTTATTTTGTGGCGTACGATACTATGTAAATTCCAAAGAGTTGGAACACATGCATTTTATTTTTCTTTCATCTATTTGGTATGCAAAATAAATTATTTTAGTGTGAGTTCAATTTCAGAACACAGACACGAGGGTCCGGACTTGGAACGGACAAAGGGAATAATGAAAGTGGACTACGGAATATGTTTACTTGCAATATTGCTTAACAACAAGTAACTAAGCTTTTTTATTAGAGTTGCGACACTGAGCGAAATAAAGAAACATTATACTTTTACATATAGTTATTTTAGTGAATGAAAGATACGACCGCGGGCAGGATTTGAACCTGCGTCTTCAGGCTAAGTACACCAGACGCTGTGACCGCTAAGCCACCGAGAGTCCCACCCGCCAAGTCGAAATTTGCCTTCACATTTTTTTAATTGACCTCTTTGAGGTGACGTCATAGCGGCTGGTGTACCTACTTAACCAAAAAGCGCAGGTTCGAATCCTGCCCGCGGTCGTATTTTTCCTTTACTAAAATAACTTAATAATCTTTGCATGGAAAATGCCTAAAAATACAAAAAAGATACTGTTACATTATAATTTCGGTAAATTCTTTCTAAGCTTACATACTCAAAGATGAGACAGCATCCTCCTAGGCCTTTCCCAACAATGTCGAGGTTGGTTCCCAGTCTAACCAGATGAGGTTTTTTTATAGGATAACGGCAAACGAGCAGACAAGCCACCTGATGATAAGTAGTCATCGCCACCCATGGACATCTCCAATACCAAAGGAGTTGCAGGTGCGTTGCTGAGCCAAGGAAAAGTGAGGGAAGGGAGGAAATGAGAAGGATTAGGCCTAAGGGAGGAATTGGGCCTGCGGCGCTCCACACTCACCGTACGAAACGCAACAGCATATCTTGACGTCAGTATTCTGAGGGAGTAGATATGCTAGCGAGACGCTACTACAAAATAAAGTCGCTTCAGACGCTTCTAATGACTGCCATCAGACGTCCACAACCAAATTTCTAGGCAATACCGATTTTCTAAGTATAGGCTAGTGGTCAGGCTTTTTGGGTATCTCGCTACTAATAAAGATTGCAATAGGTGTTCCAAAAATTCACAGTTTTTGAGATCATTGGGATCACTCGTTCCTAATAGGAGATTGCGGCAAGGGCCGAGAATTGTTTGATGACATATTAATGTTTGCACCTCTGGTTACAGCAATTAGCATTCTTAATCAAATATCGGAACAATTAGATATTTTTAATTGTACGGTCGCTAGCGCATCAAGTTACCACAAAGTGTCAAATTTTCTCAGTTGATTTTGAATTTAATTATCAAAATTTTAAGGTATTAAATTATTTGGAGAAATTTGACAGTTTTGTATAACCTGATGTGATGGTGAGTGTACGTTGGCGTAATTTGAGAGGACCTAAATTAAACTATCTGTCATTGATTTAAATGTGCCAAATAACTACATGTTGTATAGGGTACATGCCTGTAAAAACATTGTCACTACATAGTATAAAACAAAGTCGCTTCCCTCTGTCTGTCTGTCCCTATGTATGCTTAGATCTTTTAAACTACTCAACGCATTTTGATGACTTTTTTTAATATATAGAGTGATCCAAAAGGAAGGTTTTTGTGTATAATACATACATATTATAGGTCAGAAAAGTCGAGAAAACACGCGGGCGAAGCCGTGGGCGGAAACCTAGTATGTAATAAATACATAAAATGAAAACTCTTCGGTGTAAGTGAAATATTAGACTAAAAATATTCAGAAATATTTATTCAAAAATCTTTGATAGCTTAAAATCTAAGAGGTTCTGAGTAATACCTACGCAAAGGAATATTAAAAATATTCAGTTTACACAGTTATTTGATTATGTACATACTTCTGAAGTATTTCATTCGTAAATTATATATTTAGTATGGCCTAATGGACGGCTCAAAGCTTTGTAACAGAGGGTACTCAGAAATGTAAATAAAGAGTGAACAATGTTCTTATTACAAACGTTTTTCAAAAGGTTTTTTGTTTTATTAGGATGGTAACGTAATTTAAATTGAATTGCTACCAAATACGTTGTGTTTTCAAATAAAAATAAGGTTACAATAACAGCATTTGTTCCTATATTTTGTAGCCAGTTTTTTTTTGTTTTCTGTTTTATTGTCAGTCAAAATCAAAATCGGAATTCGAGATGGAAGATTTTCACGGCAGACTGCGGGTCGGCGGGTTGGAATATACCCTTACCCTTCTCACTTTGAGAGGAGACTCGTGCTCAGCAGTGGTGATGATGATGATGATGTTGAAGATTTTATATTTTTCATATTTTTCGTGCACACCCTGACTGGGCCTGGTGCATCAGGAATAAGCTCGGTGTCACACAAACATACAATTAACGGACACAATGTACACCCAGACTCGAAACACATATCATTGGAATATACACTAATATTTGCATCAGATGCGAATCGAACCTACAACACGCGGCGCAACGGCAGCGGCGAGGTGATCACCTTAACCGCTACGCCGAACGTGCAGTCAAGATTTCTCTACCTTCAAGCATGCAAACACACACTAATACCCAAGCACTCGAATAACGTGATTTGTGGTAAAACATACTTAGTACCATAGGTACTTATAGTGATTACATACATCGACAACCACAACTAATTGACGATGGTTGTACTACCACATTCGACAAACAACATTAGGTTAGTGACTATAATTATTATCGATTATAATTAACTACACACTCGGAAATAATTATTTAATACCCCACCATACGGGCAATAAGCCTTACATTGTTTATTGTAAGCACGAAAAAAGTAAAAAAAAAGTTTTTAAATTTAGAACAGAATTATCACCAGTACTTTTTCCAGTCCTTTTAAAAAAAAACCTCTTAATCTTTATTTAGTACTGTTTTTGGTTTTGCTGATTGCAAGTTTATAATTTTTTTTTCTGTGACGCCGATATTATATGAAGTGAGATCTTTTACGTTCAAAAAGATCTCAGCTTTCTCGTAGCTAAATTGATTAACACGATATAAAAGATTTCCAATTTATTTTATATCTGAAACTGAAATGAACGCAGAGATTGTGTTCTTTTTATAGGTTGTGAAAATCTAGATTTTATTTATGACCTTCAACTTACATTGTTATTTTATTGTACAAGCAAGTCTTGTATTCCACAAATGCTTTTATAACAATTAGGCTTCTAGCTACCAGTAGCAATTGTTGTAGGATTGTATGAAAATTGGGACCGACGGGCTATAATATTATTCCCTTGCCTTGGGAATAATTAGGTAAAGCCCGTCGGTCCCAATTTAGGAGGAGAGGGGTATCTAAATGCTGGAATGGTCAACTATCTATAGACCAACCTTAGCTAGTGAAACTCAACTTTGCAGAGCGACTAATCAATATTTTGATTTCCTAGTCACAATATCCTTCTCTCCCTATATAACATTATTATATATTCAATACTCTCCACATTCCAAAACACATTAGAAAATCGCATTTTTTTATCGGAGAGACATGCAGGTACAAGTAGTCCAATCCTCATATTTTACTTTATAAGAAGAACTAAGAAGGAATCCGAAGCAGAAATATTCTTAATAACTACAGCATTAAGGAAACGCAGACGCGTAACTGAAGTAATTAACACAGAGATGGCGTCAAGCGTGTGCCTCCGACAAAATATGAATGGGTGTCGTTAATCAAGACTCAATGGCCGGAATACACAGGATGCTATGGAGAATTGTCTGCTGACGTTATTTAGGAGACACCATAAGTCATTCTAATATTGAAAATCTATCTATTGAAGATGACTTAGATGTAGAAGGGTTATAACGTGAAGACTATGATAGTATACATAGTAATTCATGCAGAATAATTGTAGCGGCTGTATTCTGATTGAATGACGACGATCCTCCCCTTCCTATCTCTGATACCTCATTGCCGCACTTCATTGAAGCATTTGTTGTATACTTGGGCGTGGACAACCTTCATCGCGTCTAATTGGATCGTATCCATGGAATATCTGACGTTACCAATAAGTTAAGAAAGTTCAGTGCAGAAATCCCACGTGCCCAATATTTTCTGTTGAATCATTAAACTAGGATATTTGTACAGACCGATCAGCTTCTGAACCATACCATACGACGTAAGGTACCTCCATGAATTTGATCGTAGATTGTAGTTTGCGAGGAAGGGTTCAAGGCCTCAAATGGTTGGTAGACTTCTCACCCTACCATTTACATGACATTTAAAATCCCATGGCCACGTCTTTAAGACAAGTGCGGTTTTGCCTTTTGAGCAAGTAATAATTAATAGTTTATAAATAATTTATAAAGGCTGTTTTCGAATATTAGAGAGACTTAGGTTGGATTCGAACTCCAGTATGACAGTCGTCCTCCAATATAAGAATTAATTGTATTTTTAAAATATCTACTAATCTTAAAAATACGTCTTATTAGTAAGAGCATGTAATTTAAAAGAAAGAATAAAATATATATTGTGTGCTTTAATCTCTAAGTCCCAGTGCGCTCGTTAGGACACGTAAAAGTAGTTTATCAATCTAACATTGAATTAGAACTTGATATTACTTACTTATAAACTTACACGGATTGTAAATTTTAAGTATTCATTTCAACTTTTCAGTAATATTTTAAACTCCTTTTTAGTGGTGCGTTTGAATTATTCACTAATAACTAAATAATAATAATTTTATATAATTCATATTTTAATCTTCTTTATTGGAATTTGGGATCTCTGTCAGACAAGGAACTGTTCCGTAAATTATAAAATCGATTGGTTCCTTCACAAACTCTCTCCCTTTATACTATGTAAACCATTCATAAACATGCCACCACATTCTAGGCCATGCATACGACATTGCCTTAGTAGGCACCGAGGCAGCCTTATATTACGCTTTACGGTATGTTTGCCTGAAGATGAACGAAATTTAGGTCATCTGGGCGTGAATAGGAACCCGTTTCCCTCGGCAGGTCTCACTATAGGAATTATGCTGTTCCAAATATTAAAACCGGCAAGCTATTTACTGAACTGCAACCAGTTTTATATTACTTGTAGCTTCTGTTTTCTATAGAATTAAAAACTTTTATAAAAAATGTAGGTACTTTAGGTATCTTAATTAGCCTCGAATTGTAAAGATATTTTTGATCAATTTGTGTATCTTACGTTACTCAACAGTATATTAAAGCAAATTATTATGTTTGCAATTACCTATATTGTTTCAACCACTACATGCCACCAATCATTTGTGATGAGAAAATAAATGCATTTTTTTATTTATTTATTTATTATTAAACTATGAGATATCACACATCTGTACTTTTTCCTTAAGTTTGTTCTATTAAATTCGCTGTTCGTCGGTCGTTGACTTCCTTAAATTATGGTTGACCTAGATGATGACTGATGTTTGCGTGCCGTCCAGGACATTTTAACAAAAAGCTGCTAATTATTGCTCTTTTTTTCAAAAGGCCTGTTAGATATTACTCAGGTAATACCCTACATTGTAAAACTTGCACATCGGAAAATACAACTACTATATATAATTTTATGCGAAACCATGAGTCTGAGTTTTGTTTTGATATTTGTTTTATTTCGTAGTGTCTTCTAAGAGGTCGCCAGGTAGGGAATGTACTTAAAACAATTTAAAACTTTTACCTGTAAAAGTATCCTTTACAGGTATATTTACAGAAATAAATGTCATTTACGTAGATACGTATAAGATACATACACATCCACAAGCGTGGAGACAAACATACCTATATAATATACCGAATAAAAACAACAGTAAGTCTAATAAAAAAAAAACTTATTTGTGTCTCATTGGAATAATGTACCTTACTTAAAGGAAACTGCAACAAAAACTGCTTGCACTTTGCTCTACTAAACAAAATAATGACTAAAGTTGTAGTACCTGGTAATAAAGTCTATAATTATCATTCACATTCTTTTAGCTCGTTTACAAAAAAAAAACGAATTGCATATTACTCATACGCATACTGCCACTACTTAACCTTTGCGTGTTACCCTATTAGCAGCTTATGGTACGATACATTTTAAAGAGGTGGAAAATGTGAACTTTTTTAATCCACTACTATTAATTAAGCCTTATATTGCATGTATGTTTATATGATAAGAATAAAGTTTTTTCAGTTCGTAGTCACATACTAAGTATGCAGTAGATTAAAGAAAACTTAGTAGGTAGTGACAAAATATGATGACATCATCTACATAACAATTCAACTGCAGTAGACAGTTCCATCTTTCAGATTTATCAAACTGGAGGAATGTACATATTACATTCGATAATTATGTTCCCTAAGTTTGGAATAGACTGAATTGAAAGGAACTTGATATGTGGTTCAAAGGACCAAGTTATAGAAATCATTATAAACCGATGAAAGGTTGAAGCAAGATCCAGCAACTATTAGGTACTTACATTAAATTTGTTGATCCTAAATCGGGACAAACGATAGACAAATAACTAAGTTTAAGAGGAACACTCTCAAGTTTGGTATTAAATTGTAGGTACTTATAAAATCAATTTGGTGATCCCGCAATGAGACTTAACTCGCAACAGTTTATCAAATTTTCCAAGTTGTAAGTATTAAACTTGTAGGATCAATTTCTTATGCCTTGTTTATTAAAATTATTGTAGGAGTTTAAAAAAAGACTATTGTTTTAATAAAACTATAGTCGCTCGACTTCAACACATGTGAATAAGAAAGTAAAAGAGCGGCTGCATTTTTTTATGTTGAATGCACAATCCTATAGGTTCACAATTTTAGATAAACTTTCTATTTGCAATATTAATATGAGCGTAATTATAATTTTTGATTGAATACAAAACATTTAAAGGTTGATAAATTATGTTAAAAAGTTTTTAATAGTTTATTTACCATAAAACATACCATCACGTCTGTATTCCTTGAAGGGTTAGGCTGAGCTGTACCAATGTACACTCACGCTTCGCCGGTATGTTAAGGTCCCATGTTATAGAGGGCGAACTTAAACTTATTGCCATTAATCGGGCACAAATCCAGAATCCGAGTTGTTACGAAAAAATCTCATTAGCACTTACTCGACCTGGACCGTAGAAGTCCCGTTTGGGACCACTGGACTAACGAGGAAGTCATTATTTCTTATTTGACTAAAGTATATTTAATATTTCTTTGGTTTCAATGTATGAAACAACGATTTTCATTGCATACATCTTAATTAAAGTATTTGCAAAATAGAAATGGAGATAAGGTCAAATTTAGATAACATTGACAAGCTGAGCAGAATTGATAAACCAATTTTCCAATGGCTACAAATGAATTGAGAACCACTCAAAATTGGATCGGTTATCAGAGATGGAGTGTAAATCGAATGATCTGTCAACAACATGCCACCGCCGTTTAAATGTCCCACTTTAATTTTGAAATCGCTACTCGATGTCTACAAATTAAATTACAACATTTCACATTTTAAGTTGCCGAAATATATGTCACAAAGTTTTATCGACAGCTACCGGCAGACCATTCAAGCGGGATTATTTCGTCAATGGAATATTATGGGGCTAGCAATATTTCGACGAAACTTTTTATAAAATCACTTAAAGTTGTATAAATGCAATTTTCCAAGACTGGTTTACCCAAAAGGTTAGGTTAGTATGTAATAGAGGAAGAGCCTATTGCCATAACCAAGCACAAATCCAAACCTCTGAGAACTGAGGAATTCCGGTGAGGTGTCCGACTTGGGAATCCAACCCAATACCTCTAACTCAGCAGTCACGCATACGACTATTAGAGCAATGAGGGGATTAATTAGCAGACTTCAAGCAAGATTAAAAGCAAGTAATAATTCTTTCACAGTATTTACCTACTCTAAAAGATTTAATACCCCATATTTAGGAATATAAAACAACTGTCACACCCCATGATATCAGAAACCTACCAAACATACATTCTGATCGTGCGTTTACTGATACAGTTTCTTCCTAAACCGATGTTGATCTTGGCATATCGCCAGACAGAAGAATGAATCCTCATATAAAAGTTTCAATAACAATTGTTTGATGCCATATGTTTTCAACTGCTAGGATCACGTCTTATCCATGTCTCGATAGATCAAGTTATATTTGCGACGCTGATCCCGTACAGTCGTACGACAACTAAACATATTGCTATAATTGAGATACTTTGAGTATTGCAAGTCTGATGTGAAGACTGAACCTATGTTTTTGTGGCAAGATTATTGTATGTATCATATTTAGTATTACAATGTAAAAGGAGAATCTTATAAATGTTAACGCGAGCGAGAAATAGTATTGATGAATTCCTACACGAATCATACCAACTTGAGCTTAAAACCATATTAGACGGAATAAAGTGACTTTCAAAGCAAGCGTGTATGATGCGGCGTTTATAGCATTACCAACGCAACGTGATTGACCTGTCCCTTACTTAGTGTTAACAATTCTAAAACTAAATGGACTATGACAGTTCGATTTCCGGAAAGAAAAATGTTGTATACCAACAAATTGCAACTATAAAAGCTTATTAGCATTCCTTTACAATATTGCTGCTGTCCATAAAATGAGGAGTAATAATGCAGGGAATGCTTTATCACTCCTCATATTAAATGAAGCGAACGTTTTCCATACAACACATCAATTTTAATTTCGGCGTGTTTAACTGTAGCACCTTCCCAATTTATTTCCCATACTACACCATTGTTAACATCATTTATCATCTACGAAATTCGAAATGTAGCTATGTGTTTAATGTGTTTACAGCTATGTGTTTATCTATAAAGTCATGGTAAAGTTAGACGTGAAGTTTCCTGGGATTCGTGGTCGGGTAATCTTTCAGTCTCCACATATACTAGAAGTAACTGAGGAGATAGCCATTTATGTCTAAGTAGTTTGGGTGTCTTCAAGACGAGAGTGAATAGGTACCTTCTAGGCAAGCGCGCTCCATCGTAGACCACTTCGATGCTTAACATCAGGCAAGTTGTGGTCAAGCGTAAGCCTATCAGTGATAAAAAAAAAAGTTTATAGTTATTCTTGCCGGATTCTTCTCCATTGGATCAACTTTTTGGAACCGTGCAACTAGAGTCAATAACGTTTCATAAACGCTTGTGAAAGCTTATTTGAAATAAAAACATTTGATTTGATTTGATTTGAGATGTGACATTTAAAGAATTTTCTAAAGTCCTAAACATAAGGTTAAAGTAATTTTTTTTTTCAAAAAATATGTTTTTTTAGGAAAACCTTATAAAAAAATAGATCACTGTAATATTTTCGGTATGCCTACATAAGCTAAATTTACTTACAGTACTAAGTAGCTGTGTTTTCCGCAAGTAGTTTCTTGTGTCTACTTATAAAACTCAGTGACTACTTATAACAAAGACAATTGGTGTCAGAAATGTTTCAGTTATTTTTGTTTTACTATTTTCATTACTAAGTTATATTTTTGCATTCATTAAGTGGTTTTACCTACGTGGCAGTACAGAACGGCTTAATTATGGATACGCACAGTAACTTCAAACGAACTGTATCTCCAACATTTAATTATTGCCGAAGCCTGTTTTGCATAAAAACATAGATTTTTTCTTTCAAGATATTACAGAAGAGTTTTCAATAAGACCTGCGGAAGAGGCATAAATGTACTCGTGGAACAAATGTTCAGAAATTGCAGCGTTCATGCAAATTGCGCTGAACATTGCGGTCCTAATAATAGGTTTCGTTCAGGTCTGGAGCGAGAGCACCGCGACGTGAATAAACTTTAAAGTTATCTGAACGCTTTTTATTTTATCGGTGGACCGATATTTTACTGATAATAAGAACCATTATTTTTGCAATGGATGATGTTAGAAAGATAAAAGAAACATTTATTCATAACATATTAAAAAATAGAAGTAAAACGTTCGATGTTAATATAACTTTTTTTCTATATTCATATTCATATCATTTATTCGCATTCCACAATGTCATTGATGATGTCATTAGATGGTAATAATATATAGTAATACATAATATGTGCTTAGAAGCTAGGAACAATAATGGGCACCTGTTATGTAGGGCACCGCAAATTACATTATATTTAACAGTATAAAAAAATATGGCAATTGGCCTATATGGCAATAGGCTCGCCCCCTATTACATGGGACCCAAACATACCGGCGAACTGTGGGTGTACATTAAGTGCACCTCTGCCTAACCCTTCGGGGAATACAGGCGTGATGGTAAGTATGTATGTATGTATGTATAAAAAAATATATAATTAAATATGAGATCAATGGAATATTAAAACAGTATTATAAATTCTATTTATAGTACATATATAAAATTTTATATAAAAAGCGTCTTTGACGCAGTCAAGTATTGCTAACTCTTTTTGGAGTCTACCAACAATTTAATCCAAAGCACATAAATATCAAGATTTTATAAGTCTTCTGGACAAAATAAATAAAATATGCCTACTAGCAATTAATCCGGCTTATTTGGGAATTACTTAGGTACTGCTAGATTATAGTACTTTGAAAGGAACTTAAAAAAATACCTACCACAAAACTAAGCTTACCTTTCGCAGTCTCCACTCAAGAACTGGGTTTGTTTCAACTAGACTCCGAAGTAGAATATCAATTAATACGAGTATTAACGCTTTATTTCCGCGTTAAAGATCTTGGTATATTTAGAAACTATTTTTTGATATTTTTCTAGCTACAACTTACGTATTTTCAATAAAAGAGAGAAATATAAGGTAGTACAACTGATCATTATTAATATTTGCGACAGAAACTCAATTTCATTAAATTATACGGCATCTTTTGGAAAGATCTTATTTCACAGTTTCTTATTATCTAAAAACTAATAAAAATTTAACACCTAATATTATAAACGAATTCCTATTTTAATATGGAGGGACATTTTCGCTTTTACTTACATGATAATGACTCAAGATATTAATCATAGTACATTGTCCTCTTACTGAATAGATAAAATTGTATTTATCTCGACATTAAGAGGAATAGCGTGGTAGCATATTCGGAATATTGCTGGCTAAATTGGCACTATTAATCTTAGAACAACAACTGCCATAGTCATTTATGCGATGTAACACGACGTATACACAAAATTTAACAAGGTTTATATTGTTCTCAACTAACATTTCGTAGAAGTCTTGAAATAGTATATAATTATGACTTGCTTGCCTATGTTAAGCCTAAAAAAGTACTCAAGCAAACCATTGATAATGTTATTGACACAGAGAAAGATGAAAAACAAATGAAAGTTGAAAGGTTCAACTAATAATCATAAATTATATTTTTTATAATAAAAAGAGTAAAAGAAGTCAAACATATAAAAAATTATGGAAGATAACCATGTAACAACGGACACAGTAAGGATATTATAAAACTTGAACAACACATGGATGATATTCATCAGTTGATGTAGTGTTATAAAAAATCTTAATTTTCCTATTTATATCTATTTTTCAGGAACCACATACTGTACCGGTAATAATATACATACCATCACGCCTGTATTCCCCGAAGGGTTAGGCAGAGGTGTACTTAATGTACACCCACAGTTCGCCGGTATGTTTGGGTCCCATGTAATAGGGGGTGAGCCTATTGCCATTCACCGGGTACAAATCCAGACTCCGAGCTGCTACTGAGAATTTCATAGAAAAACTCAATAACGCTGCTCGACCTGGGGATCGAACCCAAGACCTCTAGCGTAGCAGTCGCGATTGGGACCACTAGACCAACGAGGCAGTCGTGGTAGGGCCACGCTGTTCGCAGCATGAATGGGCCGGCTTGATCGGGGAAGTACCACACTCTCGCAGAAGACCGACGTCCGAGTAGTAGCGTTTAGCTACTGCGCTTCGTTCGGTGAGCGAGAGGGCCGGAGGCCCAATTCCTCCCCCAATCCCCTACTTCTCCTTTTCTCCTTCCCCTCCCTTTCCCTAAATAGGCTCGGCAACGCATCTGCAACTCCTTTGGTTTTGCAGATGTCCATGGGCGGCGATGACTACTTACCATCAGGTAGATCGCCTGCTCGTTTGCCGAGTTATACCATAAAAAAAAAAATAGTAGACTTCCTCGCGTCCGTGTGCTACGCTTCGGGGACCTCTTTGGGGAAACCGAAGGGTTTGTCTGTGCAATTATGGACGAAGTTGTAATGACGAATAACTACCGGAAATATATTGTTAAGGACGGTACGGCTGACATCTGTCAGGCATGTCACCGTCCAGGCGAATCGATCCGGCATATTATTTCTGGGTGTTCTCGTCTTGCAAATGGTGAATACTTGCACAGACATAATCTAGTGGCTAGGATTATCCACCAGCAACTTGCTCTTAAATACTCTCTTGTGGACTCAGAGGTACCATACTATAGGTATGTGCCCGACCCAGTTCTCGATAATGGTCGTGTTACTTTGTACTGGGACCGATCTATTATCACTGACAGGACTATTATCGCTAATAAACCTGATATAGTGGTAATAGATCGACCAGAGCACCGTGCAATGATTATTGATGTCAGTGTTCCGCATGACGAGAATCTCGTGAAAGCCGAGAAAGATAAGCAAATTAAATATCTTGACTTGGCTCATGAGATTGTCGACATGTGGGATATTGACTCGGCAGTCATTGTACCGATAGTTGTGACCGCCAATGGTTTAATAGCCAAGAGCCTCGACTCACACCTGCGGAGGCTCTCATTAGGCAGCTGGGTCAAGGGCGTGATACAGAGAGCGGTACTCCTAGATACGGCGCGTATTGTTAGGAGGTTCCTCTCTTTGGGGCCCTGACCACCGGTAGCTTGGACCCTGTTCCCGATACCGGTGGATGACTATTTTTTATATTTTTAAATGTTTTTATATAATTTGTAAAAATATTTAAAAATTTAAATTAATATGTTTGAAAATAAATGGAAGAGAATATAATAATACTCTGTTAAAGCTGTTTTTGTTTAAATTAATAATGATACAGTTCTCAAAATCATTCATGAAGATGCTCTACGCAATTACACCACCATACAACCACAAAACAAAGGATTTGGAGAGATACAATTTAAAACAACTTTGACAAATGAGATGCCAAAATTTTCGTCATAATCCTCAGAGTGACGCCCCCTAATAATGCAGTCTGTTTAAAATTGCCTCTGTTAAGGGTAAATACAGGGATTTGGAGCGAATATTTTAGTGTCGAGAGAACGGTAGCCTTAAGAATTGGGTCATGTTTGAGGGATCATATTTCTCGAGATTTATTTAAAAGGAAATAGGAAACATTCATTTAGATTAATTGTTCTTATAAATTTACTTAATACCAATTTGAGGCAGTATTATTATTTAGCTTATGTAGCTCTTTTGTTTTAGTAAAGACGAAATTTTACACAAAATTTTCTTCAGTTCGCTCTCTGATCTATTCATCTGATCAGGGTAGTTCAATTCTTGTGTTGATTACTAGAAATTTAATGGATATAAACATATATGATAGGTCAAGAGCTTGATGCAGGAAGCTGAACATGTGAATGAAACATTGCAAAACTGGCTGTCCTCGTAGAATATTCTTTTCTTCTATGGAAGGAATAGAATATATTGATGTACCATTATTACGTAATTTATTTTCTATAAAAATCAGTAACAGCGGAGTTTGGATTTGTGCCCAGTTAATGGCAACAGGCTCGCCCCCTGTTACATGGGACCTAAACATACCGGCGAACTCTAGGTGTACAATTATTTATACACCTGTACATAACCCTTCGGGCTCGGGGTATGCAAGTTTGTTGCTTAAAAAAATACTAACAAAGTAAATTGTCTATAACCTAATTCTAATATTTCAACTTTAGTCTCACCTAGCCACAGTTAGTAGGGGTGCACTTGACCGCTAATTTTTCATTATTATTCAACACAGAGTTTAGCAAACGCGGCAAGGGTTCACCTTGCTACATCAGTATTCAGAGTGCGGGCAGACAAATAAGTTAAATAAGTTTTGGGCGAAGATGGCGCACTCATCGTGGTTTCCGATGAGCTGTCGAATATTTGAGATCGAGGTGTCGGGGAAAAGCTGAGACTTGCAATTTCTTGGTGAGTAGTTTGAACGCCCGCATAAAAGGACCCTTTTTGTAACTTACTGTGAAGTATTTTGAGTGTTTGCAAATCAGTGGCCGCATTTGAACAGCCATAGTTTTATTTATTACTTTTTCTTAATTTTGTTGTGCGTCATTTTATGGACGGAAGTTTTTTCTTCATACATTTTAATGTATAGAGTTAAACAGTAGGTATATCTATGTTTTCTACTTTTTGTGTATGTGTATTACTGGTCAATCATAAGATGTTGTGTTCGATTATTTTGGAAGACCTAAACATGAGTGTAAAAATAAACATACATAACTCATCGTGTCTGTATTACCCGAAGGTTTAGGCTGAGGTGTACTTATTTAAACCCACACTTTACTGGTATGTTTAGGCCCCATGGGCAAGCATATTGCCATTAACCGTGCACCAATCCAGACTTCGAGCTGCTATTGATAATTTCATAGAAAAACTCAATAATACTTTGCTCGACTTGGAAATCGAACCCAGGACCTCTAGCGTAGCGACAAACAAAAATACATATAATTATGATTCTGCATCTATTTGTACAAATAAATTAAATTACTACTATTTGAGTACAATAAGCTTGATTGCGATTTCGTCCAAATGACAGTTGCGTAACAAAATGAAACGGATCCGATTCCGATCAGAGTTCGATACAAAGCTTAAGTTTTAATAAGCTATTTATATTCATAGCCTACATTTAGACTTCTCAATTCTGGATTTTATTATCACAGATGAATCAGAACAGTATTAATGTTTCCTGGGCCACACTGTTCACAAATATTAAATTTTGGGGTAAAAAAGAAGACAAACATATTCTATTATACCACACAATTTCATATTTCTAGGCTTTTTAGTAAGCAATAATAAATTGTATTTATTTTTTCTTTATACTTTTATGATTCAATGCTTTATTTAGCCTAATACTTTATAAGCCTACTACCATAGTGTAATGAAATTAGATTTCATTACACTATGCTACTACCATTGAGTAGATATTGACTACCTCATTAGTCTAGTGGTCTTAAGCGCGACTGCTACGCTAGCGGCCCTGGGTTCGATCCCCAGGTCGAGCAAAGTGTTATTTGGTTTTTCTATGAAATTCTCAGTAGAATCCTGCTGTGTGGATTTGTGTTATTACATCGGACCTATAAATAACATCGAATTGTGGGTGTACATTAGTACACCTCTGCCTATCCCTTCGGGGAATACTGGTACGTAATAGTATGTTATGTTATTTCTCCCTCTCTCCTCTTTCCATGCCGTAAAAATGTAATGTGAGGGCCCATTGTACTCATCATTATTTATAACTTTTACTACGGGACCAACCCTGAAATCTTGAAAACAAAATTAGCTGTAGGTAGATATTACAATTTTGTTAAGGGAACAAGAAACTTGTGTGATAATAAAATTTGTTAATAAGGAGAAGTACTATAGCCTTTTAATTTTTGGGGTTCCGTAGCCAAATGGCAAAAAACGGAACCCTTATAGATTCGTCATGTCTGTCTGTCTGTCCGTCCGTATGTCACAGACTTTTTACTCTGAAACTATAAGAGCTATGCTGTTGAAACTTGGTAAGTAGATGTATTCTGTGAACCGCATTAAGATTTTTACGCAAAAATAGAAAAAAAAAATAAGACAATGATAAAACAAAAAAAATATATGATGTACATTACCATGTAAACTTTCAACGAAAATTTGTTTGAAAGAGGTCTAGTAAGTAGTTTTGTTTAATTCGTCATAAATCGTATTGGCACGGAAACCTCTGTGCGCGAGTCCGACTCGCACTTGGCCGGTTTTTTTTACTGTATAATAATAAATAAGGTCTAATATTTTTGTGTTTTATTCAGTGCACTTACGTCTCAGCAGATAACTTGGTAATTTCCGACCGCGGTAGGTAAAATCAAATACTTTCCCGCCACGCTAATCAACTCTACGTAAACAATTAGGGTTGAACCCAACAAATTAATCTCCAGCGGTTTCGCCAGAAAATTTAACAATTATTCTTGTAATTTATTTAAGTGGACCCCTAAACTTTTATTACTCGTCCGACCTTAAAGGGTCATATAACAAATAACTTGGCTGCCGCTGACCACAAACCACCACGTCCCAACCACCAGTGATCGAAGCTCATGTAAATTTTAAATGACCCGTCAATCGGCCCGACCTTTTTCCCTTTGGTGTCAACCACTCAAAGGTATAGTGATATGGTAATACTATGCAGGCAGATACGTTTGCAAACATATCAAAGGATATGGGGAAAATCTTTTGGAAAATATGTTATGAACTCTTCCTATCTTAGTACATAAAATCCATTACATTTTTAACAAAATATGTTTTTAAATATACGTATTTAATACACTGCAATGTGGGTCGAACATTACTAGTAATCTTGTTAGCCCCTCGTACTCAGCTAAATCCTTTTATTACGAGTGGATTCACGTCGTCGGTAGTGCAATGGGTGGGTTTTGAACCAGCAACCACATGATCCCAAGCCCGACGCCCCTAGCTATTAGGCTACCGCCGCTTAACCTTTTAACATTTAACTTCTGAGCGTTGCATAAAATTATTTTATTAAGTAAATTATTAATTGTTCGAATTACAACACATGGTAAACCTTGAAGGAATAAATCCCTTTTACAGAGATTCCTATTTCAAAATCAATCTGTTAATTGTTCTAAATCTTTCAGCTTTCTTAGGTAAATGAAAGCATTTTCATTCAAAAAAATTAAGTACACCTACGCCTCTCAAAGATTATTATCATACTTTCATCAAAGAAACATAATTAAGGACAAGTCTTTTTTGAGAGAAAAGACAGAAAATTTGTTGGTACGCGAGCATAAAAGCGTAACTTTAATTTAAATTAATGTCTACGTTTTAAACCATACATTTCGTTTTCATTTTGGCTTTAATTTATTCTTAGGATTGTTTTTGCATTTTTCTTAGTTCATACATATTGTCACCTCTGTCTCCTATGGGGGTTGGCAGAGACTATATTTCAACTTGATACGATCCTGGCACACTACTTTCGGTTCATCTACCTACATTTATTAATCTCTTCATGCATGACCATCGGTTAGGGTTTATCCACATATTACTAACCTATTCGCTATATTAAGTAATAAGGAAGAAACCGGAACCGTACATAGAAAGTATTTGTGCCAACACTACTCATGAATATTTCCACGCGGCTCTCGGTAAGGTAAAGTCCGCTTCCTGGATATCAAAATGCAATCTTGATCCTTCATTACCATTAATATTAAGCGTCTTGGTCGGACGCTTTCTTGTACTATCGCAATATTAAATAAAAGGGGAACCTGTTAACGGTGTATTGTGTAACGATATTGATATTAAAAGATATCTCTGATAACTGTAATTATATTAGGCTTACTCAGATATTAGAGGATAAATTAGAAGTCTTTGAATCATTTTATGCTCCGATAAAATCTAATAGGATTATCATCGACCTATTTAATGTTATTATATCATGGCAATTATGATACTGAGGCAGCTTTTAATATTTTAAAGAGACTTTTAGAAGTTAATGTTTGGATTTGAATTACTAAAGTTACTAAAAGGCTTTGACTGCCTCGTTAGTCTAATAGTCCTCAGCACGACTGCTACGCTAGGGCTCTTGGGTTCGATTCGAAGGTAAAGCAAAGTGTTATTGAGTTATTTTATGAATTTCTCAGTAGCTGCTGCTGTTGCTGCTTTTGTTGTGGTAGGGCCACGCTGTTCGCAGCATGAATGGGCCGGCTTGACCGGGGAAGTACCACACTCTCGCAGAAGACCGACGTCCGAGTAGTAGCGTTTCGTTACTGCGCTTCGTTCGGTGAGCGAGAGGGCCGGAGGCCCAATTCCTCCCCCAATCCCCTTCCTTCTCCTTTTCTCCTTCCCCTCCCTTTCCCTAAATAGGCTCGGCAACGCATCTGCAACTCCTTTGGTTTTGCAGATGTCCATGGGCAGCGATGACTACTTACCATCAGGTAGCTCGCCTGCTCGTTTGCCGAGTTATCCTATAAAAAAAAAAAAAAAAAAAAAAAAAAAAAAAAAAAAAAAAAAAAAGCTGCTCAGTCTAGATTTGTGCCCGGTTACTGGCAATAGCCACCCCCTATTACACGGGATCTAAACATACCGGCGAAGTGTGAATGTACATTAGTATCTATACCTCTGCCTAACTCTTCAGGAAATACAGGCGTGATGTTATCTACTAAAAGGCAATGTTTAGTCCTAGAACTCATTCAAACTTCATGTTTAGATAATAATTATGTGCATTCTAACCGAGCTTCGTCCGGAACATTTCGCAAAATGCTGAAATCCAGCTTTTGACGTAACATGCGGTTTCGAACGTGGCTTGATCAGAATGTTGGTTAGTTTCGTTCCAATTTGCACAGAATTGCACCATTTGGATCAGCTGAATTTGCCACGGGATTCATGCAAATATTGTAATTTGTTAGTAATTTTTTATAATTGTATTTCCCTGCGAGTTGCAGAAGTATTTTTTTATTTAGTATTTGAAATTACATTTCAACTGTTATTAAAATTTTAACTGTTATGGAGGTTCTGGGTTTGATACTTATTTTAGTGCAAATCTTTATCTACGACATTCTTACAAATAGGATTACTTATTACTTCAAACGTATAATAAATCAATATTTTTTATTCATAGTGTACCTAGTGCACAAATAAAGATATATGTTTAATCGATGTGAATATAAAATAACCAGGAAAATATAGGTACATAAGTATTTTTACTTTGAAATAGGAAATAAAGTTACCTACCTACCTTTAAAAAACTATAACTACTTACTTCAATGCGAATTCAGTTTAAATTTGAATTGAAATGAAGTTGTTTCCATCAAGTTGGAAAAAAATAACTTTTCGTATTTTCCACTTTCAAACCTCTCACTTTGTACAAAATGTTGGATTGCAAATTGCTTACAGTAAAGTTGGATTTCCGTTAAATACGCAACCCCTTTGAAATGGGCTAATAAACTAAGACGAAACTTTCAATGTTTCAAATGTAATAAGAGATATACTTTTTTTGTAGCGGAAAATCGTCTACTACTAGAGGAGGCAGAAGTGTATGTCGAAGTCATTTTGACTAAAACCTCACTTGCCTTCCCTTGGCATATAGTCTCGGCTATAGGATTCATGATATTAATAAGAGATATACGTACTTGATCTTCTTGCGCAAGACAGTTGCTCATGGTTAAGTTATAATTACTGCTGATCAGCTCTCTAAACAAATTGTGCTTGACGTGCCTCGAGCTATCGAGGTATCGAAAGCTCGACTGACAAGATAAGGCGTAGTTAACTAATACATATGTGCGTGTAATTGTGTGTTGTACACCGTTAGGCGTAATTTTAGCTGGCCTCACTTCTTTGTTCGCAAAGTTCCATCTTAACTTTTTATTTGATCTGAGGCCAACAATTGTGAAATGTAATTTGACGAAACTAAATGTAATCTCCCTGTGAGATGAACTAAGTTTTAATCAAAATTATTTAAATCGGAATCTGGTAATATTTTAATTAATTTTACAATCTCATTATTGTCAAGTGTATTTTGTAATTGAATTGTAACATTTGAGTGAATTATATCAAACAATTCACTTTACTAAAATATTAATTGAGTAATTATTATTTTACCTTTGATTGTATTCTTTTCCTTATTTATTTAATTTTCAAACAATGAGAGGTTTAATTCTGTATTTAACCTTACAATTTTATTTTCTTATGGAACAACTTGGCAAACGAGCAAGCAAACTACCTGAGGGTAAGTAGATAACGCCGCCCATGGACATCTGCAAAACCAAAGGAGTTGCAGATGCGTTGCCAATCCAAGGAAATGGAAGAGGGGATGCATAAGTACTGCTACTTGACGTCGATATTCTTTTTTTTTTTTTTTTTTTATGGGATAACTCGGCAAACGAGCAGGCGAGCTACCTGATGGTAAGTAGTCATCGCCGCCCATGGACATCTGCAAAACCAAGTTGCAGATGCGTTGCCGAGCCTATTTAGGGAAAGGGAGGGGAAGGAGAAAAGGAGAAGGAAGAGGATTGGGGAAGGAATTGGGCCTCCGGCCCTCTCGCTCACCGAACGAAGCGCAGTAGCGAAACGCTACTACTCGGACGTCGGTCTTCTGCGAGAGTGTGGTACTTCCCCGGTCAAGCCGGCCCATTCATGCTGCGAACAGCGTGGCCCTACCACAACAAAAATATTCTGTGGGAGGGTAGTACTTCCCTGGTCATGCGACCCATTCATGCTGGTATGTTGATATGCCAGCGAGACATTAATACTATTACATTTTTTTTTTAATATGACTAAACGAGATACCTACATACATACGTTTCATACGTATCTTAAATTTTTTATACTTCTGTGAGTAATTCATAAGAATTTGAGAAGCACATAAATATTACAAGCAAAATACATAACTTAACTATAAAAAAACATATTTTATAACGTGTATTCTTTCAAGAAAGTCACCTTACCCCATGAATAAGTTATTATTTCAGTAAAATTGGCATCTTCCACCTGCGCCCTGATAATATTGTATGCGTTATACATACATAATGTATATAATGTATTATGTTATATTTTCCTTATAGCTAGCTACCTTGAGGTTGAAGGCATCGGTTACCGTAATCGAATATTGGTTCAGTAAAGACATGTTTAACATGCCTTGAAAAGAGAACATTATTACATTATATCACGCCTGTATTCCCCGAAGGGTTAGGCAGATGTGTGCTATACCTTGTCCACCAGGTAAAACACTTTTTGACAAATGGAACTAGTGATTGCAGGAACGTAACAATGCGATTATTGATCCGATTATTGACACTTTGATAAGTGTCTAGTATTGATTATCGATTATTTGGTTGTCGAATCGAAAATGGTGCAACGACGACCAACAATGAATAAATATGTATAATATTCATCAGTTTTTTTTTTTTTTTAATGAAGCTTTCTAGCAATGTGGGTCGCACATTACTAGTATTCTTGTTAACCCCTCGTACTAAGCTAAATGCTTGCATTACGAGTGGGTTCACGTCGGTAGTGCAATGGGTGAGTTTCGAACCGGCAACCACATGATCGCAAGTCCGACGCCCTAGCCATTAGGCTACCGCCGCTTCACTCGCTCTCTTCACTCTAGATCACTCACTTCGCTTCGCGATTGTATTAATTTTTATGATATTATATTGTCTACAAGAAATCATAATTAAGATAATTGAATAACATAAGGTACATAATATATTTATTTTGTTACGCATTTCAAAGATAACTTTTACGTAGTCTGGAACAGCTAAGCTCTAAGGGATCTGTCAAAAAGAGGTTCACATAATGGACAAAATATAATGTACATTTCATACTCCTCGGTATGTTTAGATTCCATGTAATAGGAGACGGTATATTGTGAGTACCCGAGCACATGTCTAAACTCCAAGCTGCTACTGATAATTTCATATAGAAACCCAGTTACACTTGCTCGAGCTAGGAATCGAACCCAAGACACCTAGTGCAGTAGGACTTTAATTTCAGAACTGAGCCTATTGCCACTAACAATTATATTACTATCCTCAGCATCTTTTCAGCCTATTCCATCTTTGTTGGGCTTGGCTTCCAGCCCAATCAGTTGCGGCTGATTATTAGTATTTGACACAAAGTCGCTTTGTGTCAGATCACCGCGATCCGATTTCTGTTATAAATTGGTATTTGAAGGATACACTGGTTGTAAAGCTTTGGTGTTCGTATGACAACTGGGACTGATGGTTTTTACGTGCTTTCCGAGGAACGGAGAACTTTCGATGTGCTAAAAATTGACACTTATACACAGACTGACCGTGGTAGGCGCAGCTTAACCTTGCAGATCTGTTGATCAGCTATGCTATGATAACTTAGCTATAAAGAAAGAGAGGACTAGGCTATTGTCCACCACGTTAGCCCACTGCGGGTTGGCAGACTTCACACGCCGTCAAGAAAACCTCTCAGGCATGCAGGTTTCCTTATGATGTTTTCCTTCACCGTTTGAGCGCGTAATAATTAATTATTGCAGAGACAGAGATGCGGTCCTCATTAGTGTAGTGGTCCCAAGCGCGACTGCTACGCTAGAGGTTTTGGCTCCAATTCCGATCCCAGGTCGAGCAAAGTGTTATTGGGTTTATCTATAAAGTTCTCAGTAGCAGCTCGGAGTTTGAATATGTGCCCGGTGAGGCTCGCCCCCTATTACATGGGACCTGAACATACCGGCGAACTATAGGTGTAAGTACTTTATGTTCACCTCCGCCTTACCCTTCAGGGAATACAGGCGTGATGGTATGTGTTATAATAAGCATACAGTCTTAGAAGCTTACCTTCCTGATAAAGGAAGATGATGTTGTTACAAAAGCTACACAAAAAATCAAAAAGTGGAATGCGTTTTAGGCATCCTAAAATCATCCGAAATGTGATAAAATAGCGATGGTCTTAGGTATTTAAATGACGCTTGAGATTGATGTCTTGAGCTTCGAAGCTCGGATGACCAATTCGAATCTATGGGTAATGGTATGGGTCCGCAAGACGAGTAAATTATTCTCTTATATTGCCATATATTTTCACGACGCCTTTTAATTTGATTGAAGGACTACAAACAATACCAGGATAAGGTGAATCTTCATTCTTCTGTAGGCTCTCCTACCTATTACCTTTTAATTTGATTTGTTCCGCATTCGCCTTACAAGTTTTTCCCCACGTTAAAGCTGTGTTTGCAATAATATTCTTGTGAAGGTAGAAATAAAATAATTATTTCTTGTTCGTACAGTGGGTTATAGCTGTTACCTGACCCACCCTAGATGGGCTAGCGGCGTCTAAGTGGGTCAGGTAACAGCTATAACCCACTGTACATAAGTCGTGAAAAGAAAATACCTACGTAATTTTAAGTGTGATTGTTGACAATGACTACCAAACACGGTAATTTCTTATTTTGTCATTAATCATTTTTGTAGTGCACTTTATGCACTATATTTAATGTAGTTTTATTACATTACATTGTTATATAAAAGACATAAATTCGTTGTATAAAAATAAAGATAAAAACGTGGAACACTACCCTCTGTTAGTAATTAATAAAACCCAAACATACCTCTCAATCAACGACCGGCATCAGAAATCAAATTTGGAACTCGAAAAATTCACTGACAAAAACAAAACACAACAGCACTAAATGAATCGAAATTCAAAAAATAACAAAAACACGAATTCGAATGTCGAAAAAGTTTCGAATATAGAATGTGGGTACGGGAGGCTTCGCGCGGGTTCGTCGGGAGTCTGCCCCGTTCGGCGGTCGGAGAGCTACTGGCGCGATAGTGAAAAGAGCTACCCTAAGCCCATTGAAAATTTTATCACATGATTTTCAGCAGTGCTTCGGTTTATAGTGGTGTGTTCTTTGTAACTTTGAATGTTCAGTTTTTAGCACGCAATTGGTATATTATCATGCTTCGGTAGTACTGTCGTCAAACAAAATTTGTTGAACTACCTACTATTTTTATTAAAGTGGAATAAATTTAAATTAATTAGGAATCTCGAGAGTCGGTTAGTGTATTGAGGTTTGTTATCCCAATTTGATTTGATTTCTGTCTTGGTTAACGTTTGACATACCTGAGGATACAGAAAATCCTCATCAATTTATCGTTCTATAGTTTACAAGAGATCTGAGAAACTCGTGGCTAAGATATCTTTGACCAACAGTTCTGCAAGGTTAAGCTACGTCTGTCGTGGTCAATCTGTGGATAGGTACCTATTTTACCATTTTTAACACATCGAGACTCCTTCGTTCCTAGGAGAGCAAGTTAAACCGTTGTTACATGAACAGCTATGAGTATTGTTAGTGGTATTCAGAAGCTCAAAAAGCCTGAGAACCCTTCGAATATAAATGTTGTCCAAAAGCTGGGTTGTGGAGGTGTGACTGTAGTTACTTTGAGTAAAATACTATAGTGTTATGAGAATGATGAAGTTTTTAAGAATACCCGCCTATTCTTAAAGTGACATGCGTTGGTTTTATATAAAAGACAAGCCATTTCGCTTACTTTTGTTGGGAGATATGGTCGTCATGTCAGACACTGTTCCGCTAGTGATTGTTATAGTGAGGTCGAATCTGTGTCCGATCATTACATATAATTATTGTGTTTGCCCTGATGTAATCGTAACTGCGTTAATTGTTACTTTGGCCTAAGGCCGCTATTTTTTTTTCTCCCTTCCCTCTTTCCAGGCCGACCTATCCGAAGTTTTAGCGACACAATCTTTCTCAAAGGAGTTGTAGGGACACTGCTGACGCATTACATTCACACTGTACTAGGTTAGCGACTTAGTGCAGCGCGGCAGTCGTCTCCCCGCACCCAATCAATTAGGTCGTTAGCCTTTTGAACGTCATTGTCACATATATGTGACAAACGAAATCTTACCCTGAACGCCAACGTTACAAATATAAGACAAATATACGTCGCACCATATTATAAAATAAACAATTTAATCATTACTTTATTGTGTTTTCACTACCTTGTGGAATTTGACAGAAAAAGTGGCCTGGCGTCAGGGGTACGGCGATACGTTTATACTCTGGCGTTCAAAAGGTTAGTAGTAATGTAGTCAATAAGTATATGTATTAAATCTGGTACCAGTAAAGTATTATGTATAATGTGACGACCTTCATTCAACATCCACCTCCCATCGAACCCAATAGAGTCGAGTTCAACGCGCCACCGCCGTCGGGGCCGACCACGCTGTCGCTTCGCTCCGTGTGGGATCCAATTTGTGGTAGCTTTTGCCCACAGTTGGTCTGTTGGCCGTTATTATCTTTTTAAAACTACGCCCCATCATAGTTTCTGACAATAGTAATTAGCATTATAATAATACAGCCGCATCAGGTTAGACTGGACGCCTTCGCCGACATATTTAGAAGAAGACTAGGAGGGTTTGCAATATTTAGAAGATATTATTTAATTTTTAAAACGAAGATATTTAGAACGACTGGTACGGTGGCCACCACATCAAGTCACCACAAAACGTCAAATTTTCTCAGTTGATTTGTGAACTTTATATTCAACAAGTTAAGGTTTTAAATCATTTTGAGAAATTTTAAAGTTTTGTATACCTTGACCTGTTGGCGACTGTACATCATTACTAATCACCATTAGTACCTACTCTTCTTATCCGGGATGAGAAGAGTTACAGGGAGAGAAAAGTAAAGAGAGACGAGTATTGCCGAATATGCAAAAATTTTGTGCCAGGTACAATACTCAGATATATTGTAAGGAGCTGAGATTTGTGTAAACGTTAGCAGTTAAGTGAACTGCCGATTTTACGTTCGTAAGTAGTAATTACAGTTAAGTACCGGCGCTTGTTATAGGTGATTACGACGATATGTTATTTGTGCGGTAGGTTGAGCTCATTAGGGAATTGTTGTCATTATCATCAACCCTTTTATTGATCATTACTGGGCTATATCATATGCCATTATGAATGGGTCGGCACGACCGGGGAAGTACTACCCTCCCACAGAATATCGACTTCAAGTAACAGTATTCATACTGGTGCGCTTCGTACGGTGTGTGTGGAACGCCGGAGACCCAAATCCTCCCCCTTCCCCTTCCTTCTCCTTTTCTCCTTCCCCTCCCTTTTCCTTAAATAGGCTCGGACACGCATCTGAAACTCCTTTGGTATTGCAGATGTCCATGGACGGCGATGACTATTTACCATCAGGTGGAATGCATGCTCGTTTGCCGAGCTATAAAAAAAAATGAGAATCGAATCCAGACCTGAGACATGCTACGTGATATTATCGCGCCACGTCCACCTACAACAAAGGGTTTATTCAGAACTCTGTAATTTATATGCGGCCTGCGTCAACCCAGATTTGTAATAAACAATAACTCATTCTAAAATCCAATAAAGATAAAACAATAATTCAGTTGTATAATATTTTATTCACATGATGTCGCCAAAAGAATAATACAAATTTTTATTTTGCATCACATTACATACCATCACGCCTGTATTCCCCGAAGGGTTAGGCAGAGGTGTAGGTACATCCACATGTCGCCGGTATGTTTTAGGTCCAATGTAATAGGGGGCAAGCCTTTTGCCATTAACTCCGAGCTGCTACTGGGAATTTCGAAGAAAAAACCAATAATACTTTGCTCGACCCGCGGATCGAACCCAGGACCTATACGTACGACCGGACCGACCTAGCGTAGCAGTCGCGCTTAGGACCACTAGACTAAAGTATTTTTTTTATCTACACATATAAACCTTATACAGGAGCGTATATCACAGAAAAAATCAATAACAACCCATTATATTTTTCTACTGCTGGACACGGGCATTTTCTTAGAAGGAGAACGGTTAGGCTGTGGTAGACTATCACCCTCTTAGCTTGTCCGTCGGCTCGGAGACTAGCCTGATGATGTATAATAGACTGTGTTGCCCAGAAATTTCTGGGCAACACAGTCGCGGTTTCTATGATGAGGTTTCGGTATTCGGAGCTTGTTGTCGTGCAGTACTTGCTTGACATGTTGAACAACAAGCTCCGAATACCGAAACCTTCATTAAGATGGAAAGATCACCGAAAGATCATGAGATTTGATAAACCACAAGTCCTTGCAAAAGAAAACCGATTCCTACCTAGGATGATTCGTGAGGCTATTTAAATTAAAAAACATCCAAATTTCAATGGAGAAGATGGCTGGGTCTTACCATCTGCTTGGAACCCCATCATAGATTCCATTAAATCCAAGCACAAGACTGCGAGACCTAAGGATACATTGAGCTCATTCTGCGTGACTAATACGTGTACTAAAACGCGTAAATAATAATCAACAAAATGTAGGGTAGCTGTTGATAATTTTTACATAAGGACGACCAACACCTCAGTCCACCCGTGACCATGGATGCTGTAAAGGATCCGAAACGTCGGGAATTTAAATAATCAATATAACGCGATAAAATCCGTAAAAAGTAGTTTTATTCATTGTCTAATATTCGCGTGTGTTAGAAACCAGTATTATTCTGCTTAATTTGAGTTCTACCAGCCAATAATATAACATGACGAATTTATATTCTTATCAAAAGAAACACCTAATTTGATTCAGCATAATAATCAGCAGCCAAATTTTTCATAATTCAGTAAAATAAATATTTGAAAACGTACAGAAACTATATAAATATGATAAACGAAGCCTAATAAACTTGAAGGTACCTACTCGTACCTAGAAAATATATGGAATAGCGGTTTTATGTAAAATAAAATGTATCGTAGCAGTGTTACGTGCTTCCAATTGAGTATCAGGCATTTACATAGGTACATTTTGAAAAATATAGCAATATTTTGTTATTACTAGCTAAGCTATACTGCGTACAATAAAGTTTTTAAATAAATAAGAAACAGATTTTCTCAGTAACAATCTACAGCAATTTCTTTTTACAAAAAATATAGACCTTGGAAGTGAAGATATGACCTCACACTTACCAGCCGGACTTGTAATTACTAGACTAGTAAGACTATATTTTCAACTCGGAAGTACTACTACGGAAGGACTATTTCATAATACACAATAATATGAACTTGA
Organism: Subacronicta megacephala; assembly: GCA_958496365.1. Lineage (NCBI taxonomy): Eukaryota > Metazoa > Arthropoda > Insecta > Lepidoptera > Noctuidae > Subacronicta > Subacronicta megacephala. The sequence goes on from OY292527.1 coordinate 13,978,683, forward strand.
ATGTACTATTACTTCTACGTTACATAACCTAAAAATACACTACAATGTAATAAAAAACGCGACAGGAAAATATGATATCCTTTGAGCGGTATTTAATATACAAAATACCGGTGTATGTAGGTAAACTGTTGATATTAAGCATTGAGGTATTAAGTTCTTACTATTGTAAGAAAGTTTGGGGCGTGCGCTAGTGAAAGTTAAATTTGAAGCTTACAGTACGTATAATGCTGACAGACGCGACTTTTATGAGGGTTTAGGTACATTACAATACATAATAATTTCCTTATCGTTAAGAAGGACATTCCAAGAACAGCAACTAATAAAAAATCACACATTAGCCATTGTTTTCTCTTGCAAAATATTTTTTGATGGGATTACTCGGCAAACGAGCAGGCGAGCTACCTGATGGTAAGTAGTCATCCCCGCCCATGGACATCTGTATTACCAAAGGAGTTGCAGATGCATTGTTGAGCAATTTGTGGAAGTAACCATGATTCAGCTTGTCTGTCAGTGACGTTCCTAGCTATAATACCAATTCTAATACAAATATTTATTACCTCAATGATAGTTATTAAGATTTAGGCAAAGAGTATTTATTTAGGTGGCCTCTTTATGAGAACATACTTTGTTTTTGGTAAGTTTAGTTTTACTTCCTGTCATGGCAAACGTCACAAATCTCATGACGTTTGGTCGTGACTATTAGGGCAACGGAAAGGAGGTCAGGCGTTTAGGTTTTAGTCGGTAGAAGTCCGCCATACCTTGCCGTCTCCCCAGGCGTTAGACAAACCATGAAGATTTTCCATACTATAAAAAAATTGTTTTAGTTCAGTTAAGGCTGCCAATCAGATTTGGTATGAAGTACTTTTATTAAGTACTAGCTGAGTCGTGCCCACTTCGTTGGGCGATATAGCCTATGACACTCCCAAAAAATGTGGCTTTCTATAATTGATAAAATGTGGCTTTCTATAATTTGGTAAAATGTGGCTTTCTATTGGTAAAATGTGGCTTTCTATTGGTAAAATAATATTCCAAATCGGTTCAGTAGATCCAGAGATTATCCCCTACAACTGTTTGTTTGTGGTAGGGCCACGCTGTTCGTAGCATGAATGGGCCGGCTTGACCGGGGAAGTACCACACTCTCGCAGAAGACCGACGTCCGAGTAGTAGCGTTTCGCTACTGAGCTTCGTTTTGTGAGCGAGAGGACCGGAGGCCCAATTTCTACCTCAATCCCCTTCCTTCTCCTTTTCTCCTTCCCCTCCTTGTCCCTAAATAGGCTCGGCAACGCATCTGTAACTCCTTTGGTTTTGCAGATGTCCATGGGCGGCGATGACGATATATTATTTTTATAGTAAGCAGGTCTAAAGTTACAGGTTTTGCTTGATAAAATAATCAATCGGCAACCCTAGCTTTAGTGCGTCAATTGACACTAGGTATCTTTTTATCTGAGGTTTTGTTAGGACGGTGATATGGGTAAAAAATAAATATTATATAAGGGAAAGCTATTTGTTATTGAGTGAGGTACTGTTGTAATATAGGATGATTGATTATTTAACAACTTGCCACGGATATTGCGTCGTCAAGCGGCCAAAGAATCAAGGCTATAGGGACTTAGGGATATCGTGAAAATTGATAGATTAAATGTCCAGTGTGATTAGTGAATTGAGTAGTTTTATTATTGGAGGCCCTTCGGCAAGATGAAGTAATGATTTGCGAAAGGTTGCTGGCAGAAGCTGGATGCGAGAAGCGGAGGACAGGGTGAAATGGCGCTGGGGGAGGCCTACATCCAGCAGTGGACTAATATGGGCTGATATTGATGATGATGATTAAAAATATATAAAGCAAAAAGGTCCAGCTGTGATGAAAGGATCGTAGGAGGGAAGAGAACTTTATAGTGAACGTTGAAGATTATAAGAGGACAGGGAGAAAGTAAAGATGGATGGAGTTTGTGAAAGATCTTGTTGTGGTAGGGCCACGCTGTTCGCAGCATGAATGGGCCGGCTTGACCGGGGAAGTACCACACTCTCGCAGAAGACCGACGTCCGAGTAGTAGCGTTTCGTTACTGCGCTTCGTTCGGTGAGCGAGAATTCCTCTCCCAATCCCCTTCGTTCTCCTTTTCTCCTTCCCCTCCCTTTCCCTAAATAGGCTCGGCAACGCATCTGCAACTCCTTTGGTTTTGCAGATGTCCATGGGCGGCGATGACTACTTACCATAAGGTAGCTCGCCTGCTCGTTTGCCGAGTTATCCCATAAAAAAAAAAAGATGGTATGGCTACGAAGAAAGTGAATGATAATATAAAGCCTGATGAATGATGTATAGAAAAAAGAGACATAACTACTGCTCCGACCGCTATTTTTTGCTGTTTATTGTCATAGTTTTGATTTGTCCAAACTGTTGAAATACGTCTTGCTTACCCAAAGAAGAAGAACCCAAAAACACCGCTCAACTTGGAAAACGAACTCAACACTTCTATGTATCTCAGCAATCGCATTTACAACCACTACACTAAAGGCAGTCTTAGATATTTTGCTATAAAAATATCACATACCTTTTTGACTATGTATTAACACACAATTTAGTGTCTGATTTTACGCGATAAAATCCCACTTAAGGCCATTTCTTTCTTCACGGCAGCAATCCCGGACAATGACCTAGAAACAGGAGTTATCCTTTTGTTTCCATCTTGCCGTCACTTACAATCATGGTCGCAAATTGCGTTGCTTTCATTTTCGGATGAAAATGGACAGGGTGTATGTAATTGATATCGACAAGCATTGTTTGTATCCCCTTGTTTGTTTCGTATTATGCTTAGTAAGGAATTGTGCACATCCGATTTTTATACCCGATTTTGGAGTTTCTGTCTTTTCTGTCTGTTCAAGATAAACTCAAAAACTACTGCACTGATTTTCATGTTGTTTTCACCAATGGGTAGCTTGGTTCTTGGGGAAAGTTTATATGTATAATACATATATATTATAGTACAGAAAAGCCGAGAAACCACGCGGGCGAAGCCGTGGGCGGAAAGCTAGTTAATAATAATTATCTGATTGCTATCCATGGAGTGCTTTTTTATGTCTTATGTAGGAGAGTGATGAAGGAACTGAGGAACCAACTCAGACTCCAAAAAGTCTTTCTACCCGTCCATATGCAAACTCAAAAAACTTTAGTTTACCTGGGAAAACCACCTTTACATCAACTATAGGTGTTTGACCAAACATTTTTAGGATTATTTAACTAAAAACCAGCCGTTTGTAAGATACCCACCACCATTTAAGCAATATTGGTGAAATAAAACTCAAGTATCCTCCATAAAGTGTATTGAAATAATACTCGCTATATCTCAACAAAAAGGTCAAATATTAACCCCCAACTGACGACTTTATGCACAGTCCCTATGGATTCGGGTGCTGACCGGAAACTGACCTCTCAATACATCCGCTATTGTTAAGTAAGAATTGCACCGTTGAATATGGAACGATTACTATATACGAGTATGTTCTCTATACACACAAAACAAAAAAAAATGTTTCGTCCAGAATCGAATTGGATCTTCAGATCTTTTTTTTGTTGAGTCGGGCTCGAAAAGGAATGGGTTGGGGTCGGTTTTTGTTGATGTGAATGCATTGCTTGCTCGTTTTCTATATGATTTAGGGCGAGTCGATAAATATTTATGTTGTTTACGACACAAACACTGATTTATTATTAGTATTCTATCGTGTTTATGAAAAATTATTGTATTGTTGTACGAACTGTGAGTGTACAGTATAATTGAAATAAAAATAACAAAATTGTCAAGCTGACGTACGGCAATTGTTAGAGCGTTTTGTTACTATAGTTAAAAAAAGAATATTGTTTTTTGTTTGTGTCTGTATCTCGTAGGTTTATTCCTTGTGATTTTTAAAATGTCTTTGACAACACGTACGTAGATAATATCCTCCTTTGTATTACCTTTCTGGGAAAACAGTTTTTTTTTTTTTTTTTTTTAAATAAAAGCTTACTAGCAATGTAGGTCACACATTACTAGTATTCTTGTTAACCCCTCATGCTAAGCTAAATGCTTGTGTTACGAGTGGGTTCACGTCGGTAGTGCAATGGGTGGGGTTCGAACCGGCAACCATATGATCCGATCCGACGCCCTATCCATTAGGCTACCGTCAATGTGTGATTTTATACATACCGACGCTTGATGGTATATTGTTTGTTATGTTATAGTTGATAGATTCTTGGTACATGATAAATAACCATGAATTGCATAGACACGTGTGACGTTGAGCAACAATGGCTTCTGAGAAACTCTAGAGAAATACACTCTTCCGGAATCGAATAGGGCCCTCACGATATAGAATTTAGATACGCCACTAAGTGGACGTGACGTCATCTTTATGCCACGTCACGTCTCGTGCCATTACGCTTAGTACCATCGTCTTAGAATTTAGATAGATACCAAGGAATTAAACTCTAACGTACCACAAGGTTTCGGGACATCCAATATAGATGTCTGGAATAAATGCGAAGTTATAAGGGGCTTGTAGATCAGTGAAGTTAACATAACATAACATACCAACACGCTTGAATTTCCCGAAGGGTTAGGCAGAGGTGTACTAATGTATACCCACACTTCGCCGGTATGTTTAGGTCCCATGTACTAGAAAGCAAGCCTATTACCATTAGGCAGGCACAAATCCAGACTCCGAGCTTCCACTGAGAATTTCATAGAAAAACCGAATAACATTGCTCGACCTGGGTATCAAACCCAGAACCTCTAGCGTAGCAGACGCGCTTAGGATCACTAGACAAATGAGGCAGGCCATCAGTGAAGTTAATGGAACTTATGCAAGTTTAAAATGATAGTTACAACAATAAAATTCTAAGCGCAACGAGGCCCTTGTCTTCGAAGAGCCTTTACCATATATTGCTTTCCAATATAACTAGATGCATGGTATCTATGGTATGGTAAACATCTTCTATATAGGAGTACCCTATATTACCCGTCGTTTTCACGAGCTACAGCCATGGAATCCAAATACAAAACATCGTTCAAATACTTTTCCTCCAAAGAATTTTATGGCTACACAAGCTTTAGTTTTAAAACAGCAATTTTGTGTTCCTCTGAGGGTAATAAAATGCTTTTTTTTGTGGACGACCTTTTTGGTATACGGGGAAGAGACAAGAGGGGATTGTGCTTGAAAAAGGAAATGCATAGAATTAATTTTAAATTAAAGTGGGAGTTTATTTGAAAAAGGAATTTTAAAGTAAGCAAATGTATTTTTTAATGACCTCCGCAGGATTTTCGGCAGTACCGGGCAATATCTATAAGAATAAATTGGTTGTCCGGCGCATGTGTATGACAAGATGTATGATTATGGACAAAACAAAAGAATTATGCAATCCTAGCAGATGGCGTTCTTTAATTTCTGCCTTATCCGTATGGGAAAAAGGCTTGAGTCTTTTTGGACTTCTTTTTTTATTTGGGTGGCTTTCAGCTATTATCACAGAGATAGAAGTGGAGTTATCGAAGACAAGACATTTACTAGCCAAAATGTTATTACTAAAGAACCTTCGTTTCTATTATTAGTGCTTCAGTTTATAATTTAATATTTACGTAAATATTATTCTCATTAAACATATTTAATGTTTTCCACAAAAAAATCACCTCAATATCTGATGATCTATTCACGAAAATTCGTAATTTTAATACAAAGTGCCTACAAGCCTTAAACAAATCTTTAATATTCTATTGCCAACCTTATCAAATGAAACTCATCATCTCAAATTACCTATTTCTTATGTTCCCGTCACAAAAATAAGGGCCAATTTATCTCGATTTATAGCAATTTACATAAATTTGGACAAGAGATAGCCTTCTTCGAGTATCCTTCAGGAAATCGTAAGTACCTTCGTTTTTATGGTAATTACGGGAGGGAGACTGTGGAATCTGTTGCTTATTTTGCTGCAATTCACAAAATTGAATATTGAGCGATACATATTCAATTCAACATTTACGTAATATTATACTATAAACTTATATTACTAGAATTAGCTGCGGCTTCGCCGAAATAGGAAATAGTATCCCGCAGGATAGTGCCAGATATCAACCTATGTTGATAGGGTAATATATACAGAAGAAAGAAAGAAGAAAGTAATTTTTATTGACAACACACAATCCACAACAAGACAATTCAACATAAAAACAAGACAAATATATCTAAAAGAACATAATTTACCACGGAGGGACCAAAGTACCTAATAGGTTTGGCATTTTTGCTGGCGCACCTCGCCGATCGCTTGCTGGCGTGGGCCATGACGCAGACGCGCACCAAAACCGTACCGTATACCTGTTTAAAGATTAAATAATCGGTTCAGTTTATCGATTACGGACAAACAAGTTAATATTTCCTTTATAAAATATTATTATAGAAGTATAGTTAGGGGGTTTCACAGCCTCATTAGTCTGGTGGTCCTAGCGCGAATTATACGATCCCCAGGTTATGAAATACTCACTCAGAGCTCGGCGTCTGGATTTGTGCACGGTTAATGGCATTAGGCTCGCTATTTATTATATGGGACCTAAACATACCGGCGAAATGTGGATGTACATTAGTACACCTCTGCCTAGCCCTTCGGGGAATACAGACGTGATGGTATGTTCTGTGTTATAAATAAAATAATAAAGATCCTTGAAGCGGTTCGTCTCTCCTTGTGCGGTGGCAATTTTTCTCAGTTGATTTTGAACTTAACGTCAACGGTTTTAGGTTTAAAATAATTTGGGGAAATTTGACAGTTTTGTATAACCTGATGTGCTGGCGACTGTACCTACGAATATGACACATTCTTGATTCATAGTAGTAATAAGGCAGTCTTCTCAGTTATTTCAATCAAAATAAAAATAACTTACGAACTAAACCGATAAAAACCTATGTTAGTATAAAATAAACGGTCATAATCACTCACCTTCTCACATACTATTGTACGGAGTACTCTCCCATAGGGACGACACGAGATTTTCAGTTTGTACATAAATCCATTCTTTATTGCCACTGATTATATTACGTAACATATACCTAATAAAATAAGAATGTGTAAAGGTCATAATTTTTCATTTTGCACCTTCAAAGGCGGGGTGAGCTCGTAAAAGTACTTTGTTGACGCCAAACCATTTTGTCAAAGCCCGATAAGGCGGCTACAAGAACCCTCGTACATTTTTTCTTAAAATGTCAATGATTAACTAACAAATAGAGTGCTCGCTTGCGAGTAAAAGTAGTCGTGAATAGTTGTGAAGAATAATAAAAAAAAACTTAATAAAGTTCATGCAAGAATATTTGAAAAATACGTGTATATTTCAGACAGCCATTTTCTAGATACATTAAAGTAGAAGGAAATATAATATATCGGGTGGCGATTAGGTTATCACATTAAATTAAACAGCGGTCATTCCAAGTTATCATTAGTCTGTTTGAGTAATAAAATAATCAATTTTACTAAAAATAAAAAACTAAATTTTTCAAACAAAATAAATACCGTAAATATTGGCTCGAAATAAATCACCCTCAATAATATCAGTATACTGACCTGTAAAAGCGGCAACGTCGCTGCCGCCGCCGCGGCGAGTAAGTACCTACATACTTGCAAGTAGGCATAGGATAGGACGCTCGGAGCGATGATATCAACAATTCAACACAAACTTTATGGTATTCTTGCACAATAATAATAATTCAATTTAATAAACCTACACTTGTCCAAATGTTCAATTGATTAAATAAAATTTACGTTATGGCCGCCATGCAACTGAATGCATATGAGCACCGTCATAGGTAGGTACGATATACCTCTGTCGGTATGTTCGTAACACCAGCAGCGCTGTTTTGGTTGCATTCAATCAACCATGTCGGTGTACTCTGATGATAACGTATGCTTCACTAACTAATAAAATGTCCTATCACAAACAAAAAATGAGAAAAGCGTCCGATGTCGCAGGAACTGTCACAACACTTAACTAATCTACAACTAATAATAACGTATCCAACAAACAAAACAAGAAATTTACGAAAATGTTCTCAAAACAATTACAATAAAAATACGAAGGGCGCGTGTGCGAATAAGCAACACACGAACTATCCTTAAGGACCCCGGAAGCGTACTGAATCAATCGCTCCGCACGCGCCGCCGCTTCCGTTTCTTTACTTTGTAGTCGCGCGCCGCCGCCGCCGGCGCCGACAAAGGACGAATTCTGACGACACCTACCCCCGTATCGCGCATAGAGATTTATGCCTTAAACTAATATTTTTAAGAACGTTTTTTATTTATCTTTCGCTGTGGTCCCTTATCTTTTAATTTTGCGCATAGACAAGGCCTAATAGTGTTAGTTATAAGGTCATTTTAAGCTTAACTAGTTTAAGTTTCTAATAATTGTTAGTAATACGGAACGGCAACGTTTGAATTTTCTCGGGTCTTTGAACTACTAGTTTAGGTCAGGTGATTATCGTTATTCAATACATGATGTTGTTAAATACTAAAATGGAAAAAACGATCCCAGGGCTAAAATGCTTATTGTACTTATTTTTTTTAGTTGTGTATGGTCAAAATACGTTATGTAGAATATGTGGTTGCAATTAATGTGATAACCTAATCTCCACGCGGTATATAGGTTGTGATAAAACATATAATGTTTGTGCACATAACTAAACCTTACTAAAAGTAGACAAAAACTACAACAGGCCACACGTTACGGTTCTTACATGTTCTTGCAATCCTGTATCTTCAATTCTTTGAATCGTCAACGCTATTACATCTTGTACGCATGGCGACACATCAAGTTATACAAATCTAGTTTAGAGTGGCCTTCCTTTGTAAAGGTTTTCCGTAAAATTTAAGGCCGGACTGTATTTGTTTTTTAAAGCCTGATGTGTAGCCGTGCGTACACAGACGCCAGGCAAGTACTACGAACCTTAGGTTGATGTCTAAACTTATATATAAAAATATATATATATATTACTATTATGATAGGGTTGTCCGTGGCACCCTGATCCTAAATGAACCATGACATGTTTTTTTTTTGTGTAGCTCATTCCATAACTATAAAAGAAGTGCAAGCATATAATTAATAATATGTTACAATTTAATTTTGACCTTTTTCATTATCACTACGCTATTTGACGGTCACTTCCTTAGTTAACACTTCATTTTTTTATTTTTCCATGGTATTCTCGTATTATCTGGTTTCAGGAAGGTAAGGCTATTTTGGTCGTTGTAATGGATGGTAAGTTTTGAATTTTATGAGATAATGTGCAAGTAAAATGGCTGTATTCATAGGTATATGCCAAAGAGTATTGGTAATGTAGCTCATCTTGGGAATTTATTTTGGGGTACCTATTTACGTTTCCTACTCTTTTAAAAAACCAACTTTGAAAGCATGGCTGCTAACTATATATTGCGCTTAGCTCGGTCAGTCGAAGGGTGGGTGGTCATCCCAAGCACAAAAAGATCCGTGCCTCAATGAGCACGTATATTATTCAGTCCCATTGTCGGTAGTCATCTATGAAAAATAAGTTTATCCATAGATATCGATAGTGCCCAGAAATTGTAGCGTCACTTCTAGCATAAATAGGTAACTTGAAGCACAAATTCTGATATTTCGCCGCTTGTAACTCTATTTGAGATTTCCACGTACATGTGTATTTGACCTTAATTTAGCTGACCCCAAAATTTAGTTGGTAAAAAGCTAGGAACATGGTAAATTAAAATAAAACCTAACAACGAAAAGAGGGCTAAATAAGCAAAAAGTTCAAACATTAAACATTAAACATTTAATAAAAAAATATATTAAGTATTTAAACAAAAAACATACACTGTTGGTAATTAAGTTATTGTTTATGTTTTAAATTATTTTCTAAATAAAAACCAAGTGTGTACTTAACGTTCACGAGTATGTACGCTGTGCAAACAAAAACAAAAAGCTTTGTAATTAAAAATGTATGCTAAGTTAAACAATTGCGATAACTTTATTAAAAGGTTAAAAGGACTACATATCGCACCCTTAAAAATAAAAAGATGTAACTCAAAAACTCATGTAACTTCAACTTATTCCGACTTGTCTTTGATTCAAAGTTTTAGACCACTTACTAGGTGTTTCGATTTTGACGTATCGAGACGGCTGTTGAATTCTACCTAATCTTTACGCAATGAATATACGTTTTATTGTAAAAGGTCAAAATTCGTAAATTTTGTGTTACATTTTTTTTTTTAAAACGAGCGATATATTGAAACGTTTTTTGAGATTTTTTTGGGTTGAAAAAGAGATAAGGGTTGTGTATGATATCTATTCATTAGGTATATAATATGTATTCATTGGTCTAGTGGTTCTAAGCGTAACTGTTACGCTAGAAATTGATTAAGGTGTTATTGGGTTTTTCACCAGAACATTTCAATAGTAACTCGGAGTTTGAAATTGTGCCCGGTTAGTAGCAATTAATAGGCTCGCCCCCTTTTACATGGGACCTAAACATACCGGCGTACTGTGAATATTCATTAGTAGGTACCTTACACTGCTGCCTAACCCTTCGGGTAATACAGGCGTGATGGTATGTTATGTAATCCAACGTTACAAATGTTCCTTATCTTTTATTAACCTGGTATCTACCAAGATAATAAAGTAATTATATTTATTAAAGGCCAAAAGATTACATCTTTCATTACCACGGCTAATTACTTGTTTGAAAGAAGAACCTTGTTGGAACTGCTTTCATTAAAAGGATATAACATGACGAGATTGTCATGTTATATCTTTTTTGTATTCTCCGAAGGGTTAGGCTGAAGTGTACTTTTGTACCTAGCAACTTTTCAGGGTTTGAAAAAGAGATCTGAGCTGGGTTCAAATCCATACTCCGCATACCTATTAAGAATTTTATAAAAACACCCAAAAACTTTTGGTTCTACCTTGAACTTCAATAGGATTAATTACATACATACATACGTAATCAGCATAATATAATGTCCACACTGCTGGGACACAGGCCTCTCTCGCTCGGTTCACTCTCTCTCAGTTAGAGAGAGTGGGCCGCAATTCACTACGCGAGCCCAGTGCGGGTTGCTAGATGTCACAGGTCTTAGATTTTTTGGTTTCAGGACATGCCGACATCCTCACGATGTTTTCCTTCACCGTTTTGGGAGCAGTGATGGGTGGTGATTGGTGATGAAGTAATTTACACAAAGTAAAACGCCTGGGTTAAAACCTTCGACCTACAATTCCACTTTGCCACCATTTGGTTACCACTGGGCAACTATCGCACTTAGGATGATAGGATTACTTGAATTTTAATAAAAAATGTAGGCTCTCTAAAAAAATATATTTAAAAAAAATATATTTCGCTAAGCACAATTTTTTACTTGTACTTGGAAGGTGAACCTATAATCCTTAAGTGGCATAAAAGGTCCTTGTAATTATTTAATCGTGCCAAAGGAATCATTTTATAATGTACCTTAAGAGCATATTTTCCAACCTAAAAAAGATACATTTAAAAAATCTTAAAATAAAAATTCACGTTCATTCTGATTCGTTTGATGTAAAATATATTTGGATTTAGTAAAAAATAATTTTTCAGATTAGCGACATCACTCAAAGCACTGAATAATTCGTGACAGAAGATCATTAAGATGAGTCTTATATAATATAAAATGTACAGTCACCGCATATTTTTTCAGGTGAACGCTCGATTTGCCGGCACGAAATATTAATTTCAATACTCAATAGAAAAATGCTTTCTAACTTAGCATTGATCAAATTTCAAACGTGCGTTCAAAATATCTCTCATTGTTGGTATGACATTCCACGAATTTACTAAAAATTTAGAATCTATTGATGTATCATATGTACCTTGATGATGTACCTTATCTAAGAATAAGATTTTATCAGACCCATGATTGAGATATTATCATCATCATTATCAGCCTGTGTTCTTGTTTGAGCATACCATCAAGAAAAACGTTAGCCGAAGCTATGTAATCTGTTTGTGAATGATTGAAGATTCTGTCGGCATGCCATGAATGCTGTGAGAAAGATTTATAAAAGTGGAATCTTTCGTTATTGTAATTGGTCCCAGACCGTTGTATTGAAAGTAAAAAACATAATTAAATAAAAAAGACAACAAAAACGGTAAGAAAATCCATTCTATTGAACTCTACCTACAGACGTCACTTCTTATGTTAATACCTCATTAAATTGTACTTCAGCTTGAAAAAGTTAAGCCTCAAAGTGCTTCCTTTGTCAAGTGTAATCGGATTTTTCATTAGAATAAGTTACTTGGATTTTGTGTGCTTTCCTTCAGCTTACCGTGAAGACTATTTAATGTCTGAAAGTGAAATATTGAATGATTTGAATAGTTTAGGAAACCTGCTTTATTGCTGGAATGGTCGCGAGCGCTGCTGTCGACGGTTTTATTCCAAGGTCGAGGAAAGTGTTATTGATTTTCTATGAAATTTTCCATAGCAAGTAAAAGTTTGGATCGCCATTGCGGTATTTAAATATTTGAATACCTAATAACTAAATAAATATCTATCAGGATTCTTTTGGCCAAATGCCAGTGCCATCTAGTACTAAATATCTAAAACAGTGAATTGTAAAAGGGATTTTAAAATATCTGATTAAAATCATTGTTCATTAACCTGAGCCAAACAGACTGAAATAATTTTATTGGCCTAATGGAGCTGCAGCTGTAACGACTTGGAACCAGTGCAGCCATAATATTATACTGAATTTAACTTTCCAATATGTACACGTTTAATGGTAATAAGGTCGTAGAACATAATATCAAGAGCTTATGAACTCGTTCTAGAGAAGGTAATTGATTTCTATCGCAAAACTTTATTATTTTCTCATTAGTTTAGTCGTCGCGAGCAAGGCTGCTCATCGTGAGGTTCTGGGTTTCAAATACCAGGCCGAAATTGACCGAATATTGTTCCGATAATTGTTCAAGCGGAGCATGCGAGTAAATTTGAATATTATCTTCATACAGGTTGTAGGATGAAAGAAGTTGTTGAATTGTAATTTGGAGAAAGACAAAGTTCCAAAATTTCTTCGGAGTAATGAAACTGCGGGCTGCTTGAATTGAACTTAAATTTAGATATTTAAAAAGCGGCGGTAGCCTAATGGCTAGGGCATCGGACTTGCGATCATGTGGTTGCCGGTTCGAACCGCACCCATTGCACTACTGACGTGAACCCACTCGTAACACAAGCATTTAGCTTAGCACGAGGGGTTAACAAGAATACTAGTAATGTGTGACCCACAATGCTAGCAAGCTTTTTTTTAAAAAAAACACTACTGACAAATCACCGAATGTTGATATTCACGACATTGAGATTAGTTTAGAATTATATTTCTAAATGTGTTATAAGAACCAGAATTAAATTTAAAGCGACGGTAGCCTAATGGCGTCGGACTTGCGGCTACCAGTTCGAACCCCACCTATTGCAATACCGACGTGAAACCACTCGTAACACAAGAATTTTAGCTTAGCACGAGGGGTTAAAAAGAATACTAGTAATGTGCGATCGACATTGCTAGTAAGATTTTTTTCTAAATATACGCTTCAGGTAACGCCCTTATCGTGTCGAATACTGAGACCTTGTGCCAAGGAAAAATAAGCCCTATGCTCACAAAACGTATCTATTAAAATCCAGACGGCCAGACCACTATTAGGTACTGCAAGTTTCAGGTTCAAAAGGCGTACGTTAGGATCCATAAAATAAATTGCTGTTTTTAATACTATTAGTTGAATTTTAGTTAAATCCATCCATCCATCTGTGTCAGGTTAAAACGCCGAATGAAACCAAATCTGAATGGTGAAGAATTTCCATTTTGAGTCGATTTAATGGTCGAAGTTCAATGCTTGGGGCACCTAAAAATATTTTACTAACACACAAGAAGAAAATTTGAATTTATAACGTAGCCAAGCAAATGTGTGTAACGAACGCTGCTAACATGCATAACGCACTTTACCCACTCCCGTCGATCCGCTTTCGAACTCCGCGAAGTTCTATAACTATTTAAAATACTTTCTAGAGAGTTCGGTCGCGTGACAGATGTTGTCATTGGTTAAGAAAATTACAAGACGGCTAAACGATATCCAGTGATGATTAATATTATTTAAACACACAATACTTCGTGTAGAATCAACGAAATAAAATAGCTGTTGTTGACTGTACCAAGCGCCACTGCTACGCTACGCTGGTTCTATTCCTAGGTCGAGTAGTGTTAAATTGGATTTTTCTATAAAAATCTCAGTAGCAGTTCGGTGTCTGGAGTTGTGTCCGGTTAATGGCAATAGGCTCGCCCCCTATTACATGATGTAGGCGCCGCTACGCCAGCAACGACAGTCTTCGCGGGGAGTACCAGGAGGGCGGGAGTTCCTTCCACTTCTAACGGCCTAAAGCACCCACCGTGCCTATTATTTATTAATGTTCCGTACTGAACACATGAGACCGAACCATACCGGCGAACTGTAGGTGTGCTTAAGAACACCTCTGCCTAACCCTTCGGGGACTGCAGCCGTGATGGTATGTATGTAAATGTCTAATATAAAATCTTCTTGGGATTACGTATAATAAAAAAACATCGTTTAAATAGTAGTTATGAAATTCTAAATTCAGAAAAACTTACATTTAATGTATTCTCAGATCAAATAAAAATTTAAGATGGAACTTTGCGAACAAAGAAGTGAGAGCGTAGTTTCGGTATTGTTATTTAGTGTAAAATTGTGTTTGTAAACGGCTAGGTGTAGTTTTAACTGGCCTCACTTCTAGGTTCTCAAAGTTCCATCTTAACTTTGTAGTTGATCTAAGCATGTATTAAGACAATATTTTATGAAAGTCCAGATCAATGTCAATACCTACGTATTAGCGGAGTTCACGGCCTCGCCCTTCATCACTCAACGTGATGTACGGTCAGGCCGACCTTTGTGCAATATTTATTACTGGTTGACACTAACAGACGGTGTTTATTTGTTATATATCGATTACGTGGGCGGTTCGGTCATGGGCAGCCTTATTTCTTTAGTGAATGAAAGTGAAATTTATCAAGGCTGGATTGAATGGCGTTGTGAATCGGATGATCGAATGTCGCAGGTAACACAATGTTTGTGTTGGTTAGATCATAAGTAGTTACTAAAAAAAATAAAAGTTTATTTATAATTTAGAAGTTTATTTGTAGCAGTATGCATACTGTTGCGTTTGCTACGGTAAGTGAAGAGCGCCGGAGGCCAAATTCCTCCCTCAGTCCCCTTCCTTCTTCTTTTCCTTAAGAGGATAGTATCCGCTCCGCGCTCCATACAAACGTAGTTTGGTCTTATCTTGAATATTAACAAATGAAAGTCTTTGGAATTTTGCAATAACAATCTTATCATTAAAATACGTGTTCCTGTAGTATACAATTTCATTTCAATACACGGTTAAAAAGTTACACGGGCTCAAAGATTGGCAATTTTCGTTGAAAAACGGCCCAACTTTATGTTAGTATTTCTCGACAATGTATCAATACAGAAACATTCTGATTCGAAAGAAACCCAGATAATATAGTGAATATATTTTTACAAGTTTTTTTTTTACGTATTAACAATATTATAGGAGTTATCTCCAAAATTCGGAACATAAGAAATTCGCGTGAAATTATTGCAAATGTATTGTTGTTTCTCCTCTCGGGCACGCGTTCGCATCGCGAGGGATAGAGACAGCGACAACTGTGCAACATTGTTGCGTTCGCGAGGGACACTCCTCTTAAGTAGGCTACGCAACGCATCTGCAACTCCTTTGGTTTTGCAAAGGAGTTGCAAATTTCCTCAATGACTCGTTTGCCGAATTAGCCCATAAAAAAGCGGATAAGTATTTTCTGCTGATTGTATTTTTTTTAACATAACCACCTAACCAAATTATATTATAACTATTACTACCTAGGGTGAGGCCCTAGGTAGTAATAGTTATAATTCAGTTAGGTAATCTCCTAATTGCATAGGTTCTTAATTCTTACACACTTTATAAGTATGGAACCCACGACCCAAAGTACAGAAGCTGACAGCTCAGCAACCGAAAAACAATATGATTAGAAAATAAATTACTTTAAATCTAAGTAGGGTCTACTTCTAAACAAAATCCGTATCTCTACTTAACTTCAGCGTACAACCAGCTCAAAACTAAAGTCGATATCCCAGCCTTAAAGTTAGCGACTTTAAACTTCAATAATTTAGTACTTCGATATGCAAAATGGCGTCCCAATAACGCAAACAATTTAAATACATGCTAACTCACATAAATAATTACATAACTACATTATATAACACGGTTGTAGTAGGTACCTATATATATAAACTAGAGACAAGTTACGTAAATACTTTGGGCATGATATATGTAATATATTGATTAGTGCCCCGATAGTATAGTGGCCTCAAGTGGGAAGTTGCTCAGCTTAAGGTCCTGGATTCGATCAGTATTATTGGGTTATTCTATAAAATTCTCTGTAACAGCTTGGAGTTTCGATTCGAGTCTGGGGTTGATTTTTCTACTAATAGCGATATTTTATTTCTAGTAAATTAATCTTGAGTGAGATTTTATTTCCATGATTATGTTCAGGAAACAAGGCCCATATAAAAAAAAATATAGGGTAAGATACCCAATTATTGACACTTTAAAGGCTATCGTGCCAAAATAGTTTAATATCTGCCATTTTATGGTATTGCCCGTTGGATATCCGGTTTATAATAATAGAGCAAGTATTGTATTTCCTTGATAATTACCAAAAAACATATTTAGATGATAATTGGTATTATTTTTTCAAGTTTTATTGATTTACTATGATTTACCCAATTATTGACACATTTTGCCCTATTATCGTCAGGTGTTGAACCAATTTATTGACACTGCAATTTTCTTAGTAGGTATACCTATTAATAAAAAAATACATACGGTTTTTTTAAATAAAACAAATCTTAATTGTTTGTAATTAACCTATTTTATTACGAAATTGTATTTATGAATAGAAAAACTTGAGTATAATCAGTCAACAAATAAATCGTATTTTTGTTTATACTTGAAATCACTGGAAATAATGAGGTAATTCTTATGAGGAACTTCTAAATAGGTACCTACTTGGGTATTATCTTTGTGATTAAAATCTTTCAATTTCTTCTACAGTCAATGCTTCATTTTTAGGGTTCCGTAGCCAAATGGCAAAAAACGGAACCCTTATAGATTCGTCATGTCTGTCTGTCTTTCGGTCTGTCCGTCCGTATGTCACAGAATTTTTTCTCTGAAACTATACGAGCTATGCTGTTGAAACTCGGTAAGTAGATGTATTCTGTGAATCGCATTAAGATTTTTACACAAAAATAGAAAAAAAAAAAAATTGGGGTTCCCCATACTTAGAACTGAAACTCAAAAATTTTGTACCCATATGTGTGAGGTATCTATGGATAGGTCTTTAAAAATGATATTGAGGTTTCTAATATCATAGGAGGATTTTCTCTATCATTAATGATTCTTGATCCACTCCACTAAGTAATTTTCTTCGGCTTCGGTCAGGAGAGTAGCAGGACCCGGACGGGCTTTATGTTGAGGGTTCTGAAGTCTTTTAATCAATGTTGTTCGAAGTTTTATGTTAGGAATTGTCTAACTACAAAACACATACCTATGCACTAATGAAAGCGATCATGCGACACAAGCGAAATGTTCGTCTGATGATAACCGCATTATTATCTGATCATAGCTTGCATAATCCTTATTTTATGAGTGTAAAGGATGCAAAAGTATCCAAACATGTAACTAGTGGAAGAGAGTTCTTATGTCTTCATTGTATTCCAATTATTGACATAGCCTTGCCCAATTATCAACACTGATGTTTGTATAGAGAATATTGATTTGACACCCATGTCGGAATTTGGAATAAAGGTGTATTTTGAGTTTAATCTAATTTGTGGTCATATATCAAGTCATAAACTAGGTATATACAATTGAATTAGCCTCTTCTAAAACTAATTTGAAAATTCCAATTATTGACATGGGTGTCAATAAATTGGAATTTCACTATTTTCGACATACCAAAAATCGACACCCTGTAAAAATTAAACTAATACAGTAAAGTGAGAAATAACCATTGAAATCTGCTAAATAAACCTTCAAAATTAGAATAACACAACATTCAGAGAAAGATTTTTGAATTTCTGAATACTTTAACACGATTAAAATGAACGCTTACCTTATCGAAACTTTAAGAAAACCAACTTTCTCCTTCTAAAACACTGATTGCTCTATTTGAATCAGCTATTTGGCGCCGTCTTAGTTCTTTTAACAGATTAGTTTTGCCAGTGGCATACAAAAATAAACTATCAAAAATCATTTTAATAAATAATACACTTAGGTTACCAAGTTTCCTTATATTTCAATAATAAAAATAGAGTGTCAATAAATTGGGGGGGTGTCAGTAATAGGGTGCTTTACCCTATGTAGGTAACTAAATAACAACAGCTGTACCATAAATAACGTTTTATCACTATTTAAATAGGCTTACTGGCGAATGTTAGGTGAAAATGGAATAAAAGAAGGATGGCGAGTTTGCACCCACACGTTTAAAAAAATAACAAAGCGCCGTTCACGTGCAAGTTTATATTGATTATAATAATAGGTTTATAACAGTTTTATGAAAAAGATATTGAGTTATTAGGAGTAGGGAATTAAAAGTAATAAGTTAATGATTGTGATTCATTCAAAAATAAGTAATTGTGCAGTCACGAAACGCAAGGTGTTTTTGATTACATTTCAATCTACAGTAATGATAACAACAGATTCACATTTTTACACTTTATGTACGATTTTACTTGAGTTATTCTTTATCGTATACTTATTTATATTGTTAAATATGACAGAACCACATACATACATTCAGATAAAATGTATTACCCCTAAAAAGTTTGTTATTCATTATTATCAATAAATATATTTTTATAATAGTTTGTGCTACCTGGTAAGTTAAAACGGAACGTTTTGCTGTCAACATAGGCTGACTGTCAGTGTCGCTGTCAAAGTGTCAATTACTATTCATTCCATCGCTTGTGTTTACCGGCGCTTGCGGGTTGTGGGATTTTGTGATACTGACATTGCGTTTTTTTTGCCACAACCAAAAGTGTGTGCCTTCTTTCAGAAAGTACAGAAAATAACACAGCAATTCAGATCTTCCTTCCACTGTGCTCTAAAACTGAACTGGGTATTAACATAGTTAGAAAGGCCTACAATCCTAAGTGTCTGAATAGAAAAATGTACCTACCTGCTTTAAAAAGAGAAGAGATTTATAATTCCACACGTTTAGCATTACAAAAAGCCATATACTATGAAATAATGTCCTTTATGTACTTTTGGATTAATTTTAGGTTATAATCTTCTACATTGCATATCTTGTTTCTCCCAACTTCTGTAACTTCCGTTGTATTTGCTTTTTTGTTAGTTTTATATCGTTCTTAAACCCTGTATAAGTTTCCATTATGAACGCTACCTCTATTAATGGGTCCCAAATTACATGCAATCTCGCCATTCTTCTTTAGGAACTCACGTTCAGTAGTTATGCTCGCGACTACCAGACTAATGATGTCAATTATGGTAATATATAATATATTAACAATTCTAATATAAAACTACTGACAATTTCATTATCATGATTGTACGCCATAATTAAAACATTTTCATGTCCTACAAACATTATCGAGACATTTCGTGTACATTCACATTATTTGTAAAGCAAACTACTACTTAACTAGGTTTGTTTAAACAATGTACGGTAAAGTTAATCTAATAGTTTATATTCACGGTAGTAATATTACTAGTTGAAGCTTACGAAGTTACCTGAATGATCTGATTTTCCAAATGCCTTTCCTAAAATTACTTTTTAACTTATTTATCCACGCAACAAGAAACACACCTGCCAAATATCAAGGTCGAAGCCGATATAGTTTTTTGATTCCGTAGTTAATCAATGATTCAGTGAACGATCCACAGCGGTATAGAATACAAGAATTCCACTAACTAAAAATGTGAATTTTTTCCTTCCCTTTAGCAGCTTACAAAGATTTTTTTGATATTTTCTTGATCAACGGACGTCGAACAAAAAGCCGCAAGCTTGAAGTTAAATTGGGCTGGTCATGGCTGCCGCATGTCGAATTAGCTATGGGCAAAACTCACACAGAAGAAGATGGCGGAACAAGCGATACCTTTATTGGAAGGATTGGCCGCAAAAAGTTTTGAACCCAGAGGTTTGGAGGAGGGTAGGGGAGGGTAGCTTTGTCTTGCAATGGGACATAAAGGTTGAATACAAAAAAAGAACTAGCTATCATTATTATTGCTCATGCTTCTCATCCCAAATAACTTTTTGACATAAAAGATAGCCTATATCCTTCCCCAAGGTCTATCTCTACATCAGAATTTGTCGAAATTGATAGATTTGTCGAGATTGATATTTTCAGCTTAGACGTGAAAACGTACTCGTAAATAACAAACAGACAGAGTCATGTTATGCATTTATAATAATTCGTTTCGATAACTATCTAATATCTGTTTAGATTACTACAATGGCCGAGGAGCATGGCTTTCTATAGTCCATACCAGGATGGCGACGTGTGACGTAGGTATATTATACATAGATAACATAAATAAATTGGTCACAAGTCAATCTCTATTTCATTCTGTTGTATTTCTTTACAGTTTTACCCTTACGCTCTGTGGCGTTCACGAGGTGAGGTCTACGTCCCGCTGTAAACGAGTATAGGCTGATGATAATGATCCTTTGAGTTTAAGTTAGAAGCGAAGCAAATGTTTATGAGACCATAGCGCCATCTAGTTTAAAAAAATAGATAAAATCTATAAATCAATAAAGTTGAAATCTCTACCGGCAAAGAAATTGCGCTTTATATACACAACAAACTTTTTAAGACGTTTGAAAATCAATGTAAACACTATTTTGTTTTTCAAATATCCGAGTTCTAAATGCGGCAGCAATTTGTGTTCTGCCAAAACTCTTGCAAATAAAATATGCATTTTTTTTGCAACTTAAAAATAGAGAATCATATTTTATATTCAGTGAATTACATAATCTTATTTTTATATTTGTCGCTAAATTTCCTCAGTTTGGGCTGGTTTACTCAAAAGCGCTATTGTTTTATCTTTATAAGGCCATATAAGACAATATTAAGTTCTTTTATGTCAGGACTTTCATTTGAAGATACCATTATTCTTAGATGTCTTTTTTAAAAGTCTTCAGTTAAAACATCTGGCGCCATTTCGTATGAAAATCCCAAAGAATGACTTGTAAAAGATATCATTTATATGTGATTTAGTGTAGTGGTATCAAGCGCGACAAAGATTTTAGATTTGTGCCCAGTTAATTTAAATGGACTCGCCTTCTATTATATGGGAACTGAAAAAACTAAATAAATATTTGATCCCAGGCTAGGTTTGAACCTGTGTTCTTTTGGTTGTTTACACCGGACGCTTCTACGAAATAAGACAGCACAGCAATTTGAATGTCTCTTCTACAAACTACAAAACATATTACTTTCCTATAACTTTTATATAAACTATAAAAAAATCTGCCTTAAATAATTCGAGTGTAAAAAACTGTCAGTGATAATACAAAATTAATGGATGTGCGACAGGTACTTATTATAATATAATAATAGTAGAATGACCCAGTATCATTCGAAATCCAATCCGAACTTTGTTTGTGTAACCAATAAATGGATTTGACAGCTGTTCCATTAATCAATTCGAGATATCGAAATAAATTATATTTAATGGCATAGAACAGAAATAGAAAGGGCAAATAAAGTTTCTAACATTGGCAACTAGTAATAAGGTTGATTTTACAGAGGCATTAATAGACGGAACAGCACTGATCTATCATTTTGTCTTATACTAAGTAATATTATAAATACCAAAGTATAAACAAATTATTTTATAACCGTATCACACCTAAACTACTTAACAAATTTTGATAAACTTTGACAACTTCTTTTTAATTTATTTTGGTTCATATCTACATAATTATGTACCTACCTAGTTGAATTTTCAAAGGTAAGTACTTTATAATAACGCTCTCCACACACGATGTGCGATTAACACATCTTACATTTTTTTTGGTCCTTCGAAATAATTGCAAGTACCGTACAGTCCGATACATCGGTCGGTAATTCGTCGCGCTCGCGTGTGATCTGTGTCGTATCGTGCTACGTGTGTTGCCGTGCAGGAGACATTCGGGAGCTACCAGCGGTCCAGGTTCCTGAGCGTCATAATTGCAGAAAGGCTGAGTTCCTGTGTTTCAAGTAAGATCGTTCATTTTTTACGCTTTGACAATGGAAGGTTTAATCGCGCGTCAAGCTGAGATCCTTGAGGAGGTGAAGAAAATCCATTCAAATTTTAAAAAGGATTCCGCGAGTAGGAAAACTTTCGAATACATTCGTAGAAGGCTTGAGCGTTTAGATGTGTTATGGGCGGAGGTCGAACAGAACAACAAGGAGCTTAGCGCAGTAGACGAAAAACGTCACGAGTATTTCACCAATGACATCTTTGAGGTAATCAGGAGTTGGTACCTTGGAGCACGTAAGGAGATAGCAGCGTACGAGATGAAGACTCAGCCGGCTGGAGCTAGTAACGCCGGCCAGACTAAGTTAAGTACCGAGTTTGACAAAACTTTGTTTGAAAAATTTCCGGGAACAGAGGATAAGTTAATCGAGTTACAGCAGGAGCAACAGGCTCAATTCCGTGCATTCAATAGGTTAGTAGGGAGTAAAAGCATTGACGAAGTTAGCGAAAAATGGGAGATTGAGGATATGTTAAAGACATTAGAGTCTCGGTGGACTGCAATTGACAAATTACACTTAAAAATTGATGGCATATTAGAGGGTACACCTGACGATTATTATAACGAGTTCTATAGTAATGAAAACGAGTTTGCAAAAGTGAAACGGGCATTGAATTCGAAACTCAACGCCTCTGTGCATCAACAACAAACGCTGCCAAAAATTGACATACCCATTTTTAACGGGAATTACACTTTGTGGCCTACATTCATAGATCTGTACGTAGAGGCGATTCACAATAACCCTGCTATTGCAAAAGCCCAAAAAATGCAGCATCTCAAGGGAAGGTTGCGTGGGGAAGCGGAAAAGCTCGTACAGCACTTACATATTGCACCCGAAAATTATGACACGTGTTGGGAAATACTGAACCATAGATATAACAATAAGTTTCTGTTGTTCACCAAGAATTTCCAGGTCTTCATGCGCCAACCTACTATACAAAAACAATCTGCATTCGAACTTAAGCGGTTATATGACACGAGCAATGAAACCATAAACGCTATACATAATTTAGGGGTAGATACAAGTGCATGGGATCCCGTTCTAATGTACATTTTATGCGAAAAACTTGATTCTGAAACATATTCTGAGTACATGCAGTCAAGATCAGATCCGCGAGAGATACCTTCTTATAATCATTTCATGGACTTCATCGAGAACAAGTTTATGGCATTAGAACCGTTGCATAGAAAGAGGCTAGAAAATGGAAATAAACTTACACAAAAACCACAGTTCAATAATGCATCATATTATCCATTTAAGAAAAATCATAAGGAAGCTAACTCGCAACCTAATAAAGGTTCATTTAATCATTCTCGGAACTTCCATACATCTAATGCTGGGCAATTCAGTAAGATTAGTTGTTCATTGTGCAATAATAATCACGCGTTATTTCAATGTCCAAAATTCAATGACATGAAAGGTTCGGAAAAAATTGCATTTATTGAGAACAATCAGATCTGCAAAAATTGTCTCTATGTGCATAGTAAGGGTTACTGTGCGTCACAAAAAAGATGCAGAGAATGCAATGAAGCACACAACACATTATTGCACATCGATATTGTCAAACCAGCGCAATCAACCTTAGCAACACAAATCGCACCTAAGCAGTCGACATCGACTACAACTAGGTCAAATAAAAATGTGCAAAATAACTTCGTTTCGAATAATGATGATGAGATATTATTGGCAACTGCATTATTACAGGTAGCAACAGCTAATGGTGATTACATCACATTACGGGCGTTAGTGGATCAAGGTTCACAAATAACATTGATCACAGAGAATGCAGCTCAAAGATTGGGTTTACAGCGGAAGCAGCTAAGTGCGAGCATAAGTGGAATAGGTACCTTATCTAATAGGAGCAAAGGAAAGGTGCAGCTCTTTTGCAAATCAGTACATAACGATTTTCAATTTACAACTGAAGCATTAGTCATGACACGGGTGGTTAACAATTTGCCTAATATTACGTTTACAAAGAAACGGTGGGCTCACGTGTCAGGTATTACGTTAGCCGATCCAGACTACAATATATCTAGGCCCATTGACATACTTCTTGATGCACATGTATTTTCTGAAATCTTAATGAATGGTTTGATCAAAGGAGAGGTGAACGAGCCTATGGCTCAGCATACTCAATTAGGATGGATTCTGTCAGGAAATGTCACCAAGACATTCAATTGTAACGTCGTGCTGAATCAGGTTGATGAATTAACAAGATTTTGGGAAGTGGAAGATATCAGTGGGGATGCGTGCAATACAATGACGTCACAGGAAAGATATTGTGAAGAGTTTTTCGCTGCAACGACAAAACGGTTGGAAAATGGCAAATATGTAGTACGTTTGCCAATGAAGCCTAATTTTAATCAGTTGTTAGGTAAGTCCAAACCGCGAGCAATAGCGCAGTTTATGCACATGGAGAGGAGGTTAAGCAGGGATGACAAGCTGTCGGAAAGCTACATTAAATTCATGCAGGAATATTTGGATATGAAACACATGAAAGAGAGCAAGTCCAATTATAGCCCGGCGTGTTTCTTACCTCATCACGGAGTATTGAAACAGGATTCATTGACAACGAAGTTAAGAGTTGTTTTCAACGCCTCACAGAAGACGGACACAGGCTACAGTTTGAACGACTTGATGGAGTGTGGTCCTAAGCTTCATCAAGATCTATTGACATTATTAGTGGGATGGCGTATATATAAATATGTGTTTACAGCAGACTGTGAAAAAATGTACCGAATGATCTTAGTGCACGAAGAAGATCAGCATTTGCAGAAGATCGTGTGGAGGGAATCCAAAGAAGATCCTTTAAAGGAGTACCAATTATGCACAGTGACATATGGTACTAAGGCGGCACCATTTCTGGCACTTCGTACACTGAAACAACTCGCAACCGATGATACAGATAAATATCCATTAGCAGCTGACGTCATTACTAATGAGATGTATGTTGATGACGTATTAAGTGGTAGCAATTCCATCGAACGTGCACAAGAGATCCAAAGTCAACTTATGAACATGCTGAGCGGAGCAGGCCTTACACTACGGAAGTGGTCAAGTAACGAGCCGACCTTGATTGCAAACTTGGCATCTTCAGATCTTAACCAAACTACAATGCATTTTACAAACGATGGAACTACAAAAGCCCTTGGTGTACAGTGGAATCCTACTACTGACACATTTATAATTACAAACAAAATGCAAGTTGACGATCATCAGTTATTGACAAAAAGAAAATTACTCTCGGAAATTTCAAAAATATTTGACCCACTTGGCTGGTTGACACCCGTAACAGTGAAAGTAAAACTTATGTTCCAAAACGTCTGGTTATCACGATGCGGTTGGGATGAAATCTTACCTACCAGCATACAAGAAGAATGGAAGCAATTTCATACAGGTTTGCATAACATCACTCAATGTGAGATACCGAGATGGCTGGGAGATAGTACAAAACCCTTCCAAGTCCATGGGTTCTGCGACGCATCGGAAAAGGCCTACGCGTGTGTCATATATCTACTGACAACCAATGACAATGATGAGCCCGTGAGCAGACTGATAGTTGCCAAGTCTAGGCTATCGCCAATTAATAAAAAACTGACATTACCACGGCTGGAACTATGTGGTGCATTACTACTTTCGCGACTTATGACAAAGGTTTTAAAAGCTTTCAAGTGGAACAATATTGCCAAAAATACACACGCTTGGACGGATTCTATGATTGTGCTAAGCTGGCTACATGGTGACATTACAAAATGGAAGTCGTTCGTGAGCAACAGAGTGCAGCAGGTGCTTGAATGTATACCAAAACAACACTGGAATTATGTCAAATCAGAGGACAACGCGGCAGACTGTGCATCACGCGGCATTAGTTGTTCCCAATTGTTACAACATCCTTTGTGGTGGCAAGGTCCAGAATGGGTGAAAAACTATAATGACAAAATCTCCGACAAAATTGCTATAATTCCAACCACATGCGAATCCAAACAAAACCGAATGAAAGTGTTTGTTGTGACATTCGAACCGTCTGCAATTGTAATTGAGTTATTAGACAGGTGCAGCGATATGGCTCACATTACAAAGGTCACAGCGTGGATAAAACGATTTATAAACAATTGCTCAAATAACAAAACAAATACAACGAATTATTTAACATCAACTGAATTGCAAAATGCAGAAAATTACATATTTAAACAAGGTCAATTACATGCATTCAAGGAAGAGATTATGAGATTGAAGGAGAATAAAGAATTGAGTGCCAAAAGTAACATCTTGAATTTAAATCCATTTCTCGACGAGCAGGATATTTTGCGTGTGGGAGGGAGGTTACGTAACTCCAACTTAAGCGCAAACGCCAAACACCCTATTCTGCTACCACATGACCACAAACTGACAGATTTGATGATTTGGCAAGCTCACAATAGGACATTACATGGAGGCCCTAAATTAACACTGACACATTTACGTCAAAGAATTTGGATTGTAGGAGGACTTCGCGCCGTTAAGAAGGTTCTGCATACATGCGTAACATGTCGCCGATTTAATGCAAAACAACAACAGCAGATTATGGCAGATCTACCCAAGCCTAGAGTGACAGTATCTCGCCCTTTTACACATACAGGGGTCGATTTTACCGGTCACGTGGAGATCAAGGCAAACAAGGGTCGTGGTATAAGAACGTTGCTGGCATACGTTGCAGTATTTGTTTGTCTTGCAACAAAGGCCATCCATCTGGAACTTGTGACTGATCTGTCCAGTACAGCTTTTTTATCAGCCTTTAAGCGTTTCTGCGCCCGTCGAGGAACGCCACGTGACATGTATAGCGACAACGGCACGAATTTTGTGGGAGCAAATCGGATTTTATTACAACAATACAAATGCATTGTAGAAACAATTGACAACATTTTCTTAAGCAAGATATCAGAGATGGGAGTTAAATGGCACTTCAACGCCCCTGTTTGGCCAAGCGCAGGTGGACTATGGGAGGCTGCCGTGAAGAGCATGAAATATCACCTGAAACGTGTCATTGGAGACCAACGCCTAACATATGAAGAATTTTCTACCTTACTTTGTCAGATCGAAGCTTGTCTGAATTCACGGCCGTTATGCACAGTTACAGAGGACGCCGAAGAAATTGACTGCTTGACACCTGGACATTTTTTAACTGGCACAGCACTTATGACAATTCCAGAACCAGACCTTGACAATCGTTACACTTACAAAAAAAGATGGCAAATTGTCCAGCAGCTTGGTAACGATTTCTGGAAGAGATGGTCCCAAGAGTATCTACAACAACTACAAACAAGATTGAAATGGAAAAGACAAAACCCTGATCCCCGAGAAAATGACATAGTGTGTATTAAGGATGAAAGGTTGCCTGCTGGAAAATGGGCACTAGGTCGGGTAACGAAACTACACCCTGGAAGGGATGGTCACACAAGAGTTGTAACTATGCAAACTGCAAAAGGAGAAACCAAACGACCGATTACAAAATTAGTACCTCTTGTTGAATCTGAAGTAGGAAACAGCTCGGATAGTAACAAACTATCTCGAGACAAGCGAAATAGGATAAAAGGGCCTACTTGGAGCGGTTTGGGTTGCTACCTATTGATGCTCGCGTTTACACTAATAACACCGAGTGTTCAACAAGATATGCATTTTACCCCATTGACAAAAAATCAAACTATTTATTTTGACAAGATTGCAGAGTTACAGGAAATTACAGATGAATGGAAGTTAGTATTTTATTACAATATGACCACGTACTGGAATAATTTTGATACCCTGCAGCAATACGTGTCCCACATAACACAACTTCGCTGCGATAGCTGGATGTTACAATTTCATGTTTTAATCAATCAATTAGAACAAAGCACAAAGGAACTTGCTTATTACAATGAAATCTTGAAGTCCCAACGATTAATTCAGCACAGGTTTAAAAGAGGATTAATCGACGGAGTTGGATATGTTGCGAACTCACTATTTGGCGTGTTAGATCAGCATTTTGCAGAAAAATACGAACAGGACATCCATACCATTAAGCACAATGAAGATCATTTGTTACGGCTGCTTAAAAACCAGACTAGCATTTTGGAAACCCAGAATAACATCATAAAGCGCAACGAAGCAACAATGGTAACGCAACTTACGTTGGTTAAGGATCACCTCACTAGTCTGGAAAACAAAACGCTTATGGATAAACTGGACATCACAAATGCTTTTTACATAATAACATCTGCATTAGCTGCAGAAAGCATGGCGCAACATTTAAAAGAAATCCAACAAAACATAATCAATACATTGACAAATATGCACCAAGGTAATATTGACATACATTTATTATCATCCAGCCAGCTACAAAGCGAGTTAGATAGGATAGCTCGACAATTACCCCGCGACTCTACGCTACCTGAAATAAAAAATGACGTAAGGGACATCTACAGGCTGGTCAGAATACATGCACGCATGACACACCAATATTTATTGATGGAAATAAAAATACCGATATTGAGCGACGCACTTTACGAACTTAATAAATTGATTAGTATACCTCAACGTATTGACATTAATCGGGTGATATACGTTATTCCGAATTCTGAATTTATGGCAGTTAACATTAACCAGCATTCTTTCATACCTCTCGAACAATCTGACATCCAGGAATGCCGAAGAAACCATGACAATCTTCTTATGTGCAAAGTAAACCATCCTATATACAATACGGGCAATCGACATAAATCCATTTGCGAGGTACAATTAATCCGAGACAATGAGGAACACTCCGTATATTGTCATACAGAAATAAAACTATGCGCTGACAAGTGGATAAAATTACATAAACAAAACACCTGGTTTTATTATTGTTGTGGCACGTGCGAAGTACAACTAGTGTGTGGTGCTCAAATGACATCGGAGACATTACGTCACTCGGGTTTAATAACACTTAAACGAGGATGTAACTTGCAAGGCGATTCGTTCATGTTGCATGCCTATACAGAATATACAAGTGACGTATTAGTTAAAGAACCAAATGCCATGATACTACCCACAATATCTCCCATTAATAAC
The DNA here is from genome assembly GCA_958496365.1 of Subacronicta megacephala. Lineage (NCBI taxonomy): Eukaryota > Metazoa > Arthropoda > Insecta > Lepidoptera > Noctuidae > Subacronicta > Subacronicta megacephala. Next base: position 14,008,129 of record OY292527.1, read on the forward strand.
ATCATAAACACTTCGATTCGGAACTCGTCATTGCTAATTGAAACGCACGATGAAACATTTAAAAGGCTCGACGCAGACTTACGCTCGATTAAAGAACAATCGAAGCTAGACACCTTATCCTCTCACGACCTTCATCATTAAATTGCGATCTATGTTGTTATCGCTATCTGCATTGCCCTGTCTGCAACAACGGTGTACGCATGGCGAAAAATGACATCACAAAGGAAGGAGGAAGGTCCGCAAGATGCGAGAAGCAGAAGAAGACAAGAAGATGACGATGACATCGAGGAAGGGTACAGCAAAATCAAAAAACGGCAGTCAGAAGTGCATAATGATGAGATTATCATGACGGGTGTTGGCCCCACCTCAAGTGAAAGGAAATTTGACACTACAAGACACAGTGACGTGTGCTAAGCTTAAGCAGTGTGACATAACATTAATGGGTTTTTTGTTTACAAATAAGTATATCGGGGATTCTTATTTATTTATTTACTTTGCTTTAGTTTTAATTTTTTCCGATATAGTTCCTTTGTTAGTATTTTGCATTTATCTTTTCCTCGTTATGGCAATATGTACGATGCACGTACATGAGTTTCATTACCTATTTATTTACTTTGCTTTAGTTTTAATTTTTTCCGATATATGTAGTTCTTTTGTTAGTTCTTATTAGTATTTTGCATTTATGTTTTTCTCGTTATGGCAATATGTACGATGCACGTACATGAGTTTAATTACTTATTTATTTACTAAAAGTAAAAAGCTTTCTATTAAATTATATAATTTAGAACTAGTGCAATAAGTTAGTTAAATAGGCTCGCGTATGCGTACTTTGACCGCGGCCTACATTTTTTGTAGTACACTGACATGCAGCGAAGCAAATCTCATACAGTTATATTCTTAATAAATTTAGTGTTCAATAAATCGTGGTTCTAGTCGGACAACTTGCATTTTTACTGACAGTTCCATAGACACTCAATTGCATTTACATTTATCTAATTACATTTACATAGACATTTACATTGACATTGGCAATATCCTAAATGTGCGATTAACACATCTTACAGCCTCGGTTCACAAATAAAAGGACTTTTTAACCATCGTTGAGTCTCGAGGTTATAAATTAAATGAAAATCCTTGTATTTGCATTATGAATGCGTTGAAGACGGATTTCAGTTCGAAAAATAATATATTATTCTGTCGGATAAATCTCGCGTGGTTTTTTTGTTCATGAAAAAATAATTTGATGAACTGTATTATTTATGCTGTGGTTAAGCTTTTATAAGATTAATTAAAATTTTAAAGTGTTTCGTGTGTACTGACTGCACTGATCATAATATGTTGATTTGAAAAGTTAAGCTGTGCTAGACGCCATCAGTCAATGGATGGATGACCATTATAAGTTGATACTATATGCCTCCTCTCCATTTAAAATATTTTTAAACAAAAACAACTCCTAAAACTGTTTCAGACATAACATTGTTTTTACTATTTTTGGAGACAGATTTACTTTTTGTCAAAAGGTTTCAAATTTCATAATTTTTAGTGATCACATCTTTACAAAATTTAAATGAGACCACCTCGGCCATACTCTTTCAAATAAATACTCGAATTTGGAAAATAAGTTTACTATTGAGTATTCTGGGACATACATAGAAAAAAAAATACAGTCGAATATAGCACCTCCATTTTTGAAGTCAGTTAAAAATAAAAATTCCCTCCGTAATGCACCTTAATAGTTAAGATAATAAACTCGCGATGCTACGTTATCTTACGTCATATTTTAACGTAATGAAACGTGTGTGTAACAATTTGTTTTGTTGTCAGTCTGAGGGCTGGCCGCCCACATTTTGTGACGACCATGCATTATTTAGGCTCTTGTATGAGCCTTGTATGAATGTGCGAACCATTTCATTAACCTGTATATTATATTCACGTACATGTCTGCGATGAAATGTGGTTTATTACATAAAAAATACAAAACAATGTTTAATTTTGTAGGTTGGAATTAGAGTGCAGTGATAGCCTAGTGATATGACCATTGGACAGCCTAGTGATATGACCATTGGACCGCCAAGTCAAAGCTTTCAAGTTCAAACCCAAAGCACGCACCTCTGACATTTCAAAGTCATGTGCGTATTAATAATTAAATTATCACGCGCTTTAAACGGTGAAGGAAAACATCGTGAGGAAACTTGCATGCCTGATAGTTATTTTTGACGGTGTGTGAAGTCTGCTAACCCGCAGTAGGCTAGCGTGGTGAACTATAGCCTAATCCCTCTCATTCTGAGAAGAAACCCGTACCCAACAGTGGGACAATGTAATGGGTTGATGATGACGATGTAAAAATTGTATCAGAGAGCAGAGACTAGCCTCTGGCCTCCATAAAGTATGGCTGCCTGAACTTTTTTTTTTATGAAAAAGCTTACTATCAATATAGGTATTACTAGTATTCTTGTTAACCCCTCGTGCTAAGCTAAATGCTTGTGTTATTATTGGGTTTACGTCGGTAGTGCAATGGGTTTCGAACCGGCAAACATTATAATCGCAAATTCAATACCCTAGCCATTAGGCTACCGTCGCTTCAACTTGAAGATCCACGATCCGATCCGACTATATACGTATTAAACAAAGGTGCCTTTGATTAAGATGTAAAAACAGCCCTTGGCCTTTTATCTTTCTTTCTTTATTCTTTATTGTACTCAGAAAACATATAACATGAAAATAATTATAAAACAAACAATGTACAATTTTATTTTATTAATTTTTTGGTTAGCCAACAGTTACCAACCTGCCCCCCCCCCCAGGTGGTCGAAGCTCCATGAAGATTCCCGCACACCAAAAAAGGAGGTCACTTGCGTCCTTCAGCGCCTTAAGTGTATTTAATGGAAAGAAACGACCCAACAAACTCCCTAGTAACTCATTCCTGTTAATTTATGAACGCTGTAAAAGATATACAAAATAGAATTTAATCTTTGTTGGAGTAATAAATTAATAATTCATTGCTACTTGTTAGTTACCGGATACATAAAATTATAGTGTTTATGTTAGTTCTCAAATATTTTTATAGGTATGACAGTGGTAAGAGTAAGATGCTCCTCGTAATTTTTATAGGTAACCTCTTCAAATTATTATTACGAAAATTATGCAAACTACTAGACGCTTGTATAAAATAAATCTTCAGTAGCCGCAATATTTTTTACCAAAATTGCTTCATGAAAAATTAAGGTTGTTTATAAAAAAAATAAGGTTGCGTCTGCCGTAAACTTTGTGTAAACGTTCCGTCTGGGAATAGAAGAATTTGATGAAAAATACCACGTTAAAATCTTAGGTCTAATAAAAACTAAATTTATTAAACGTTTACGAATTTCGTTTTAATCATAATTATTGTTTGAAGTACTTCATATTTTTTTTCGAAACAAACTGAATATATAGGTCAGACATTTCCACAAAACTTCGTAGCTAACTCGTAGCACGCTTCAAAGTACTACGACGAATCGTAGCTCATAGCAACCGTAGCACAGATTTATAAATTTTCCCTTTAAATTTTATGTATTTTTTATCTCGTATTCGTTTTAAAGTAAATGAAACTAAAAAAATGAGTTAATTAGCCCTTGTACGATAGTGAAGGATTAAAATTATTCTCCAACTTTATAATCTCGTGTAGATTTATGTTTTTACATTACTAAGGACCTCAGTTTTTTAATTTTAATTATTTGACGACTACAAATTGTATGCTAGAAGAGCTAATATCTAAGTTTTACTATGCTTATGCCTGATCAATAAAGCTGCATGCTATTTTGTGCTTTCCGCAGTCTATTTATGGATGGCCGTCGATCAGACATCGGTTTCCTGTATTAGTCCAATCATCTATGCAGGTATCTAATTAAAGAATTTTATGTTAAAACTATATTATCAAAAACTTTCTACAACATAAAAACAAATCTTTTGCAAATATACGAATAACTCGATTACATTGCATTGTTTTAAGCAATTCGTTTGTATTATAATTATAAATAATAATTATAAAGTCTATTTTAAATATTTAATAATAAACTAAACTGCTATTTAACGATTCCCAAAACACACTAACTCAAATAATCTCGAGTTTTCATAAGAAATTACTAACACTGTTTCAAAAAGTTTTCCTTTCGAATCTTATAGGATTAAATAATTCGATTTCTATTGAAATAGGCTGAAACTTAGCGAGATTTATAACCCAATTATAATTCCAAACTCGATAGCACCTACTCCCGGATTATTTAGGTTTTAATACATAGTTGAAAGGTCTAATTAGAAACTGGGTTTCAATGTGAGTATAGCCTGTTTACGCTTTTCTCAACTATGTTTTGATTAGTTGAAAGTTTAGCCGAATTGGGTTAAATGTACGCACGGCTACACATCAAGCTAGCCAAACCAGTATAACCTGGCCTTGAATTGTGAGAAAACCATCACAATGGGAGGTCAGGTTCAACTTGTTAGTTTAGATTCCTTTGAAGGACTAGAAAATGTTTTGCAGATCAAAATATTTTCTAAGTCGATAATTTTCTAGAGAAAACTAAGTATGTGATTTTTCTAATTCGTAAGAACCTACGTAAATATTTTCTTTCAGTGTATTTTTAATATTAGAAATATTTATTCTAAGATAGGTAAATTACTAAAAGAAAATTTAAACATTTTGAATTGGTATTTTTAATGTTAGAAATATATACATATAAAAATAATAAAAAGCGTCGGTAGCCTAATGGCTAGGGCGTCAGACTTGCGATCATATGGTTGCCGGTTCGAACCCCACCCATTGCACTACCGACGTGAACCCACTCGTAACACAAGCATTTAGCTTAGCACGAGGGGTTAACAAGAATACTAGTAATGTGTGACCCACATTGCTAGTAAGCTTTTTTTAAAAAAAAAAAAAAATACATATATTCTAAGTAAATGAATTTTTTATTCAATCCATAACAAAAGGTCAGGATTTATAGCAAGATGATGGAATTTCTAAAATATTTCTAAAAGACATGAAAATGTTAGGAACACTCTTAAAAATCCTATTCATTAATTAGTATTTGGTGTGCACTAAAGACTCTTTTACTGTATTCTATTACATTATTTAAAACAAATAAGTTAATATACCAGTAGCAAGCGACTGAACAAATAAGAAGAATACCCCCTGTATTCTTCTTATTTGTTCAGTCGCTAGCACATCAAGTTACCTCAAAATGTAAATTTTTCTCAGTTGATTTTGAACATTACTTATTACTGAGAATAACTAAAAGTAACTTCTGAGCTTTAATAATTAATTTGCTTATCAAGATATAGGGAAAATCATCCATTTCAGGAGTAGTATTTTTTCTTGATTGAAGACAAATCAAGAACTCGCACCATGTAAATGGGTCTAGCAAATATTTTGATTTAATGTCATTGTTATGTAAATTAAAAAAAGTATTTAAATAAAAAAAAAACTTAATCTTTAACACTTTAAGGTTTAAAATCATTTGGAGAAATTCGACTGTTTTGTTCTGATGTGCTGGTGACTGTACACTCCTAGCAGAGTGGTCAAAGATCTGATTGTTTTCGCGACAGTTCTCCATCTCTCTCCATTCGTGGAACTACGTATACGTTCAAAAAGGAAAGAAGGAGAAGGTTATTAACAACAAGAATGAGCAACAATCGCACCCACTTTTCACACCAACATCTCACAATACCTCAACATTTCCAATAGCCTCGAAAAACGATTCCTTTGATTTGCCCATTTCCGAACTTCAAACACATTTTAAATTCAGTGTTGATTGACATGACGCCGATATTAATGACGTCATTGATTTACGGAAAATTTAATCAACTTTTCATTAAAAGTTAATAGGTAAGTTACTTTTGATCTGATTTTCTATTAGGTAATTAATATAAAATACGTGAATTTTTCGTTAATTACGATTTAAATAGCAGTTTTTTTTTATTGAATTTTGAAGTAAATAAGTACGTAGGTATATTAACTTTTTTATAGTCCCTCAATTTGATCGCTACAAAAGCTGCTCCCTATAAAGTAGGTATTTAGGGAAACCGTATAAAAAAGAACAAAATTATAGTCATTCTAGCCTTTATAGACGACAGACTTTTGAATTCGTGTATTGTTAATTAACCTTTACATTAACTTCGTGTATCGGCAATTTCAACAAACAATTGCGAAGAAAAGTTAATCAATAGCAACGGACAATTTTTTTTGGTTTATTATAATCCAACTAACGGATTTGTGCCCGGTTAATGGCAATAGACTCGCCCCCTATTACTTGGGACCTAAACATACCGGCGAAATGTGGGTTTACATCAGTACAACTCTGCCTAACCCTTCAGGGAATACAGATGTATGTTATGTTATGAGTTTTTATAATCCAACAAACAAAGAAACAAATACGCAACTAACCCAGTACATTCAAACAGTGTGATAACACAATATAGATTTAAAGTGAGTAGCAGCATTATAATGACAGTCTTTTGAGTGGTTCTTTCAAGCACTACTTAAGAATTTAATTCAATTACATGTAATGGTCTCATGAGAACGAAGCGATAGATTTTGTATTGTCTATAATATGGTACATAAAGGGTTAACCAACTACAAACAAAACGAAATTAAATTCAACCTAACCCGTTTTGAGATTGAACCATAAACTACTAATAAGCACGCCGTCCCGCTGACAGCACGATACGTCAAGTTGACATATCGTGTAAAAACGTGCCGTAATCATTTTTCGGAAACATAGGTGCAAACGAGAAATGAAACTGTTCACGATTTTATTATTTACAGCTTTTTATACTGGTTAGCCGCCGAAACTAGCATCTCAATTGGATTAACTTTCTAATTATGGTTGATGCCTCACTAGTCTAGTTGTCTCAAGCGCGACTGCTACGCTTGAGGTCCTGGATTCGATCCCCAGGTCGAGTAAGTGTTAAGTGGCTCGGAGTCTGGATTTGTGCCCGGTTAATGGAAATAGGCTAGCCGCCTATTACATGGGACCTAAACATACCGGCGAAATGTGGGTGTACATGAGTACAACTCTGCCTAACCCTTCGGGGAATACAGGCGTGATGGTATGTTAACTATGGTTGAGACAGCATATCAAGATGAAACGTGCACCAGACTTTAAGTTAGACCTTTTTTATCACAGATAGGATTGCGCTTGACCACAACTTGCCTGATGTTAAGCAACGAAGTGGTCTACGATGGAGCGCGCTTGCCTAGAAGATACCTATTCACACCGTCTTGAAGACACCCAAACCTCTCTAGACCTCTGTCTCTCCACTGTGAAAATGACATACAATTTCATGCAGTAGTTTTTGCGTGTAACACTTAAAAATATACAGACAGAGAGACAGACAAACAGAACATATTATTTTTACATAAATAAGATTAAACACTAAGCAATTACCCAAAATACCCACACAGCGAGTGGTGTAATGTGACCGGCCAAATAATTATTGTTGTTAAACTAGCAGATTATAATAATTATAGTTAATTGCAGCGTGGAAATGCTGATTTGTGATCAAACCAGAATTAGGGACTTATTGTTCTAGACTTTCTATGCAAAATTCGCTGATTGAGAGATTGAATACATGGTCACTGTCATAGTCTATATTTAATTAAACGATTGCAATAAATGGCACTGGAATGGCGTTCTGTGATTTTTACTTACCCCTATGGAAAAAAGGTATGAGTGTATGAATGACATTAGTAAATTATATATTATTGTTTAAATGACGAACATAACATTAGCATATTTTTGTTCCGCTTATTTTTTTTATCTCATTTTCAACTCATTTAATGTCCCACTACTATGCACACGGAACGGTCCTCTCAAATTCAGACTTGAGGTGCTGGGTTTGATTTCCAAGTAGAGTGTTATTGTTTTTTCTATGAAATTCTCAGTAGCATCTCGGAGCTTGGATTTACGCCCGGTTAATGGCAATAGGCTTGCCTCTGATTACATAAGACCTAAACATACTGGCAAACTGTGGGTGAACTTTAATTACAACTCTGCCTAATCCTCTGTTAATAACAGGCGCGATGGTATATTATTGTTAAACTTATCGATCAAATTTTTATGAGTTTATTTTTGAAAGGTGAAATGTCTAATTCTTTTCAGTAAAAAACATAATAAAGCTCACCCTTTCTCTTATCAACGGATACCTAAATTAGGGAGCGGGCTGATAAAAAGCCCAGCGCTGTAAAAAGTAACAACCTTCATTGATGAACGTCGTGACGAAGCTTTTTGGATCTTATCAACCTTTTTACTATAACCTCGTCGTTTCCTACCCTTTTTCAATAGGAAATTTAGCTGTAAAGAAATCTATGTAGTAACAGGAATTTTCGCTGCATTTAAACGTTGCGTGCCGAAATGAGGGTACATTAAAATTCCGTTGTTATTAATTAGTAAGTGTTGACATGAAGGGTCTTGGTTCATTTATAAATTCTATTTTCTTTTATGTTTTGTGGGGTATTAATAGGATAGTATTTTCAATGGCATCTTTATTAAATATACATACTACGTAAAAAAACAAGTTTTCTGATGATATATACTCGTATATATATATTTTTGGTCAATTGGAGTCTAACTTGTTTTTTGTTTGTTTTGTATGGGGTTATTGGTTCACGTCGGTAGTGCAATGGGTGGGTTTTGAACCGGCGACCACATGATCGCAACTAATGATCTTGGGGGACAAACAACTATTTCCATATAATCATCCTTTCACGCAAAAGAGTTCCGTGCTGAGGCTATATCATTATCATTAGCATCATCACCTATCATTATATTTTTCCACGCGCTGGGCACTTAATGAGACAGATTAGGTTATAGACAACCACTCTGACCTACAGGAGATTGGTAAATTACACTAAACGATATTTGTCTTCATCGTTTAGGCGCTTTAAGACTTAATTTCATCAACTTAACACAATGGTAATACACCCTCAATAGGTCCCACTAACAGAGCTAATGATATTTATTTCTGTAAAAAAAGCTTACTAGCAATGTGGGTCACACATTACTAGTATTCTTGTTAACTCCTCGTGCTAAGCTAAATGCTGGTGTTACGAGTGGGTTCACGTCGGTAGTGCAGTGGGTGGGGTTCGAACTGGCAATCTCATAATCGCAAGACCGATGCCTTAGCCATTAGGCTACCGCCGCTTGTAAATTGTAAATAATTCGATGTTTTTTTTAAAAGCTAAGTTAATTCCGCTGTATACTGTTCCATGTACTATGGGGCAGTCCATATTGTTGTTACAAGTTATTTACTACGGGTACTTCCGAAAACAATGATGTCTCGGAAGTACCTGTTAGCCGGATACTGAAGGCAATATAGCCATCGCCTTTCACACTAAATATATTGTATAAGCAAAACCACAAACTAACGTCTAACATAAACATAACATACCATCACGCCTGTATTCCCCGAAGGGTTAGGCAGAGGTGTACTTAATATACACCCACAGTTCGCCGGTATGTTTGGGTCCCATGTAATAGGGGGCGAGCCTATTGCCATTCACCGGGCACAAATCCAGACTCCGAGCTGCTACTGAGAATTTCATAGAAAGACTCAATAACACTTTGCTCAACCTGGGGATCGAACCCAAGACCTCTAGCGTAGCAGTCGCGATTGGGACCACTAGACCAACGAGGCAATCGACTAATCTCATAAAATATGCGTCGAGAAATAAACATAACAGTTAACTAAACGTCAACGTGCTATTAGTACAAATGAGTGTCCTTGGGTGTCCTAGAATAGATATTATTTTAGAGCAAACACTCCAAAATAGTCTAGACGCCTAACGGTTAGTGCCTAAAGCAAATTTGAATTTTACATTAGTTACTACTGCTAATTTGTGTAAACATGACTCGTTTATTAAGGGGTTACAATTTTGAGATTTTTAAGTGTTACTTGTTTTAATAATGAGTCGTAATTTACCTTAAACCCACTTATTTATTCCTACTGTCTTATTATAGCAACGAGACAATTGTTAATTGTTGTTGACAATTTATTGTTGTTACAACAATAATAATCTAAACTCAAGTGAAATCTATTCATTCATCTATTTATAAGTCTTTTCACGATGCCTTCCTACCTCAGCGTCCATCACTTTTCTCAGAACTGTGTATAAAATATACAGGAAATTTTTTTAAGCAGTGCGCAAAAAGAATTTGGTGGTTCAATATCAGTAATAGAACACATTTCCATGATTTTTTCAAAACTTTTTTTTTTTAATTTTATCCGGCTTAAAATCAGCAAAATATGGACGTAATAATAACAATAGGCGCGCGCGGTGGACCATGGCTACAGCGGGGGTGCACCCGGGGGCGCGGTGGCGGGGTGGCGCCTGCGCACCTCAGGGGTGGCCGCCCGCCAGTCCGCTCCGAGCACGCGCTGCCGTGACGTCGCGTCTAATCGCTTTCCCGCGCAAGCCCCGCGCCTACCGGTCACGGTGTAAGCGTGTTTTATGGTGCCAGTGTACGGAGTGTATTTAAAAAGTGCTTAAAATTTACGAGTAGCTCGCAGAATGTAGGTATGCCACGGAGAGCATACTCGCATGCCAGCCCATGGGATCTGTAACCCCACGGTCTCTAATGAAAGACCAAAACCCAGAACCACCCCAAGACTTAAGAGAGTGGCTTCTAAATCACCGCGAAGTCAACATCTTGCCGATGGATGTTGCATTGATCACATGTGTGGGACTGTACAATGTACCTACCTTGGTGGTCATTCAACAATTATTAAAATACGGTGTTTAGTGACATTTAGGGGTAAGCAATTATTTTTAATTAACAATTTTAGCGAATAAGTTATTTTTGATTGAACATTATTGTAAATAGATTGTAAATAGTGCAGTGATAGCCTAGTGATATGACCATTGGACTGCCTAGTCAAAGGTCTCGAGTTCGAATCCAAAGCACGCACCTCTGACTTTTCGAAGTTATGTGCGTATTAATAATTAATTATCACGCGCTTAAACGGTGAAGGAAAACATCGTGAGGAAACCTGCATGCCTGAGAGATTTTCTTGACGGCATGTGAAGTCTGCCAACCCGCAGTAGGCTAGCGTGGCGGACTATAGCCTAATCCCTCTCGTACTGAGAGGAGACCCTTGCCCAGCAGTGAGACAATGTAATGGGTTGATGATGATGATGATTATTGTAAATAGCTACTTAGTTGATTCCAATTTTATTACGCCTTACGGTCAATGTACTGATACAATGTAACCCGCCGTACCTACGACGGCGACGGTGTCGAGTCGAACGAGCGCACAGCTGATGTGTTAGTACTTAAACACGCCCGCTTCGCCGCGCGCTGGCGAGTTAGCCATGAAAATCTGTTTCAAAGTAGACACCGTTCGTTAACGATAACTTTATTTTTATGTACTAAGACATATCAAAATAAAAAATTGGTGTTTAATGAAATTCGTTTAAGTTTAATTAGTCAAAGTTTGTGCACTGAATAAAAGGTAATCCTGTATAAACTTACTCAAGATTAGATCATAATTATGATCTAATCTTGAGTAAGTTTTCTAAGTATTCTAACTTTTCACAAAGAACTGAATTTTCTAATTAAAGAAAATTTCTAGTGAAAGAAAATTCGATCTCAGGCAGGGTTTGAACCTGCGTCTCTCTGGTTAAGTACACCAGACGCTTTGCCAACTAAGCTACCAAGACCACTGCCTGTGATGTCGAATTTCTCTTCCACATTCTACGTCTTGAGGCGACATCAGCACCATCTATTATTTTTCTTTCACTAGAAATTTTCTTTAATTAGAAAATTCAGTTCTTTGTGAAAATTTCGCAATATTTAATGCTAAAAAATAATAAAAAATAAGTATTCTAACTTTGTTTCAGTATTATTATTAGTTTTTATATTATCCCTTCATTAAACCAAAATCCATTTCATCACATTCTTTTAAAACTCCATAAAATTACTGTATACAATTTAATGTTGTATTAAAGTTCAATTCAATTCTTAACTGGCCTTTTCCTGGGTCCAGCCGTAAAATTTTATATCGATAGGAAACAATTTTTTAAATATATGAAATGCTGGTACTGTAAAAGGTTTTATACCAAAAGAGAGCGATCTTTTGTCATAACTTAAGTACCTACCCATTGGTCTTTTCCAGAAAATGTACCGAGCAATTCTCGATTGACTGACAAGGCAATATAACTTTTCTAGTATAAAATAGAATTTATTCATTTATGGAATAGTTGGAAATGTAGTTTATTTATGAAAGGTGACATTGTTTCTAGAATATAGATTAGTTATTACCTTTACAATTGACATTGTCTTCGAAAATGAATTTTATATTCTTAAAAACGTTTACCATTAACTTATTTTTTTTAGTATACAAGCATCCAGTCTAGAAATAATATCAAACTATCTTCTGTGAGCAATATTTTTTCATTAAAACTACCTCACTTTTTTCCAAACTCCTCTTTGTATTTTTGATCAAGGAGACTACATCTGTAATGACAAATTGGCATTCTGTCATAAGCCATGCCGTAGTATGAAACAAAAAATAATTTAAAACAAGAATTTTAAATCAACGCGTTTTTTATCGTGCTGCCTAAACTAGAGAGGTCCCATATCACTAAATCTTCATTTAAAAAAAATCTGGACACTATTTCCACATTTGGAATAAAACCTTTGTACATTTTTCACGCGTTCAGTATCATAACGCAAACATACACGCCTGTCGGATCCATTCCTCTATTACTGAAAAACAAAGTGTGACCCTTTTGGCACTCCCACATTTTCTAAACTCTATCGTAAAGATTTAAGAATCATTTTCGTTCGGCAATCGAATTTTTTGTCTTGACAAAGCCTTTCAGTCGGATAGTGACATACAAATATGTTATTGAATCGCAGAGAAAGGTGAGTTTTAGTTTTTGTGCGCAACCCGATTTAAGGAAGGGTCACCGAGCTGATCAATGACAAGTTGTTTTTGGAAATAATCTCTTTTGACTTGGTCACTTTTATTCGGCTATTAGCAGTGCCCATTATTTCAGAAATTATTGTTAGTGATGAATGACATGATATTTTTGTTAACATACCATCACGCCTGTATTCTCTGCAAAGTTGGGCTGATGTGTACTGCGATGTACCCACAGTTTGCTGGTATGTTTAGATCCGGCGTAATTGGGGCGAGCCTGTTGCAATCTGCCGGGGTCAAATCAAACTTCCGAGCAGCTTTTACATAATCGACCGTTAGACTAAAAGGGCAGCGATTCATTTATTTTAATTATATTTTGAAAGTCTCTAATTGCAAAGCAAAAACGAATAAGTCAACCAGTACTCATAGACTATAGGCTTGTACTTTTCTGAAGAAGAACAGTGCCTTGTGATGAGTTGATTTTCCAGTAGTTTTTAATTAGCCTATAAATTTTTCCCAAAGTCTATTCTATCTTTTTAAAAAAACCTAAAATCATAAATTTTACCCTTAAAATTAAAACAACTTTCCACTAATCATATATGTTACATTAAAATTAGTTCACCCCTTTCGGGGTGAATACGTCAAACAGAGCTACTTTCGCATGTATCATGGCATGGATATTTAAATGGATTTTAACAGTCGAAGTCACTTGCTTAATGTCTGCGCACGAGACGTCACCGTCAACTGACCACCTAATGCTGACAAATGATAGGTTTATTTTAATTTAATGACATCATTTTGGTGGCTATTCTGTGGCCAAGAATTAAGCCTGTTGGTTCAGTTTAAGTTCCAATTAATATTTCACATCGAAACATTAATTCATGCTTTAGGGAAAATTTTTATTTTGGCAGGGTTCGGCCAGGTAAGACACAGATTTTTACTGTTTTTTTTAAATGTTTATTTATTTATTTTTATTTATTTTATTTATTCGCTGGTTTATCATGCATAAACATCTTTTTGATACTGATAAGAAATAGGTATGACGGTATCGCACAGCTTGACACATTTTTTTTAAATCTGTTTGTATTTTCTTCTTTTCTTAAGATAATGAAACTTTTTGTGCTCAACAAATCTCTAAATGTCAGCTAATAGCTAATAATTATCTAGTAATTAGCAACTATCCACAAGCATATCATATTATTTTAATTTGTTATTAGTCTTTAAGCTTAAAACAGGTAAATAAATAAATCAAAAATTTTATAGTACGAATAATCCTTATGGGTCGTCCGCCGCTTGGGGAGGCGACAGAGTATGTCGGACTTGTACCAAGTCCGACTGAAAGCCACACTTGCCTAATCTTCGGCCATGACATTCGTGACGTGCCCATGATGCTTAAACACCGAGACATAAATGTTAATATTTATTTTATTTCTACAAATAGATATTTTAAAGACAGTATTTTATAACATAACATAACATACCATCACGCCTGTATTCCCCGAAGGGTTAGGCAGAGGTGTACTTAATGTACACCCACAGTTCGCCGGTATGTTTGGGTCCCATGTAATAGGGGGCGAGCCTATTGCCATTAACCGAGCACAAATCCAGACTCCGAGCTGCTACTGAGAATTTCATAGAAAAACTCAATAACACTTTGCTCGACCTGGGGATCGAACCCAAGACCTCTAGCGTAGCAGTCGCGATTGGAACCACTAGACCAACGAGGCAGTCTTTTATTGTTTTTATAATTAATGGCGCATTTCCTACCTGTTATGCTCTGAGAAGAAATGCCGAAATAAACTCAAAGAAATGATGTTTGAAATAAAATAATTTAAAAGTAGCTTTCCGCCCGCAGCTTCGCCCGAGTTTGTACATATTCGGTTATGTTTTTGCATTTTTATTATGGATCCCTGTTTTTTTAAAATGTTATATAGCCTATGTCATTCAGTGAAGATGCAGCTTCCTTATGGTGAAATAACTTTTGAAATCGGTCCAGTAGTTTTTGTGTGAATACATTACAAACATACATACAAAAACACAAATGTTTCCTCTTTATAACTAGAGTTTAGATATTATGATATTGTTTATTTCGGCCATCTAAATAAAAGAAAATAAGTGGTTTTGTGCAAGGCCCAGTAGAAAAAAATATACCCGCTAAGTCTTTTCAACCGACTTCAAAAAGGAGGAGGTTCTCAATTCGTCTGTGTTTTTTTTTTTTTTTTTTTTTTTTTTTTTGTATGTTTGTTACGCGATATCTCCGCCAGTTGTGGACTGATTTTAATGATTGTTTTTTTGTTTTGTAGGTCATACTTCAGAGGTGGTCCCGTTCAAATTTTATCGAAATCGATTAAGCATTTTTGAAAATATCAACAAAAATCTAAAATTTGTTTACATCGATGATATTATCGTTTACTCCGAAACATCGCTGTCTTATTGCAGCAGTGCGTTTAGTTGGCTAACAAGTACTTCTAAACAAACTTTCCACTAAAAATTACAAAATAAAATTACTTTTAACAAAAAAGTTAAACCGCCTTCAAAAAATAATAAAATAATTTTGTCTGTAACAGTTTGGGAAGTCGGTGGCGAAAATAAAAGACCCACTCAAATAGAAGTCACCGACTTCCCAAACTGTTACAGACAAAATTATTTTATTATTTTTTGAAGGCGGTTTAACTTTTTTGTTAAAAGTAATTTTATATTCTTTACAAATTTCACGTGGTACGCTTTGAAAAGGCGAAACTCGATAACATCACTCCATAAATAACATTGCTTAACAATTTTTCTTTAATGGTCAGCTCATGGGCGTTACTTCTCACGCATACCTGCCATGCACCATAAATCAACCAAATAAATCCTTTCAACTTTCTTGCAAACGTAAGGAATTCATTCGTAATATTATATTTCCTGAAAAAACCTGCCTTACATGGTAATAGGGTATAAGCGTTTTGCGACGCATTGCGACGTATGAGGCATGTGTATTTTGTTTTTATCTTCTTTTTACTTACAATACCGAGCCTATTGCAATACAATAAAATTTTTATTTAGAATTGACTGCCTCATTAGTCTAGTGGTCCTAAGCGCAACTGCTTCTCTAAAGGTCGTCAGGCCGAGCAGTGTTGTTGAGATGAAATTATCACTAGCAGCTCGGAGTCTGGATTTGTGCCCGGTAATTGTAATAGGCCTAAACATACCGGCGAACTTTATATCTGTGTGTTCTTGGTTGAGGGAATAAATATTTTTTCTTTCTTTCTTTCTTTTTTCTAACCTAACCTAACCTAACCCTTTGGGAAATGCAGGCATGATGGTATGTTTAATATATGTAATATAGAGTAATACAGAATGTTGTTACTCTATATTACAAGTTCTATAAATAAATTGATCTCATTAATGAAATAACCGCTCCGAAGTAGCTTTATGCAAAATATTGTTCAAGGTCTTCGGAGAAAAGAAACATGATTTCCCAAACGACTTATTAAATTAAAAGATGTTTCATAAATTTCAACGAATTTTTCAAATAACTGGTGTTTTCTGGTCCTGACCATTTTTCACGAGTTTTTATAAGCCTTCTTTAATTTAATACTTTTAAGGAAATTATTTGGGAAAAGACCAATAAAAATATTGTTGTGGAGTAATTGAAAAGTTTAACGTCCTGCAATAAAATGGTTTTAGAATCTTAAATAGACTTAACTCTAAAGCGGACGCATTTTCTGTTGTATACTTATATAATTTATTTATTTGTTATTGGAAAACCAACAGCTATACAATCCAAATAAACAATTAGTTTAAGTTACATTAAGCCAATTACAGGTTTTCACGTATAATGATGGGATAAGTTTCTAGAAATCTTAACGAACACTAGTATGCACGAAACACAAAGCGATCAATAGAATTAACAATAATGTCTTATAATATAATATCTTAAAAAAATATATGAGCTAAAATTACTGGAAAAAGTCCAGGTTAAGTCGATTACGTACCATAACGCTATTAGTAGTAAATGGGTCAAATGAAAACTCCTTACATAATTTATTAAAGCTTAAATAATATTAATAAAGTGTGAAAAAGAGGATTACATACGATATATTTTTTTTTTTTTAAAAAAAAGCTTACTAGCAATGTGGATCACACATTTCTAGTATTATTGTTAACCCCTCGTGCTAAGCTAAATGCTTGTGTTACGAGTGGGTTCACGTCGGTAGTGCAATGGGTCGGGTTCGAACCGGCAACCACATGATCGCAAGTCTGACGCCCTAACCATTAGGCTGCCGCCGCTTTTTGAATTACCATTGAACTGCTATGTCAAGTAACGCTAGAAGTCCTAGGTTCGTTTCCTAGTTCAAGCAGTGTTATTGAGTATTATTCTATAAAATTCTCAGTAGCAGTTCGGAGTCTTGATTTATGCCTAGTTGGTGGCAAAGGCTCGCCCCCATATATGGAACCTAAACATACCCGCGAAGTGTGGATTAGTAGGTATAACTCTGCCTCATCTTTAGGGGAGTACAGGCGTGATAGTATGTTATGTGCGCAAAGTCATACGCTTGAATTGAAATCAATCAATGGGGTTCAATAGTCATGAACGCATTAAAAAACTATAATAAGTCGCTTAAATTGCAAAGGAAAATATCGTGGAAAAAATTGCATGACTGACAGTCTTTTTCGACGGCGCGTGAAGTCAGCTTTTCTTTTCTTACCGACTTATTTTGAAACAGTTTAATGAAATAAATAAACAAGCATTGAAAGTACTTGCAAAAAATATTGGCCCTAAAACTCGTCCTTGCGGAAGACCAAACACAATTCTTGTAATCTCCTGTTATTTCGTTTACAAAACACACTGTCTTTAATGTACATGTATTGTTTTCAAACAATAGCTTGAATTCAATTACTCAGAAATTTAATTAAGCACCGAATATTCATTGCAACAGCATGCAGTCTTAACAAATGCATGGCTGTTTCTATATCAGTTAAGTTTCTTTATTTGCATAAGTTTCCAAGTTTCAGGATGGCATTGCCAAGTTGTTTAAGTAGCTTTTGTTTCAGTTTTATTGACTGTAATAACTTAAATATTACATTAGTTTATAAAACAGTAACAAATGTCCTAGAAGGAGGGTAATGTTTCCTTTTTATTCTTATTTTCAAATTGCACTGTTACTACCTAAAGTATCTTTTTGATCTCTAAATATATGTTTGCCCTTGAGCACATTTTCTTCCCATAGTTTAAGAAGACACGTACTAGTCGTTTAGTTTAAAATTATGTATTTCCTTGCATTACCTTTTTAGATTTTCGGACTTATAACAAAACCCAGACTGCCTCATTAGTCTAGTGGTCATTAGCGCGACTGCTACGCTAGAGGTCCTGGGTTCGATCTCAAGGTCGAGCGAAGTGTTATTGGGTTTTTCTATGACATTCTCAGTAGCAGCTTGGAGTCTGGATTTGTGCCCGGTTAATGGCAATAGGCTCGCCCCCTATTACATGGGACCTAAACATACCGGCGAAGTGTGGATGTATATTAGTACACCTCTGTCTAACCCTTCGGGGAATACAGGCGTGATGGTATGTTATGTTTTTTAACAAAACCCAGTATTTTTTTATTGAAAATATCGTTTTTGATATGTTGTGGATTTGTGGATGGAAATCCTATATAAATCCAATAGATTTCACTTATAATTAGAAAATTTGCAAGTTAGATCGGTTAATGTAAATACGCGGAGCTCCTTTAATTCAAATATAGGTCAAAACATGAATAATATTAGGGGCCTAAGCATGCTGAGCAAATACTAGATTATCTCTCCCTAGTTTAGCGGTACAGCATAATATATACAGTTAGACAATTTTGTTTTTGACGATTATATACGAACAATTATACTAAAAAAAACGTGCTGTACGCACGGTTACACATCAAGCGATACTTAAGGCCAGCCTATACTGGATTTGTATAGCTTTATGTGTAGCCATTTGTACGTATTCCTAACAAATTTCAAAGTTCAAAGTTATTATTTATTCATGTGTATGTTTATAAGGTACTTACCTTCTCAAATACTTCATGGGTACACTATAAAAATGTACACTGTGTCAATTTCTGTTGGTGCAATATATGGCACACTCTATTAATATATCCATAGAATGTACTCTTCTTTGTGTTCCACTGTAGAATAGTAGTACTTAGTTACTATTGTCTGCAAACCCTGCAGTTTCACTTATAAAAATGAACGAAAACTTGTTGTGATAAAAGAACACTCGTGTACGACGTTATTTATAGTTTTCGTATTTAATAGTAGAATTCGGATCATCATACGGATCATTGATACGGATCTTGATTGGCCAATATATTTACTGTTGCAGTAGTAGAATTCTATTAGATCTATTAAGTACGGTCGCCAGCACATCAAGTTACCACAAAATGTCAAATTTTCTCAATCGATTTTGAACTTAATAATCAACACATTAAGGTTTAAAATCATTTGGAGAAATTTGACAGTTTTGTATAACCTGATGTGCTGGCTGTGACTGTACTTGGTAGCATTACTAGCACATAATAATTCTAAGTTTCATTTTTTTTATCTAAAATAATAATTTGACTGTGCTGGGCCACGAATTCGCTTTCGGTTCCTACACCAGACTATTGCTTTAGCTAATTAAGCATTTTGTATCAATAATGAGTCGTTTGGCCTTACTATCAAGGAAAATTAATTTTATACTCCAATTAAATTTAAAGTGCAGTGCTAAATTAAATACACAAGACAACTGAAAGTGAGAATTAAGTGAGATTGCAGAGTTGCAAACATTTTGGGCGCGAAGCCAAAACGAAGAACTGGTATTATTAATAGCATAATTCAAACGAAATCCGAACACAGACGCGGATGCTGCGGCGTGGATGTGCGGATGTGCGGATGCATCGGATACCCGGAATTGTGAAACTCGCTTGCAGATTATTTATCGTCGCGCTGTGACATGAGCTGCGATTGTGCAGCCACAGTAATAGGATGGGATGCGTTCGCAAACATTTGAACAGTTGTAGAGGATTCGCGTAGTGGAAATTACCTAATTAGGATACAATGACAATTGTAATCTAGTTGAGTCTCCTATTTTCTCTACCCTACTATTTAGCTCTAAAGTTCTGAAATTTCATAAGAAAAATGCGAGACAAAATATTATTTAAAAACACGTTCTTTTTTAGAAAATAACGAAAGAACTTTTAAATGTTATACTTTTAAATCCTACCTTTTTCTTACCTATAAAATTTTAATTGACAATGTTTTTTTTAAATAAAAAAAACATTGTCGTTGTTCCTAAGATGTATACCTAATCCTATCATATAAATAAAAAAGTGTAGTTTTCCTAGCTGTTTTCAACCGACTTCAAAAAGGAGGAGGTTCTCAATTCGTCTGTATGTTTTTTTTTTTTTTTGTATGTTTGTTACGCGATATCTCCGCCAATTGAAGACCGATTTTAATGATTGTTTTTTTGTTTGGTAGGTTATACTTCAGAGGTGGTCCCGTTCAAATTTTATCGAAATCAGTTGAGTTGTTTTGAAAATATCAACAAAAATCTAAAAATTGTTTACATCGATGATATTATCGTTTACTCCGAAACATCGCTGTCTTATTGGAGTAGTGCGTTTAGTTGGCTAACAAGTCCTTCTAAACAAAACTTTCCACTAAAAATTATAAAATAAAATTACTTTTAACAAAAAAGTTAAACCGCCTTCAAAAAATAATAAAATAATTTTGTCTAAAACAGTTTGGGAAGTCGGTGGCGAAAACAAAAGACCCACTCAAATAGAAGTCACCGACTTCCCAAACTGTTTTAGACAAAATTATTTTATTATTTTTTGAAGGCGGTTTAACTTTTTTGTTAAAAGTAATTTTTAGGTAAGCTAACGGTTTTTTTTTGTATTAAATGTTTTAACGATGTTGAACACTTAAACTTGAACTTCTGTAACGTGAACTGTATCTGTAAACATTCCATAGGTCCAACTTTACAGTCCATAACTCGCTTATTTGACTTAACAAAATCTGATTTCAACTTACACAATTCTTTAGGAATGTTCACTTAATCCTAAGCCCATTTTCAAAGAGTATTAACAGAGTGGCCCTCACACCACACGCACATTCCTACATAAGGTACACGGAAATCCCGTGTTTTTATTTACTTGATTATCTTATCCAACTTAAAAAGGCAAAGCACTGCACGTCACTGAAGCATTGCGAAGATGGATCAGTGTGGTAATCTGCGGATTAAGTTAAGCCGATGAGCGTTGGGCGTCCGGCGTTTCTTCTATCTTGGATAATGAAGATGCTTGGTGTTTCATGCTGAATTTTCATCAGTTTTATATGTATGTTTTTGACGCCTAAGCATATTATTTATAATTAAGATTTCTGCGCCCTTGGTGGATAATATATTTCTTACAACCGGAGCAGGCTTTGTTAAAAAAGTACATGAAAAAAAAAACTTTTAAGTCATTCTTATAAACAAAGACATTGAACAAGAATAAATAAAAAGAAATAGATAAAACAATTCATATGTCATCAAGGGCACGGGTCTCCTCTCAGAACGCACGAAACGTTTTGCGTCTACATTTATAGTGCGTACTGCTCTATCGTGGAACTCGTTACCGGAATCTTTGTTCCCTGAGACCTACAATTTGGGTGTCTTCAAGACAAGAGTGAATAGGTACCTTCTAGGCAAGCGCGCTCCATCGTAGACCACTTCGATGCTTAACACCGGGCAAGTAGTGGTCAAGCGTAAGCCTATCAGTGATAAAAAAAAAGAACTCTGGCCTTTAGGACTTGGACTTAGGAACCCAGAACTTCAAACTTAGTAGGTTACGCTTACGTCCACGAGACTAATACGGAAGTTAGCAACAGTTTATTTAAAAAAAACATTGGATAACACCGTTTCCGTTTAACTCTTACGGGCCTGCTAACAATCGTTGCAGTAAATTTTGATTTCAATCCCAGATACGGCTAATTGAATATTGAGAGGAACACTTACACTCGGTGATCCAATAAATCTGTGCCGCTAAAATTGCACCGAGATCCGAGATGATTTGTATTGCAGATTATGTTGTAATGGCATGTATATTTTTGAAATTAAAAGTGCATTGGTAGCCTTGAGATAATAATATGACCATTGGACTGCCAAGTCAAAAGTCTAGAGTTCGAATCTAAGGCATGCACAGAGGGGATCACATTAATATTTAGATCATCGTTTAATAATATCATCAGCTTAATAAAATTCATATTGAGCAATTTCAGGTTACCTATTTAATTTAGTACCTACCGGAAACACTGCAGCCTAGAATTCTGGGTTCTTTTAATCTTCAGCAAACACAAGGGTGCGGACGATTAAGGATTAGCAACTCTGCAGTTTTGCAGGTATCTGGGCTAGACACGTAGCTCGTCCGCTCGTTTTCCGAAATAAACAAAAAAAATACATACAGAAATGTATGAAGGAATCAAAATAAGTCACCAAGTTGCATTCTGTAGATACTGGCTTTACGCGTAACAAAACTTAGCAAGTTTTCATGTATCTAACCCTTTAAAAGTTCACACTGAAATTTCTCATATCAATATGAAAAATATGTGTAATAAAAACAGCTCATAAATTGTAGAATAACAACAATAAATTGGTTTAATTCCTTTGCAAGCGGTCATAACTCGTAACACACATTTTTCAGGCGATATATTACCTCAAAGTGTGACAGTTTACAAAGTTATTACATTTTCAGGCAAATATCGGTAACAATACGGCGGTTTTAATTTAAATTATCTGATCCACATAAAAAATGAAGTACCATTAACTATACCACCGAGAAGTGACAGCATGGCCATATGAAGATAGTGTCCTTTGACTTATAGATGGAAATGAAGAAATAAAAGCAGATTTATTTTTTAACAAAATACAAAAAAACCTACGGTGTTAAATTTAATAAATTGATGTATATTTATTTATGTACGTACTTCAAAATTGCTGGACCGATTTTGATAAAAAAATAACATTCAAATTAGACCAAAGTGATCCAGTGCATTAGACAGGGATCGGATAAGAAAAAAAAACAGTAAACAACTAGTCTTCGAATTGAATACTCATGGCTAAGACAGGGTAGTGTAAGTCGGGACATCTTTTCATTAATAAAAGTATCACGAGCTTGTGGTTTAGTAATAACTCCGCTAACAACTGCAAGGTTAAGTTGCTTTTGCTACGGTCACTGTATGGTACAATAACCATTAGCACATCGAGACCTCTCCTTGCATCGTAGACCACGTAAAAACGTCAGTCCTGGCTGACATACAAACATCAATGACCATCATTAGTGATCGCCAATATAGCGCCATCCCACTCACAAAACCTAAAATTACTTTAAAATATAAAATAAATAAAAACAAACACCTCAAAAAAAAATTTATATCGCAAATGAAAAAGTATACAAAACATTGTTGTTGATCATAATACTTAAGAAATATGTTGTTAATTTATGATTGCTCGATCATCTTCTATAATAAAATAATTTGTAGTTGGGCTTTTTATCTGTTCATAAAATGAAAATAAAATTTGTTATAATAGGCTTGTAACGTATTGACATAGTTTACGTAATGGGCCTTAGGCGTTTTTCATACAGCGCGCGTTAAAATTACAGTTTGTTGTTATTTAGCATACTCACAGTCGGCGGCGGACAATACGTTTGGTGTGAACAATGCCTTAAAGTCAAATATTTTATTTCAGTAAGATCACTTTACGGCGTTGTTCACACCAAACGTATTGTCCGCCGCCGACAGTGAGTATGCTCCAAAGCGACAGCGGACTACGTAATAGCGTAAGTCGGTTCGGTGTGAACGAAAGTTAAATATATATGGAAAAGCGATAAACTACGTAACGCGCGCTCACAGTCAGCGGCCGACAATACGTTTGGTATGAACAACGCCTACAGGTACTATTAAAATGTCAAAAATATCCAGGTTCCAAATAGTCGGTGGAGAAGAGCAAGCGAGAAACTCCGTAGATACTCTTCCACTTCAAATTGTGTTCAAACAATGTGAGAATTTATCGGTTTGTATTTTTTAGGCACTTTCCATGCAAAGATTATCAAGTTATTTTAGTGAAGGAAAAATACGAAAGACGACACATCAAAGACATAAATTATATAATATGAAGGCAAATTTCTACCTGGCCAGTTGGGACTCGCGGTGGCTTAGCGGTAATAACGTCTGGTGTACCTAAACAGAAGACGCAGGTTTGAATCCTGCCCGCAGTCGTATTTTTCCTTCACTAAAATAGCTTAATTCAAATTCAAAATAATTTATTTCGGAAACAAGTCCATATAATGTTAGTAGTAGTACAGCTTAGTCTAGTGTTAGTATTAAATTTAATTAAAATATTAAAACACATATTTTGGCCTAGCGGGTCTGAACTCTTACCCAACTACGTAAGAGGGGGGAGTCCCACCGGTCTAAAAACACATTCAGGATGCCATTGGAGGAGGAGCGCAAGCGCGCCATCATGGAGGCCCATCGCTTCCGCATGATCGCGGCGAACCCATCGACGCGCGCTTCCGCAAACATCCCTGACGCACTACATCGCCACGGCAGCCCCAAAAGCACCCTGAATGCGTTGTTATACTGAACGCGCAGGTCGCTGTATGCCCGCTGGGTATACTTGGTCCAAAGGCTGCACGTGTAAAACGACTGGCAGAAGGCCCTAAAAAGCGTTATCTTGACAGACTCGGTACAGCGTGCAAACCTGCGGGCCAGCATGTTGCAACGGACAGCCAGCGACCTGCGCTCCCTATCTATGTCTACGTTGTCTTTTAAGTCATCAGTGACCCAATGACCCAAATACTTAAACCTCGTAACCCGACCTAGCGGAGACCCATTGAGTGAGAGATCAGGCAGCTGTTTATACGTTAAGGTACCCGATTTAAAAACCAGCCATTCACTCTTATCGGTATTGTATTTGAGCCCGTGAGCCACTGCATAACTTTCACACATTTTTAGAAGCCTTCTCATTGCACCGACAGATGGGCTCAGCAGCACCATGTCATCAGCGTAACTAATGTTGTTCACGCAAACACCGTCCACGTGACAACCGACTTTGGTGCTACTGAGCCCACCTATCAGTTTATTAATGTATAGGTTAAAAAGACGGGGGGAGCTCAGCCCCCCCTGCCTTACCCCACAATCCAGTCCATACATATCAGAATATGAGCCTGCCCACTTAACTTTATTTTTTTGACTGATGTACCAATATCTAAACAGTGATATCACCTCAGCCGGGACAGTAGTGTCGTGAGTGAGCTTGTACCAGAGCAGGTCATAGTTAACCAGGTCGAAAGCCCTAGATAAATCCAAAAAACATGCTATTACAGGAGTTTGTCTGTCAGTATAATATTGGACAGTCTGCTTAAGGCATAAAATTGCACTATCCGTTGACAAATTGGGTCTGAAACCAAACTGACCATCCTCGAGGACAATATGTTTGGCTAGAATCTTATCAAGCAGACTATCCAATACCTTAGCACATACATTGGCAAGCGATATCGGTCTATAGTTAGAGATATCGGAGGCGTCACCAGTCTTATTCTTTATTACTGGCACCACGATCGTATTAGTAAGTTCCGCAGGTAAGTAACTATGACTTAGACATAGGTTAAAAATCAAAGCAAGTACTCGCGGTAAGTGTACCCCAGCATTTTTAAGATGTTCGACGCTGAGGCCGTCGAGACCGGGGGACTTTCCCCTCACCATATTCTGTATACTTCTCGCGACTTCCTTCGCGGTGAACCTGATAGGGTAAGCCCCGGTCACGGCCGCCCCCGCGACTGCATTTGACGGCTCGCTATAGCCAGACAAATGCGAGTTTACATTAAACTGTTTTCGGAAGGCATTAGCTATTTCAGTGGCGTCGCTCACGCCCGCGACGCTCACCGGGACCCCCGACCTATGTTTTAATTTATTTGTTAATTTCCAAAACTTATTAAATTGTTTACTTTTATGACATGATGCTAGCATATCCATTTTAATTTTCTCTTGATTGTTTTGACAATATTTTAATTTGGTTTTAAAAAGATTTCGTGATGTACGCATATTTTCATAAATAGATCCAGTAGTAGGTTTGTTGTATAACAGCCACATTTGATAACACAGTCGGGCATCGCGGTGGGCCTCGCGAACGTGTTTGTTCCACCCTACTACATAATTTCCTTTTGAACGCTTTTTAGCAGAACCTGCATGAGTGAGCTCGGCTCCTTTTTTCAATATACAAATTACGTTATTATACAATTTATCAATTACCGACCGATGCTCAGTTTTATGACACATATTATCAGCACATTTACAAAATTCGGAGGGGAAATCTATTAGCTTCAATTTGCTATTACAGTAATCAAAATACTTATTACTCTGTTCTCTGTTAATGTGAGAATTATATTATTTGCAGCATGGTAAAGAACCTATGAACAGACCTTCGGTTCCAATGAATAAGCTCCATTCAACTGGTGCATGTGTGCCTTTCGAGGCCACTGTCTGCTTGGAGTCCCCAAGTCAGCCCGCAGGCCAACACTCAAGGAAGCCGAAGGTTTGATAACAAAATAGTCTTTAAGACCCGTTGACGTAAACTACGCAAATTAATTGCCGTTATAAACTTTATAATTTGGACCACAGGAAATGATAAAAAATATCATAAAGATATGAATTTTCTAGTGAATGAAAAATTCGGTCTCAGGCAGGGTTCGAACTTCCCTACCTCCAGTTTACTAGGTACACTAGACGCTTTACCTAGTACCTGTTCTTTACTAGAAAATTCATACCATTGTGGATATTTCGTATTATTTAATGCTAAAATATAATTTAAAAATTGTAACATCATTAAATAAGCATAAAATGCATCACCTTATTCTGCAATTTCTGATCATGTTAAAAGCATAAAAGCACCTTATTCTGCAATTTCTGGCTCATTCCAAGATACTCGCTTAGCGCTCCCGAATAACAAGAAAATTGTGTTCGTGCCTATATAAATTCCGGAAGCTAGGTAGAACACTATGTGCCAAAGCGTAGGATCAGTCTAAAAAACAAAACAAAGTGTAGGTAAGTGCGTTTGTCCACCGCCACCGTCACCGTCACGTCACCGTCACGTCACCGTCAACGAGATGACGGCGCCGATTTAGCGACCATACATTTTCTATGGCCGCGTGTCCACCGCACGCCCGTCACCCGAGCGCCGTCATCCCGTCCGCCGATTTTTCGCTTAGTTCGGCGCTACCGCTAGAACTCGGCCCGAGATTGTGACGGGCCGAAGTGGCGGCAATACAAAACACATTTAAACGTGTCCATCTACGCCGACACCGTGACGTCATCATCGCACCGCAATAGCGTTTGATTGATTGTTTCTTTCTCTTTCTTTCTTATTTATATCAAAAGTATATGAGATACAATAAAAATGCCCGAGACATTGCCGCAACTTGAATAAAACATAAAATGCTCCTATAATGATCTTTCTCGTATTATCGGATGAATCCAAAATTCTTTGCATCGCCTACGCCTTCTTCCATACAAAAGCAGAAGGAGAAGTTGTGAAACAACTGACTTAACCACCGAGATCGGATCGTCGCGTTGGACAAACGATCGCCGTCACGTCAACGTGATCTCGGCCAGAAGTAGTCTCGTTGACGGTGATGTGCCAGTGGCTCTGGACAAACGGGCTTAGGAGCCCAGTAGGAATTGTATAAGATAGAAAAGTCGTGACAATGAAGACCAGGTAGTGATGGTCGGCCCAGAGGGCGTGCAAGGCCACAGCTTGAGACTTTAAAAAAATAAATCATAGCAGTTTGATCCTTTTAGAAATTGTTTTTAGTAGGTGCGACCTCCCCCTTAAGTAGCAGTGGCGGATCTAGGATTTCGGTTAGAAAGGGGATACTCCTGAAGTGGGATTATACCAGGTTACTAGTAGTAGTGTCGCGCTGGAATATCTACATGCTAGCATGAATAAGTCCGAACGACTGGGGAAGTAATACTCTCCCACGGAGTATGGACGTCAAGTAGCAGTATGCATACTGTTGTATCGTACGGTGAGTGTGGAGCGCCGTAAGCCCAATTCTAAGCTCCCTTCCTTTTCCTTTTCTCCTTCCCCTCCCTTTTCCTTAAATAGGCTCGGCAACGCATCTAAAACTCCTTTGGTTTTGCAGATGTCTATGGGCGCCGATGACTACTTACCATCAGGCAGCTCGCCTGCTCCATCCCAAGGTTATCCCATAAAAAAAATAGTTATTTGTTAAGTTATTTGATTCCTTGTTGCTGATAACTACCCCATTTCACTGAGAGGATTTTGGGTGACCTTACCTCATCCGATAATATTGTTCCGGCGACAATAGGTGCAATGATGCCCACGGTGCTTGCGAACATATTGGTGATGCCCATCAACGTCCCAGCAAAGTTCGGGGCCATATCAATGTGAACCAGCTGTTATATGAAAACAGTATGTACTTTTAGTTATAAAAAAAGATGAAAAAAAAGAGAATGAATTATATAAAACGACAGTAATGCCGCAACACGTACAGTTTTTTGAAAAAACATATTGGTGTATTTGTCGGTTTTTTCTGTTGATAGGTCCAAGCCTAACGCCAATACGTGTTATAGTAACAAATATGTATATAATCACGCCTTTATTTTCTGAAGGGTACGACAGAGGTTTATTTATTGAGGTGAGTGTATCACCTCATGAAATAGAATGGGAGCCTATTGACACTAACCGGTAGAATTTTATATAAAAACTAACGTATTGCTTGACATCTAGGTCGGCAGTTGCGGCCACTAGACCAATGCGGCAGGTAACAGTAACAATAATAATTATGAACTAAAGCTTGAGTGATGATTTGCGAAAGGTTGCTGGCAAAGCTGGATGCGAAGAGCGTAGGACAGGGGAAAATGGCACACACTAGGGGAGGCCTACGTCTAGCAGTGGACTAAAATAGGCGATGATGATGAAAGGTTGAGAGTTATTAGTCGTACAAAAGACTTACCAAAAACCCTGTCAAATGTCCTGCATTAAGACCAACGATGGTGGTGAGCGTGAATACCGCTAGAGCTACGTTATTAGGTGGAACATAGCATAGTCCTATCAAAGCTAGAGCAGGACCATATTTACCTGGAAAGTAAAAACAGATGCTGGTCTATGGTCTTATAATATAAAATATTAGCTTTCCGCCCGCGGGTTTGCCCGCATGGAATATACGTTTCTTATCATTTTATGGGCAGGAATAATCTAGTTTTCTTTTGGTGCCTATTCAATGCAAATTAACATTAAAATGTTTCCTCTTCACAAAAAAATGAATTTTCTAATTAAAGAAAATTTCTAGTGAAAGAAAAATTCGATCTCAGGCAGGGTTTGAACCTGCGTCTCTCTGGTTAAGTACACCAGACGCTTTGCCAACTAAGCTACCGAGACCACTGCCTGTGATGTCGAATTTCTCTTCCACCTTCTACGTCTTGAGGCGACGTCGGCACCATCTATTGAAGACATTACTATGTCTTTCAACCAACACGACTGCCTTTACAGGTAGTTCAATGTCGAAACGATGTTGCCTTACCGTATTATGCTTATTTTTTATTATTTTTTAGCATTAAATATTGCGAAATTTTCACAAAGAAATGAATTTTCTAATTAAAGAAAATTTCTAGTGAAAGAAAAATTCGATCTCAGGCAGGGTTTGAACCTGCGTCTCTCTGGTTAAGTACACCAGACGCTTTGCCAACTAAGCTACCGAGACCACTGCCTGTGATGTCGAATTTCTCTTCCACCTTCTACGTCTTGAGGCGACGTCGGCACCATCTATTGAAGACATTACTATGTCTTTCAACCAACACGACTGCCTTTACAGGTAGTTCAATGTCGAACGATGTTGCCTTACCGTATTATGCTTATTTTTTATTATTTTTTCAGCATTAAATATTGCGAAATTTTCACAAAGAAATGAATTTTCTAATTAAAGAAAATTTCTAGTGAAAGAAAAATTCGATCTCAGGCAGGGTTTGAACCTGCGTCTCTCTGGTTAAGTACATCAGACGCTTTGCCAACTAAGCTACCGAGACCACTGCCTGTGATGTCGAATTTCTCTTCCACCTTCTACGTCTTGAGGCGACGTCGGCACCATCTATTGAAGACATTACTATGTCTTTCAACCAACACGACTGCCTTTACAGGTAGTTCAATGTCGAACGATGTTGCCTTACCGTATTATGCCCATTTTTTATTCGCAATACGCAAAATTTTCAAGGCGACGTCGGCACCATCTATATACGCCTCAAGACGTAGAAGGTGGAAGAGAAATTCGACATCACAGGCAGTGGTCTCGGTAGCTTAGTTGGCAAAGCGTCTGGTGTACTTAACCAGAGAGACGCAGGTTCAAACCCTGCCTGAGATCGAATTTTTCTTTCACTAGAAATTTTCTTTAATTAGAAAATTCATTTCTTTGTGAAAATTTCGCAATATTTAATGCTAAAAAATAATAAAAAATAAGCATGTTTCCTCTTTATAATATTAGTTTTGATATCGCTGTTCCAAAGTAGTTCCATACCATCACGTCTGTATTCCTCGAAGGGTTAGGCAGAGATGTATTAATGCACACCCATATTTCACCGGTATGTTTAGGTCCCATGAAACAGGGGGCGAGCCTATTGCCATTAACCGGGCACAAATCCAGACTCCGAGCTGCTACTGGTAATTTCATAGAAAAACCCAATAACACTTTGCTCGACCTGGAGATCCGATACGGCGGCCCCTTTGCGATCGGACAACTAGACTAATGAGGCAATTTAAAACGATATAATTGTATTACCTATAGAGTTACACAGTTTTCTGCAAACATTTACACTGACTCCTTTCTTCACTGCATAATCTGATATGAAGCCGAAAGGATAGCTCATTATATACAATGCCAAATAGGGAATCGCTGACATTAAGCCATTCTGCAATCACACGAACAGACACTAACGTTAATTAAGCAAATTTATCACAAATCATAGTACTGTAGCGACATCTAGCGTTACCTACATTAAACTACGTCGAACCAAAGCCTGCATCCCGCAAGCAACATTTACCGGGTGACTAATATATACCTATGCAACCACCCGACATCAACTGTCAGGCCGCGGTAGTCTGGTTGGAGGATCAACATTCCTCGTTCCTCCACAGTACAAAGACTTAACAATAGTGAAGCAAGATAAATACATTATACATATAGCGCCATCTATATTTGAAGTACTCGTACTCGTACTGACGTAATCAAATACCTGTCATTATAACTGAACAATTAAGAGGCGAATAAAAAGCTTACTTGCATTTAAATGTGGGTCACACATTAATAGTATTCTTGTTGACCCCTAGTACTAGGCCAAATGCTTATATTACTAGTGGGTTCACGTCGGTAGTGCAATGGGTGGGTTACCGGCAATCGGCAACATGATCAGAAGTCCGACGCCCTAGGCTACCGCCGCTTTAAGTTTTAAATAACGATGATTTTTGTAGGGCAACTCTATAATTTGACATGTTGTTGTGTGTACCCCGTCTCAACTATTAAGAATATTGGTCATATGAAGTGGCTTGGAACTAACCAATATTCATTAATGAATATTAAAGGTGAGAATGCATTAACCAAACATTTTATAAAAGTGTGAGCTGCGACCATGCGGAAATCAGATAATAAAACATACACATACTGACCGATTTTATATCAACGCCCAGTACTTGCTTGAGATAAGAAGGCATTTGCATCACGAGTGTCCAAAAGCCCCAATTGTGACCACAGTGCACGATGAGCAAAGCGAGAAATGGAACACTTTTGCATATTTTCTTCCACGGAGTTTTGAATTTCTGTAAAATTAAACTGAATAAGGCTGCATTTTCAACCGACTTCAAAAAGGAGGAGGTTCTCAATTCGTCTGTATGTTTTTTTTTTTTTTTTTTTTTTTTGTATGTGTGTTACGCGATATCTCCGCCAGTTGTGGACCGATTTTAATGATTGTTTTTCTGTTTGGTAGGTCATACTTCAGAGGTGGTCCCGTTCAAATTTTATCGAAATCGGTTACGCAGTTTTGAGAATATCAACAAAAAACTAAAAATTGTTTACATCGATGATATTGTCGTTTACTTCGAAACATCGCTGTCTTATTGGAGTAGTGCGTTTAGTTGGCTAACAAGTGCTTCTAAACAAAACTTTCCACTAAAAAATACTAAATAAAATTACTTTTAACAAAAAAGTTAAACCGCCTTCAAAAAATAATAAAATAATTTTGTCTAAAACAGTTTGGGAAGTCGGTGGCGAAAATAAAAGACCCACTCAAATAGAAGTCACCGACTTCCCAAACTGTTTTAGACAAAATTATTTTATTATTTTTTGAAGGCGGTTTAATACCATGTCAGAATGTCTCTTCATTCCGAACAATTAAAAAAATGGAAACTAATTCGGAGTTGCTGAAATGAGGTCTAAGAGTTTCAGAATATAATAAGTATCAACCGAAAATAGGGTAACCAATACTAATATTTCTTTAAATGTCATATGCATAGTTTAGGAAATAGAATAAATAGCCAACCTTTTGTCCACCGACTTGCCCCAACGAGTTCTGTATATACTGTCTCTCCTCATTACTGATCATCTTAGATTTCTGTGGGCTGTCAGACCCAAAATACATGTACAACAATACCCAGATAGTGCCTGCCATGCCATTAACGTAGAAGACTCCTGGCCAGCCCCAAAAGTCAATAATGAAGCCTGACACCATCAGCTGTAGGGTCGTTCCAAGATGAGAACCTAAACATTGAAATACTTTTACTATAACTTCATGTTGAAATTGAGAATTCCTGGTCTTAAATTGAGTATCTGCTAAGTTAGGAATGAACGGTTCACGCATTATGCTCATGAATTGGTCCAACTGGTACTAATTCGTAACTGTCTCATTCGTCTAGTGATCCTAAACGCGACTGCTACGCGTTAAATTTCTAGGTCGAGCAAAGTGTTATTGGGTTTTTCTATGAAATTCATTTTCTTGAACTGCCCGGTGAACGGCAATAGGTTCGACTCTCTTACGTGGGCCCTAAAAATATTGACGAACTGTGTCTGTACATTAGCTACACCTCTGCCTAAACCTTCTGGGAATAAAGGCGCATAAATTGATACTGCTTTGAGTCATCTTGAAGATAAGTATATGATGGGTTTTATGTCCATACCCAAATTTATACTGCATGTTAATCTGTCATTTCAAATGTCTACTACTGCTGCTGCTGTAAACTCTCCTTTGGCAAGTAGTTTTTAGGGTTGTAATTAAAAGGAGACGAGACAGCTGTTATTTTAAACAGAGCCCAAATCTAATCTTCTGGGCCGCTAAAAATTGTCTAGAAGGAAAACCAAAAGCTACCTCACCAGAATCATTTACTGCTAAATTTCAACTAGACATTGTAGATTTTTTTTTTATTTTAAAACTATTACTAGTGTTTACTTGATAATAAGGTTCAATATTGATTGCACGTAAGCCACACAAATAAAAGACGTATTCCCTTTCCGACGTTTATTGTGATACTAACTGATTTGTTCACATAGGTCCACTCAATATGTAATAATTGGCGTAAACATCCCGCCCACCAAAACAAACTGTTTTATAACAATAAAATAACTAATTAAAATAAATATATCATAGCAATGGACTGTATATAATGCAATTTGATTGTAAACCTTATGAACCAAACTAATAAGTTCTAAAATAATGTAAATCTTATTGAGTGGCGTTGTATTCTTTCGGTAAAAGTATGAGTTTTGACAGTGGTCTCTTTAATTCATGATTTCCTCGGCACTGTACAAGGACGACACGAACTAGATTATCGGAGCCAGGATAGACGTCTTTAACTCTGCCTAATAGCCACTTATTAGGTGGTAAATCGTCCTCCTTTATTATCACTACGTCTCCAATACTTGGCGATGGAACCTTAGATTGCCACTTATACCTCTGTTGCATAGTATTAAGGTACTCATTTTGCCATCGCCGCCAAAAGTCTTGAGTCATTTGTTGTATCATTTGCCATCTTGTCAGTAAATGTATGTTCCTTTCTCTATAATCAATATCTGGCACACTGATAAGCGGCTCTCCGACCAAAAAATGTCCAGGCGTAAGTGGAGTCAGCGTCTCGGTAGTGTCATCAAGTTGACACAGTGGCCGTGAGTTTAAGCTTGCTTCTATTTGGGCTAACAATGTAGCCAACTCTTCGTAGGTAAGTTTCCTTCCTTGATTTATTCTTGTTAGATGTCTTTTAGCTGATTGTACACCAGCTTCCCATAAACCACCATAATTTGGCATTCGTGGAGGGATAAAGTGCTAAGTTGTGCCATCATTGGCTAATAGTTGAGCTACTTCCTTGGTTATATTAGCTTGGCCCTTTATGAACAATTCTTTCAGTTCTTTGGCGGCTCCAACAAAGTTTGTGCCATTGTCGCTCCATAGATGAAGACACGCCCCTCTTCGAGCAACAAACCTTCGGAATGCCGCGATAAATCCTTGAGCTGTGAGATCTGTTACAGCTTCTAAATGCAGAGCTTTGGTCGACATGCACACGAAGAGACAAATGTACCCCTTCGCGGCGTGGTGACCTCGACCTTTGGACGTTCTTATTTGTACAGGTCCTGCATAATCAACTCCGCTGTTAAGGAATGCTCTGCTGGGAGTAACCCTCTCAGCCGGTAGTTGACCCATTATTTGATAATTTGTCTTCGCCTTGTCAACAATACAGACCTTACAAGTTCGAATAAATTTTCTTACAGTTGCCTTAAGACCAATGATCCAATATTTACTGCGAATGTAGCTCATCACCGATTGAATACCACCATGTAAAGTTCTAATGTGGGCTTCTTGAATCAAAAGTTTTGCAATGTGAACGTCCTTCGGTATTATTATTGGATGTTTCGATGTTTCAGGCAATGTTGCTTTTTGTAATCTACCTCCAACCTTCATAATACTTTTCTCATCCAAATATGGTGCTAAGGCAATCAGTGAACTTCTAGCATTGACTTTTCCGTTTTTCTTTATCTCTTCTATTTCTCTTTCGTAAACTAAACTCTGGTAATATGTAATGCATTTTTGTAAAATTGTTTCCATTTCTTCTACTGTTAAGTATTCCTTTAGTTGTGTTCTATGTTTAATATCTAAAACTCTTCTGCAGTAAGCCAATATTCTTTTCATTCGTGTTAGGGTTGAAAATCGTTTCCACAGAGAAGTGTCTTCTTGATACGTATAGGTGTGACATGAAAGTTTCACTTCGAGGTCAGTTGTAGGAACATTCAATTTTACATTAGACACTTCTTTATTCTTTAACCAAGCAGGACCTTGCCACCACAACTCGAGTTCTGCCAAATCTCTTGCCATGACTCCTCTTGTGGCGATATCTGCAGGGTTTTCAGTTGTGTTTATATGACTCCATCTATCGCTTTCTAAGATTCTTTGAATATCTGCAACCCTGTTTGCCACAAAAGTACGCCATCGATTTGGATTGGACTGTAACCATGATAACACTACCATTGAGTCTGTGTAAGCATACATTTTATTTATAGGTACATCTAGCACGTCAGCAATATCCTTTAATAAATCGGTCAACAACACTGCACCGCATAACTCCAATCTAGGTATTGTTAGTTGTTTTATAGGTGCTACCTTTGTTCGAGATGCTATCATTATGACATGAACATCATCATTTTCATCAACAACTCTGAGGTAAGTCACTGCTGCATATGAAGTTGAAGAAGCATCTGAGAATCCATGGATTTCAATTTCTTTATGACGTGGAGTAATATGGAACCAGCGAGGAACTTCAATGGTTTGCAGGTAAGGTAAGTTTTTTCTGTATTTTATCCATTCTTCTGCTAGGTTCTTAGGTACTTCGATATCCCATCCTATATTACAGAGCCATAACCGCTGAATCATAACCTTTGCTACGATGACCACTGGTGATAACCACCCAAAGGGATCGAATAAGCGTGCAACATCAGATAGAATAGATCTCTTTGTTATATACGATTTCAGGTAAGTTGACTGTCACTTTGAATGTATCATCCTTTCTGTCCCATTTTAACCCTAAAATTTTAATGATTTGATCTAGTATTATTTCTAGAATATCTGTAGTGTTTTTCTTTGCTTGTAAATAGTTTATTACTTCTTCTGAATTACTTGACCATTTTTGCATGCTAAATCCACCCTTTTCAAGTATAATTTTTACGTCATTACATAATTTCTTAGCCTCTTCGACTCCATCAAGCGATACCATGAGATCGTCCATGTAATAACAGTGTTTTATCGCCGCAGCAGCTTCTGGATAAGGTCGACCTTCATCATCAGCCAGTTGAATGAGAGTCCTAACAGCAAGAAATGGTGCTGCAGCCGTACCGAATGTCACCCGTTTTAGTTTAAAAGTACTTAATTCTTCTTCTGCTCCACATCGCCAAACAATATGTTGTAATTTTGTATGTTCATCGGCCATTCTAATCATTCGATACATTTTTATAATGTCTCCTATTATACAAATTCTATATTTTCTCCACTTTAGTATAAGACTTCGTAAATCGGGTTGTAAAACGGGCCCTACCAACAAGTTATCATTGAGAGAATGACCTTTTGTACCCTTAGCAGATGCGTCAAAGACGACCCGTAATTTTGTGGTGTCTTTATCTTCGCGAATCACCGCGTGATGAGGTAAGTAGTTAGCTTCTTCGTCTTGACTTCCACATTTTTGTAAATGTCCCATTTCTATATCGCTTCTTTGCTTCAATAACGTGACAAGTCCGAATACTCACTTTTAAGATTTAATTATTATAAAAACTTTCTTATAATTTCAGAAACCTTTAGATATTTAACTTTATAATTTATCTCAAATTAAGGTTAAAAAAAAACAATTTAATTGGTAATATCGTTTTTGAAAGTTAAAAATGGCCTGCACTGTAAAATTGTGTTTTTTAAGATAACACGTTATTGAAGCAAAGAAGCGATATATTCATCGATTACCATTTTGTATTGATTTTTGAACTCACTATTTCTTTGGAATTTTCTTTCTAATTGTTGAAATCTCTTAATCGCTATTTGTTTAGTATCACCTATCTTTTGTATAGTGTCTTTTAATGTTTGTTTCAATGGTAATTGTACTATGTATCTTCCCACTTCGTCTCTTACTGTAGTATTTTTGTATATTGATTCACATTCTTCTTCTTCCTTTGTCAGTATCTTCCTTTTAGTATACAGATTTGTTTCTATCTCCCAAAATTTCTTTAATGTGCTATCATCTTCTGAAATCATTTTTGCAACGTGTAGAGTAATTACATTATGTTCATTGCTCAATGATTTGTCTTCTCGTTGACCTGACAATATCCACCCCAGCCGTGTTTTTTGAGCCACTATGCCATCAGACATTCTAATTAAGCCGACTTCTATTATTTTACAGAAGACGTCGGCACCAAGCAAGATGTCAATCTTACCTGGTGTGTTATACATAGGGTCTGCTAAATTTAAAGTTTGGAGTTGTGGACATGTCATGGCGATATGTTGTGAGGGTAATTTTTTAGACAAAGTCTTCAAAACGTACGCCTTAACTTGAAATACTTCATTGGAGTTAAATCGCGATGAAATTGATAAGTCAACAAGATGTTTGATAGATATTTGAGATGCTTCTCCTACTCCAGAGACTACACCGTTGATGCATATTTTCTTCAGTCCCAAGAGTTCAACTACTCTTGCAGACACCAGTGACGCCTCTGACCCCTGGTCAATCAAAGCACGAAGTAGGTGTGTGGCTCCATTACTCGTCTTAACTTCTACTTGCGCTGTAGCTAGCAACATTTGATGACCGGGTTGTGCTTTTGAGAAGTGAGCGGTTGTAATTTGTTGTTCTGGTTGCGAAGTTATATTTTGTTCTTGACTTGATTCTTTATGTCTATGTAAAAGGGAATGGTGTTTCCTTCTGCAAACTCGGCAGGACGTTCTTTGTTTACAATTATACACGGTATGATTGGGTACAAGGCAATTAAAACATAAGTTATTGTTCTTCACAAATTCATGTCGTTCATCAACAGACTTACTTGCAAAATCTTTACAATGGTATATGTAGTGTTTATCTTTACAATAAGTGCAGGAAGGTTGTATACACTTACTGCTTTGTGCCGATTTAATATTGGTTTCATCATCCTTCAATACGACATGAAATGACTTATGTCCTTGTGTCTTCTCCTTCACAGAACTACTTATCGGTGTGATTAGTTCAAGAGTACGGAACTTAGACTCGAGAAATCGTTTTAATTCGTCCCATGAAGACAGCTCATCACTATTTTCTTTATATGCCTGTTCTTCCCACTCTTTCAACGACTCTGGGTCCAATTTCTGTGATATTAGAAATACTATTAAAGGATCCCAAGAGACGGTACTTACTTTCATATTATTTAAGCTATTTAAGCATTCCATAGTAGTGTCTAATAAAGTTTTAATTTGATTAGCTGTCTGATTGGTCACCTTTTTTAAATTAAATAATCTTCTAAAAAGGGAATTCACTATCATCTTCTTGTTACCGAATCGTTGTTTTAATAATTCCCATGCCTGTGTATAATTATTTTCGTTAATCTGTATATGTCGCAATAACATTTCTGCCTCCCCGGAAATACTTGTTTTTAGATAATGTAATTTCTGCACATCGCTGATGGAGGTATTATGAACAAGTGCATAAAACAAATCTTTGTATGTAGGCCATTCATCATACTTCCCCGAGAACGTAGGAAGTTGTATACGTGGTAACTTTGCAAATGAGGTTTGTCCACTTTGTGACGACGTTGACATGTTAGCAGCCTCAGACAATCTTTGTTGAGACTCTAAGTTCGATATGATATCCGTTAAGTCGCCCCGTAAACATAAGTACATATCTTCGTAAGTGTAATATTCCTCATTGAGAAAATACGGCAAAACACCCCGTTGTTCCCGTGGCGTACACTTCGCAAGACAGTAGTGAGCTTGTTTGAATGTTTCCCAATATTCTTCGATACATTTGAGTCTCGCCTTTACATAGCCATCAGTTAAGCGTTGTTTTGGGCACTTTTTAAGGTTTACTTGAGCCTTCTGGATCATATTTGCAACGTCTTCTAGCGGTGTTAAATATTTACTTTGTTCCGAGGTAGGTGGCGACATTTTTAAAACGTTTCTAAGTCCAAATAACGCACAAATACGGTCAAAGTAATGTAATAATTCACTTTTTGTCCACAATATTTTATAATGTTTTAACACAAAACTTCACTAATTAGTTGTAAACAAGATGATTCATAACCATTGGAATGCAGTTCTTTTGTATTCGCACGGCCGAGTCCGCTACCGTAGCAATCATTAACTAATGCACTTTAATCCGGTTCGATTGGACCATGTTTACTTGATAACATAACATACCATCACGCCTGTATTCCCCGAAGGGTTAGGCAGAGGTGTACTAAATGTACACCCACAGTTCGCCGGTATGTTTGGGTCCCATGTAATAGGGGGCGAGCCTATTGCCATTCACCGGGCACAAATCCAGACTCCGAGCTGCTAATGAGAATTTCATAGAAAAACTCAATAACACTTTGCTCGACCTGGGGATCGAACCCAAGACCTCTAGCGTAGCAGTCGCGATTGGGACCACTAGACCAACGAGGCAGTTGTTTACTTGATAATAAGGTTCAATATTGATTGCACGTAAGCCACACAAATAAAAGACGTATTCCCTTTCCGACGTTTATTGTGATACTAACTGATTTGTTCACATAGGTCCACTCAATATGTAATAATTGGCGTAAACAACGAGTCTTACCTCCATATACTATCATGCCACATCGACTCCTTTCCTTCAGAGGAACCCAACTGCTTATGAGACAATGCAGAGTTGGGTACAAGAAACCTTGAGTGAGGCCTTGGAAGAAGCGCAGGGCGCAAATTGCTTCCCAACCTCCCTAAAAAATAAGGTCTCGGTACCGTCCTTAATTTTTCAATTAAGTTTGAATAATAGTTTATAGGTTAAAGTTATCAAGTTCATGCACATGAAATACGAGTCAATCATGCTGAAGAGTAGTAATAGCTTTTTTGGAAACAATTTGATTTTGACCACAGCAAAACATTGCCCAGCGAACACTAAATACATACAATGATATACTGTCACGCCTATCACCCATGGGAGTAGGTAGAGACTATAAATTTCTACTTGCTACGATCTCATCATCTACGTCCACAATGTGGTTGTGGTACGTTTGCAAAGGTCGATCCTCTCTAACTCGTCAATCCTCATTCACCTCGTTTACTTGTTTCGTCAATCTCCTTTTATCCATTCTATGTACATGACCAAACCAACATAACAAACCTTTTCAATCCTTGTTTCTACATCTACATCTCTAGTAGTAGTACTAAGTGTGTCGCTGGCATATCTACATGCCAGAATGAATGGGTCGGCACGACCGGGCAAGTACCTACTACCCGCCCACAGAATATCAATGTTGAGTATGCATACGACGATGACTACTTACCATCAGGTGACTTGCCTAATGATTAGCCGAGTTATCCCATAAAAATTTTTTTTCACTCCACAATGCTTCTTTATCACACTATTTCTTACTCTGTCTTTCAAAGTTGCACCACATAATATATTTCGGCTAACACTAATATTATTATTGTATATATTTCTGACGTACTTACTGCAAATGCTACTGAAGGCACAAGGAATGTCAATACTGCATTGCTAGCGATACATGATGCAATAATTAGCCTGCCGCCGAATTTAGCTGCCATTTCTCCGGCAGGGATCTGCAGAACAATGTATCCCCAGAGAAAGGAGGAAAGGATCACGCTTTGCGTCTGCATATTCCATTTAAAATGCTGGTCGGAAACAAAAACGACATTATATTATTATTCACATCCATCTATATGATAAATGTGACATTATATACCACTCACATAAGTGTGAGGGATACAAAAAACAAAAGGAGAGTACACTTACGTTTGGATCAGCTTTATCCGTCATTGCCACAATAGCCATGCTCATGTTGATCCTCATGGAGAAACCAATCAGAAGCGCAAAGAACATGAAAAACACTTGCACATGTCGAAAACCAAAAGTCTTATCTGAAGAAACAAACCGACATAATTATTTGTAATTTCATTCTTTCTCACACTCTTACATCTTTCCGAGAATAATTTAATTTTATCATGTTTAATGTTATGTAATACGTACTTTTTTCAGACAATTGGCGTCGCATATGTTTCGCGTTTGTGATTATTACATACCATTACGCCTGTATTCCTCGAAGGGTTAGGCAGAGGTGTACTAATGTACAGCCACACTTCGCCGGTATGTCAATAAACAATTTTAAATTGAATTTACTTGTCTCCGACTTATTAATGCCACACAAATAATTTACTTAATTCCCCAAATTTTTAAAGTTCCGTACCTCATAAGGTAAAAAGGGAATCTCATAGGATCAGTCTTGTCCGTCTGTAACATATATATTTATTATTGATACTTACATTTAGGGTCATTTGAACCTGAAAAAAACACTTCAAGTTAACATAATAGTAAAATATACAGCAATTTAAACTTCATACTTCAAAACTCACAAATTCATCAAAACCTACCAACTTCCTACTCTAAGCTACCTACTTCCTTTTGACCTAGAATCATGAACTTTGGCAAGAAACATGATTTCATAGAACAAGTAATCATAAATTGGAAGTTATTTTGTAAAAATAAACTGTATGTCTGTTTGTATAGTGTCAGTGAAGACTCTTTTTCTCAGAAACGCATGAAGTTAAGTTAATATGAGTTGCAGATACTTACGAGCAGGTTCTCTTGGAGCTGAAAAAAAAAAGCTTCTAAGTTAGCACA
This sequence comes from Subacronicta megacephala, assembly GCA_958496365.1. Classification (NCBI taxonomy): domain Eukaryota; kingdom Metazoa; phylum Arthropoda; class Insecta; order Lepidoptera; family Noctuidae; genus Subacronicta; species Subacronicta megacephala. Next base: position 14,049,923 of record OY292527.1, read on the forward strand.
GTAAACAAATATCGCTATTCATACATAATCCTTCAAGACTACTTGTATAGTCTATTGGTCCTAAACGTGACTACTATCCTCAAGCTCCTGAATTCGATTCTCAGGTAGATTAGTGTAATTTATGAAATTTTCAGAAGCAGCTCAGATTAGCAGCATTATTAGCTTGATTAGCTCAGCAATATGCTTGCGCTCTATTACATACAAACGTGACTGCAAACTGTGGCAGTACTTTAGAACACAAGTGCTTTACCTTTAGGGGAATACCTACTGATGTAATTGTATGTTTTTATGTATGCTATGTTTATTTCAAGACTCGCAAATAAATAATAATAAAAGACTATAGGATACAACTTCCCGTTGAAAGAATCACGAATTTTGGCAAGAAGCAAACATAATCGCCAAAAATCTGTACTATATTATATTATATAATGATTTGTATTATATTATTATCTTTGTTCGTCAGTCAAAATTCTTTCATCTCAGGAACGCCTGGAGGTTATTAAGTTAAAATGAATTATATGTAGATACTTACGTGTAGGGGTCTTTGGAGCTGAAAAAAAAAACAAGTTAATTTTTTTTTATTAATATTTCAAGACAAATTATTAAATTTGGCAAGAAGCTTGGTCTCACAGCACAAGTAAAGGGAAAATCAGAAAGCATTATAGTTCATCATCTCATCATTACCCCGTATTCGTCCACTGCTGGACGTAGGCCTCCTCAAGTGAACGCCACAGAGCCCGATTATCAGCTCTTTTCATCCAGTTACTGCCAGCTGCCTTCCGCAAATCGTCACTCCACCTGGCCAGTGGGCGTCCTACACTACGTTTGCCTAGCCGCGGTCTCCACTCGAGAACTCGTTTGCTCCAACGGTTGTCGGTTCTCCGAGAGACGTGATGGGCCCATTGCCACTACTTTTTTTAGTACAAAGTTAACTTTGTCCTTCAATCCTACTTTGGACATATTATATTTAAGACCAATGAATTGAATGAAACTTTTAACTATTTCACACCTTCTTAACTCTTAGGTCTCTATGTAAGATTAAATGTACAAGTTGTACAAGTTATTTTATTCTTATGAGCTTTGATAATGATTTTTACATGCCTGTTTTATTTACCTAAAACATTACTCAGATATAATCAATAATTTATAGCATTAATTGTTAATTTTTCAACTCAAGGTTTGTCAGCGGGTTGAGCGTACCATCCTTGTTCTCTCACTTGATCTTATATGAAATACAGTGTTGCTTTCCCTAACCCAAATTGCCACTCAATACACCTATGCCTTTTTCCACAGGTGTAGGCAGAAACTATGGACTGCCACTTGCTACGACTTGCATATCTCTTTCGCTTCTCCACATTCATACATCTTTTCATAGACACTCGCCGGTTGCGAGAACTACGCACCTGACCTTTTAGGAGAACCTCGCCGATAAGATCGGTGTACGTCCTTCTAGGGCGACCTCTCCCGACATTCACTCTCCCGAAATCATCGCAAATCATTTATGGAAATGAGCTACCCATATATGTTGCATAGCCCTGAGATTGACAGGCGGGCTTGTAGAAGACCAAAAAAGAGATGGTGTCTTTCATACTTTAAATCACGATTGGATCAAATTAGCACAGAATTGGGATAGACGGAAGCATGAAGAAAAAAGAAAGAACCGGTTTACTCAGCTGCAGTATAGACAAGAACATCATACAGAGAATAAGTTATTAGAACAAAAAATAATAGCAGCAATAAGTTATAGGCATGCCTATATTTGCGCCGAAAAGTATCTGGTTCAGCATATGCCAGACAAATTTGCCTGGCGCTGGTTTTCAACCAATGCACGAGCACGAGGGGAAGGTCTTTGCCACACAGTAAGATACAATACACTTGTCGTTATCGATAGGTATAAACATTACCGCAAGTGGAATTGGAGTATAATATTATTAAGTAACGCATTAAAAAGCTTCTACATCTGAGGAATGGGTGAGGAGCCTCAAGAGAACGCTTCCTTCTTTAGTTCTATTTATATTAATTCACTTACATTCAGCCATTTCGAATACTATCACCTAAATAAGAGCCGTTCCTTCAAGTTTCTTATCCCATGGCACATGCAGGTATCATCAAATCATTATAGATCCTGTCAGTCTAAAAAAACACAATATTTTTAACTGTTGTTAAAGAGGACTTTAGCATAATATTAATAAATTTTATATTAACATGAAACACGGTTATGTACAATAAGAGAGCATGTCAACAACAATGGCAGATGTAAGTTGAGTCAGTGACAGACAGACGACAGTAACTGGCCTGTGATTTTGTAATTGTCAACGTGTTTTTTTATGAGAATATAACTTCAAGCATGTGAACTTGAACTGCCTCTAGTGTGGTGGTATACTAGAGGAATTATCAGGTCCAGCAACATCATTGGGTGTATCTATAAATGTATCAGTTGCAGCTCGGAGTTTGGACTTGTCCCCGGTTAATGGCAATAGGCCGCATTACATGGGACTCATACCGGCGAACTGTGGGTAGTGGTGAATACTACGATTTACTTTTTTATGCTGTTCCACTCTTGAGCTATGCCCTCCGCCTATTTTCACGTTTATCGCATAAGTAGTTTTCCGCAGTTTTGAGAGATAATTAGAGATTACAAAATCACCGCTATTGCGATGGAATACGAGCGTTCCAAAGGTGGTTGGCGCTCTTTGGGGCCACTTTGAGGCCTACGTTCAGCAGTTGGACGGCGATAGGCTGATTATGATGATGATGATGACAAGCAATCCAAAGGAATACTATTATGCCTTCAGAAGTCAAGTCAGAATGTTTAGGCAGAGGTGTTCTAATCCAGAACCAAATTTCACCGGTAGGTTTAGAACCCATGTACTATGGAGCGCACCTATTGAAATAAACCAGACACAAATTCAAACACCAAGCTGCTTCTGAGAATTTCATAGAAAAACCCAATAACAGTTTATCGACATGCGAATCGAACCCAGGACCTAAGCGTGGCTCTAGCGTAGCAGTCACGCTAAGGATCACTAGAATAATGAGAATACAAATTATTGTTTATAATAGTACAGTGAGTCAGTGCTAGCTTGGTTGGGTATAAGTTCAGTAAACAATACCTAATATAAATCGGTCCTAGTTCTGTCACTGTCTAAGTTTGTCTTCAATACTCACTCAATACTCAATATTTTATTGCGTTCCATAGTGTTTCATAAAGGTGGTAACATAGTATCTTGGATCATTATGGACCCTGTCGGGCACAGCAAAATTAGGAGAGAGGAAGAGGATTTAGTAGTATTTGGCGAATTGATTTGATTGCCCTTAATTTATATTATATATGTTTGCGTACCTGTCTTATTTAATTAAATTCGTTTTATATTTATTATCTTTATGTATTATATTATGGTTTTGTTTTCATTATTATTATATATTGTATCGTGTTTTTATTTATTTACACGATACAATATATAATAAGTCTTAGTCTATGGTACTTACTTCTTTCATAAAGAACAAAACTCTTAAACTAAGTTACAAGAAGGTTTTATTTATAATTGCTTAGTGAAACAACTGCAAAGAGTTTCCCATGGGTCTTTGTGTTAATCATATAGTCTTGGTAAAGTTAACCTGCCTCATTAGTCTAGTGGTCCCAATCGCGACTGCTATGCTCCTGGTCCTGGTCCTATGTTTCTGGGTTTTTGTATTAATTTCTCGTTAACAGCTTTAAGTTTGGGTTTGTGCCCGGTTAATGGCAGTTGGCTCGCCAAAAATTACATAAGGGGCCTAAAAAGCATACTGGCGAACTGTAGGTGTACATTAGCACACCTCTGCCTAACCCTTCGGAGAATACAGGCTTGACGGTATGTTACGATAAAGTTAAAGAACAGAAAAGATAGTGTTTAATTATTATTATAACCTCCGATTTACACCTTTGCCTGAGCCCTTGGATAATGCAGGATTGACAGGTACTTAGAGGGAAACAAAGAAGAGATGGATGAACTGTGCTAAGTCAAATATGATGGAAAGGAATTGAATGATGAGATGACGACTAACAGGGATGAATGGAAGAAAAGAACATGCTGCGCCAACCCTAAATTAATTGGGAAAAGGCAGGAATGTGATAAAACGAAAAATTCGTTTACAAAATGTTTACTTCTATTTACAAAATTTACAAATACATTGTATCTTATTTATATTACTTTTTATACGACTTTTTCGGGCATCTTGTCCGTTGTTCCTGAAACAAACATATTTTTTTTTAACTATTTATAAAACAATGATAAAAAAGATAGCACCTAAAACAACCATGTGCTCGATTATAAAGAAAATGGTTTTACGCTCGTTTTAGCAGTACAATTCTATTTTGTGGTTGGCTTTGAGTCTAACCAGATGAAGCTGAATATGAGTATTTTACTTGAAGCTTCTGCCATCAGGTCTCTGCAATCCAATTACGGACAATAACGATATCCTAGGGACAAACTAACTATCTGATAGAATAGGATAACAATTATCATAGGCGTGCGTGTCTGAAAAAAAACTTAAAAAATATTATTTTTTTCCAGGAAATAATTATACTAACTAAATTCTTTTCAGTTTTAAATTTTTATCACCATCATCATATTAGCTTATTATTGCCATCCACTGCTGAACGTAGGCCTCCCCAAGAAGCGCCAACCAAACCGGTAATTTTTATAAATCATATAAATAACTTCATTCAACCATATCAGCACTATGCAAAAACTAGATTCCCAAATTAGCTAGGTGCTGAACTGCAATTCTTACCGGGAGTAGTTTCAGGTTCGCTAGGTTCGTTCCAGGACTGCCGTTGGCTCGTGCCGAAGATGATGAAGAACAGGTTTGCGGCGACATAGATAGCTGATGATACGTAGAAAACTTGCCGCCATTGATAGGGATCAGTCTGAAAACGTGGTTTTCGATAAGATATTTGTATAGGATGACATAGAACAGTGTAACAGTGATGTGAACAGTGAACAGTGTAGTGATAGCCTAGTGATATGACCATTGGACTGCCAAGTCAAAGGTCTCGAGTTCGAATCCAAGGCACGCACCTCTGACTTTTCGAAGTCATGTGTGTATTAATAATTAATTATCACGCGCTTAAACGGTGAAGGGAAACATCGTGAGGAAACCTGCATGCCAGAGAGATTTTCTTGACGGCGTGTGAACTCTGCCAACCCGCAGTAGGCTAGCGTGGCGGACTATAGCCTAATCCCTCTCGTATTGAGAGGAGACCCGTGCCCAGCAGTGGGACAATGTAATGGGTTGATGATGATGACATAGAACAAATATGACAAATTGAAAACGGGGGTTCAGGAATCATTACTTTTTAAAATTTTATTTCAAAAATCTTAATTGTACAAAAGATATTAGTCATCTTAGATGGAACAATAATCTCGAGATTAGCAGCACTTCAGTCCGCGGAACACCTTTCAAAATAAAAGAGAAAAAAAAGTATGAAACAGTTTTAATTGATTTTTATTACCAAGCCAATTAATACTTTCGGATAGGCATAGGAAACATCTCGTCCTACAGTTATGATCTGCATTTTATTCGTTGGCAGGACATTTTCGTGAAAAATACTTCCGTAAAAGACACTTGGGTTAATATATACATTTCCACGCAATAATACAATCATGAGTGCGATGAGACAGTTGCGCAAAAGGCGACAATACGTTACAAACTAGTCCAAACCAATAACCAATGTCAATTAATTTTACAGTCGACTCAAACGATATCTCTTATTATGCTTACCTCGTCCTGTAGTATAAGACCAGCAGTTAAAGGTGCGATAATGGATACAATGTTCGCGAAGAAGTTGGTGATGCCCATCATAGTCCCTGCAAAGTTAGGAGCCATGTCGATGTGGACCAGCTGTGGAATAAAGAATTTATTAGTATAGTTATTTTACCTTTTGCCATAAAAGCTCCTATGGACTAAAGACTACTGGAAACCAAGGAGAAACTGAGGGCCATGCCCAAAACACCAAGGTGATTCACGACAGTCTCTAACGTAATGGATGGTCAGCAGCAAGTCAGAATCTAGAGATCATACCACCGGGTAAGTCAGATATTTGCGCGCCTCTTACAAGATACTTTTTTCAATGGCAGTGAGAATAAGGCGAAATAAAAAATAAAGACTCCTCACCAAATATCCACTCATGTGACCAGCGTTCAGCCCCACGACAACGGTAAGCAGAGCTACCGCCATCGTCACTTCACCTGCAGGTACGTAGGATAAGGCTATCAGAGCCACTGCGGGACCGAATTCACCTGGAATCATATCAATATAATTGTATTTCTTGGACACTCTCTTAAAGCTCACGAACAAAAAACAGCAGAAGTAGGAGAGAATTTCTAAAACAAAGTCTTAAATTTGTTAATCATAATAATATAATATAAGGATTTCGATTTTTTATTTCCAAGAATCCGAGGTCTTCCAAAAAAGTTAAGTGCGTTGTGCACGCAACTAGCGTGTGTGTATGAATAGGTATACAAATATAGAAGAAGCGAAAGAGGATTTTCTGCCTACATCTGTGGGAAAAAGACGTTAGTCTATGTATGTATTCGAAGTTCTTATTATCCAGTACTGTTTGATATAGTGAATTTTTAATGGAGATCAAAACTCATTGTAACGTTCTTATCATAATATATAAACGCACTATCCGTTTCCCTACAAAGAAAACCATTCTCGAAATTCAATCTATTTGCAAATTTTTAATGAACAAAACTTACCAATAGAATTCGAAACCTTTCTGCAAGTGGTGACACTAAACCATTTCTTCTTCAGAATGTAGTCTGATAAGAAACCGAAGGGGAAACTTAATATGTACATCGCCAGATAGGGTAGGGCTGACATAACACCATTCTGTAAAGCATAAATTCATTGATGACAACACAACGTTTTTTTACAAAAAACTTGATTTTTTATACTAACGAATTTATTTGTGGTCGGTAGCAGTAACTGTGGATGTATAGTGACGAGAATGGACAAAATAAGAACTGAATACATTCGAGGAAGTTGGAAAGGAGAAGAAGAAGGAGAGATGTGAATATGAATATGAAGGGGTAGATGGAGATGAAAGAAAAGGTTGGATGGATTGTGCTAAACTGAATAATTATGATGGAAAGGAGAGTGAATGATGAGATGCATGCTGTCAGGGATGAGTGAAAAAAAAGGCATGCTGCGCTGACTCCAAATAATTTGGGTCAAAGGCAAGAGAAAGAGCAGCAACGGTTTTATAATCATAATTAATAATCAAATCTTTCAATCATCAACAACCCATTACATTGTCACACTGCTGGGCACGGGTCTCCTCTCAAAACGAGAGGGTTTATGACTTCGAAAAGTCAGAGGTGCGTGCCTTGGATTCCAACTCGAGACCTTTGACTTGGCAGTCCAATGGTCATAATGACGTATGGTCGTGACGTCCTCAATTCTGTGTTATTGGGTTTCTCTATGATTTTTTCCTAATGGCAATAAGCTTACCCTTTTTATTAATGTAAAATTGTAAGCGGGTTGTAGGTGTACACTTCTGCCTATTCAGGAGTGTAGGTTTGATGGTTTGTTTATCTCATTAGAAAGGAGATCAGTATCCAGCAATAGTATAGTAAGATCATGATGTAACTGACCGATTTAATGTCAACTCCGAGCACTTGCTTCATGTACGACGGGATCTCAGTCATGAGGGTCCAGAAACCCCAGTTGTGTCCAGAGTGCGCCACGATCAGTGAAATGAAGGACAAGTTGGTGGCCAGAATCTTCCATGGGGTTTTGTATCTCTGGAAATTAATAAGTAAACCCTGATGAGTTATTGACTTATTGACTAGATTTTCTATGAAATTCTCAGTAACAGTTGATAAAAGACACCTCTGCCTAATCCTATAAAGTTACAATGTATTTATGCGCTAAAAAAGGGTGTTTCAATATTTAACTGTGTCATTTGCGATGCGATATCATTAATAAAATTATTTCAGCTAACGACGGGGTTACCAATATTATTGCTGGATAACTTTATTAATTTTTCTTATAGGTATATTTATTATGTAGAACCTATATTTATTATGTAGAAGGGATCAAAGACGCTCGATAGTGTAAATAATGGCATGCATCTCTCGTAATTTAGCTTTAACAGACAGACAGTATGAGCATACTTTCTACTGCAGTTTGGAGAAGACCTCACGTTTACTGGTATAATAAAATTAAACTAACTCTGCTACGAGTACCACTAGGGCTCACTTTAAATCCTTCTCGATTCAGAGTGAGTTTTGGTAGTAGCTGTTTGATAATAGTCAAAGTAGCTTTCCCTGCCGAAAGCCGGATATCCAGAATATTGTCGAACCAACTTAGATCCCAAACAGTTGTAAAAAAGTTTCCAATATCTTTTATGTATAATGATCAGGTTCAAAGCTATAAGAAGCCTTAGCGATTTCACTTACTATAAAACCTAAGGTTTTTAAAGATAAAGTTACCGAAACTTTTGGGAAAGGCAGTTTTTTAAGAGGACACAAACATAATATTACATAAAAGAAATTTTAAAATAACACTGAATTGAATCGTTAAATAAATGTCAGGGTTTTGTGAGAAAAATATTTGAACCTTGTTCCCAAAATAGAATAAAAGTCAAATAATCGTAATCTCCAATTCGACAAGATATTCCAGACGCTATTTTACATTGTAAGACACAAGCATTGTTGCGTTTTTTATTGCTTCCAGATAAAGAAGAATTATAAGGAAAATTATGCTCACATTCAAATTAAGTGCTCGTATTTGGCAGCAAAAAAATATATTCGAGCATTTAGATAAGATTACATTACCGTTTAAGAAACGTTATTGTAGGAACGTAAGTATTCCCTACCCTATTTTAGATTATACATGATGTTATTGGTTTCAACAATCTCGAAGGCCATATTTTTTTTTCAAACTTTGCATACAAACATCTGCATGAACCTAAGTACCTTCTGTTCTCCAACTTGTCCCAAAGAAGTTTGTATAAACAGGCGTTCCTCATTACCAATCATTTTGGACTTATGCGGGGAATCAGAACCGAGGTAGATGTAGAGTACCACCCAAATAGCTCCAAGGGAACCGTCCACGTAGAAGATGGCTGGCCAGCCCCAGGAGTCTGCTATGAACCCTGACACCAACAACTGCATGGCTGTTCCAAGCTGGGCACCTTAAATTTTAAAGGAAACTGATGATACTTTGATACGATGGCTTTTTGAACTATAGTGTTATAGATGAATAATTCTAACAAGATTTAAGAGGGTTAAAGAGTGGTTATTGGGAAACAACAACATTTTCACAGAACTTTGATCCCAATATGATTTGATTTCTTTGGCCAACGGTTGAGAGGCAGTTGATTGTTACCTAAGACTAACAAGTAGTGCACTACAATTTTACACATGACTGATGTTTGCTACGGTTTCGCTCGCGTCCCGTAAAAAGGTTTATTTGGCTTTAAGGCAGCGTATCTAGATAAAACACATGCACCAGATTTAAATTCTACATATTTAAAAACCAAAATCTACATATTTTTGTTTTGGCTTACATGGACCTGTCATATAATTTTTTCTTTAACATCTCCCTTTGTACAGACATCAGCATGTTACAATATTATTATTTTTTATAGAAGAGGGAGGCAAACGAGCAAGCGAGTCACCTGATAGTAATTGATCATCGCCCATGGACACCTACAACACGAGGGGGGTTGCAAATGCGTTGCCGGCCTTTTAGATATGAATAAGCTCGCTTCTTGAAGGTAGCCATGTCGTACCGGATCGGAAATACATCCGCTGGTTCCACAGAGTAGTCGTGCGCGGTAGAAAGTTTCTTGAGAAATGCACAGTGGTGGACACCCATTCATATTATACCATCTCAACATAAACATAACATACCATCACGCCTGTATTCCCCGAAGGTTTAGGCACAGGTGTACTAATGTACACCCACATTTCGCCGGTATGTTTTAAGGTCCCATGTAATAGGGGGCGAGCCTATTGCCATTAACCGGGCACAAATCCAGACTCCGAGCTGCTACTGAGAATTTCATAGAAAAACCCAATAACACTTTGCTCGACCTGGGGATCGAACCCAGGACCTCTAGCTTAGCAGTCCCGCTTAGGACTACTAGACTAATGAGGCAGTCAGTATACCATCTCACCTGACATTAGTAGTATTGTCGTCATTGTAATAACTTGCCATTGACAAAAGAAAAACAAAATTTCTCCACAATAACATAGCAACTCACTGAAGGATTTGATTAAGGAAAAAAATATTTGGCATGACATAAGGAATCGACGATGCGGACATTTCCGGATTAAATCAATGTAGGTAACTGTTTCGTTCGTTAAAAAGTTATTGGTTCTTTTTTGTGAAAAGTCACGATTTGTTAGTTTTCCTGTTGGGTTTCCTATCTCATGACGTAATGGTTTCACGAGGAAAATCTATGGGAATATTTCAACAACCTTGTTCGTTTGTAGATTTTCTTTTGTTTTGTTTATGATTAGCTTTCCGCCCGCGGCTTGGCCCGGATGGACTATACGTTTTTTTTACGAGATAATATTATTGTCACTCAGGAATAATGTAGCTTTCTATTAGTGAAAAATTATTCAAAATCGGTTCAGTAGATCCAGAGATTACCCTCTACAACGTCACAAACTTTTGTGAGTTTACCTCTTTATAATATTAGTATAGATTAAGTTGGCTTCAATTCATATTATTATATTGAACAACAGTTTCTATAAACTATAACTAACTGACTTTTCGAAGTCATGTGCGTATTAAGAATTAATTATCACGCGCTTAAACGGTGAAGGAAAACATCGTGAGGAAACCTGCATGCCTGAGAGATTTTCTTGACGGCATGTGAAGTCTGCCAACCCGCAGTAGGCTAGCGTGGTGGACTATAGCCTAATCCCTCTCGTTCTGAGAGGAGACCCGTGCCCAGCAGTGGGACAATGTAATGGGTTGATGATGATGATGATGATGATGATGATAACTAACTAGGATGGACTATAACTAAATAATATACATACCTACAATACATACCTACATATCAACTGTGTACTGAATTCATGGTACGCGGTTGTTCGTCAATGTCCCTTGCACCCTGATATGTTAGTTTGTAAAGTATACAGGGTGGAACGGACATCGACACGAATTCAGTACATGATTCTGGACCCCCTTGGGTTGATATTTCTCGTCGGTTTTGAAAAAAAAAAACTGCTTTTTCATACAAAAGTGCAATACCTACACGGTCAAATGTATGGAACAGCTGACTTTTAAAAAAGATTTTTTAAGCGGATGTGTGTCGATGTCCCTTCCACCCTATAAATATCTATGGGCCAAAGTGGCCTGATCATACAGAATTTATTGTGTTATTATGTTATCCTGACAAGCCTAATCAATTTGTTTATCTTTTTGTCTTAAAAAGGGGTATTTTTTGCTTTAAATCATAATTTACAAAGATTGCGTCTGAAAAGGTTTACTGAATGATGGGCTTATTATTGACTATTGAGATAAAAAGCTTATATGTATTATTTATTTAGTATCTATCAGTCTGCTTCATCAGTCTACTGGTGCTAAGCGTGACTGCTACGGTAGAGGTCCTGGGTTCGATCCCCAGGCCGAGCAAAGTGTTATTGGGTTTTTCTATGAAATTCTCAGTAGCAGCCCGCCAGCAGAGTCTGGATTTCTACCGGGTTTAATGCCTCCACCCCTATTACATGGAGCCTAAAACATATCGGGAACTGTGGGTGTACATTAGCACACTGCTGCCTAACCCTTCGGGGAATACAGACATGATGGTATGATGTTATATTACTAAGTAAAACCGAGTCAAATATTAGTATTATAAACAAACAATAGCACATTCGACATAGGTTGTTAACTTTATTACCGAGCATCTCCCGAAGGTCACATTATATATGAATAATAATCATTACTGCAAGCGTGAAGACACTGCTGACATGATAAAAACTGCAATTAAAATAATTTAAAATTGTCTTATTGTTACCTAGTATGATAAATAATTTCATGTTGTAAGAATTTTCTTTTGTAGCGAAAAAACCCAGCGCCGTAAGACTGCCTTAGTACTAGTTGTACTAAGCGCGAATGCTAAAAGTTCCTGGGTTCGATTCCCAGGTAGAGCAAAGTGTTATTAAGTTTTTCTATGAAATTCTCAGTAGCAGCGTGGAATCTGGATTTGTGCCCGGTCAATGACGATGAGCTCGCAACCTATTACATGGGATCAATTGGCAAAATGTGGGTCCTACGTAAGTACACCTTTAACTAAAAATAATAAATAACATACCGCTATATATAAAGGTGCCAAGTCGACTCTTCTCTTCCAAAGGAACCCATTTGCCTATCAGGTTATGCATCGTTGGGAACAGACATCCTTGAGATAGTCCCTGCAAGACACGGCCGGCACAGATAGCTTGCCAACCTCCCTGAAAAAAAAATATGAAGGAAACTACCCCGTGCAGAACTCGAATCTGGCTACTACAGTTTGGTACACCAAATGATTTGGGCAACTATGCTACCGAGGTCTTTGATCTATTTATGTTATTATAATGATCATCTTTATGCTCTTTCATGAAGACAATCTTCAGCGCATCCACACATGCCCGGCGGCTCAGCCAATGGCTAGGCTGACCTTGCCGGCGGCGGCGGCTTATCCGCCAGCACGCATGCCTTTTGGGTGCCGGCAGCAACTCGTTTGCTTTGCAAAACGGAGCCCGACACACAGTTTGCGGGATGTCAGTGTGAAAGCCGGCGGAATGTGTGGATACACCATTTACTTGTTTAAAAAAGATAGGGAATAAATAACATTGTAATAATGATATTCTAAACACTTACGTAATACGCTCCAGTAGGTATCAACAGTGATATTAATGAGTTGACAGCGGTGCATATCGTGATAAGCCTCATGCCACCAAATCTAGATGCGATCTCTCCACTAGGTATCTGAAGCACCACGTAGCCCCAGAAAAACGAAGACAGGATCACGCTCTGGGTCTGCATGCTCCAGTCGAACGACTAGAAATGATGTTATATCATTTTGTTAGGACTTAAAAGTTTTACTCACTGTTTAGCGGTTTTTTTTTATATTTAAGTGTCGGCAAACGAGCCACCTGATGGTAAGCAGTCATCGCCGCCCATGGACATCTGCAATACCAAAGGAGTTCCAGATGCATTGCCTATTTAAGGAAAAGGGAGGGGAAGAAGAAAAGGAAGGGAGGAATTGGGCCTTCAGCGCTTCACACTCTTCGTACGAAACGCAACAGTATGCTTACTGCTACTGGACGTCAGTAGTCTGTGGGAGGGTAGTTAGTACTTCCCCGGTCGTGCATACCCTAGCATATAAACGCCGCTTGGAGAACCCCATGTTAAAGCGCTATGGGAAGTCTTATCAAAACGACTACCTATTTATTTATTGATTTTTAACGTACAAAGGCACATAATAGAAAGAAAAAGATATACTTAATGCGGATAAGTACTTGACACAAAGTAAAAACATTGACAACTTTATATTGAAAATCGTCATCTTTGCACTTGCAAAACTAATAATTTTGTTTGAAGATAAAACACGGTCGAGATTGTACGACATTCTCACACTTTTTTGCTGAAGGAGTAAATAATATCTTCAAACATTGTGTGAGATAATCGTTAGAAATAGGGACGTACCTAAGTATATTTTTTGCAAAATCCGTCTGAGAGATTTAAAATGACATCGTTGCTTATTTTCTAATTTATTTTTTGAGCTGCGCTTGCCGCGGACAGTCTATGGGTGGATGACAATTCTTGGCGCATTCAGACCCTCCGGATGTTAAATGAGCACCTATAGATAAATACAATTAACCTATATATAATATGGTATGTTATGTTACGGGTACGCAGACTACTAAAATAGTTAATTAAAATCCTTTGTAACAGAGATTTAAGAGGAGTGTCCCTCGCGAACGCAACAATGTTGCACAGTTGTCGCTGTCTCTATCTCTCGCGATGCGAACGCGTGCCCGAGAGGAGAAACAACAACATTTTCACGCGTATTTCTTATGTTCCGAATTTTGGAGATTACTCCTATAATATTGTTAATACGTAAAAAAAAATCTTGTAAAAATATATTCACTATATTATCTGGGTTTCTTTCGAATCAGAATGTTTCTGTATTGATACATTGTCGAGAAATACTAGCATAAAGTTGGGCCGTTTTTCAACGAAAATTGCCAATCTTTGAGCTCGTGTAACTTTTTAACCGTATATTGAAATGAAATTGTATACTGCAGGAACACGTATTTTAATGATAAGATTGTTACTGCAAAATTCCAAAGACTTTCATTTGTTAATATTCAATATAAGACCAAACTACGTTTGTATGGAGCGCGGAGCGGATACTATCCTCTTAAATAAGAAACGAATTAAGTAGCTATATTAGTTTTTGACCTAAAAAAAAGGTAACCTACTTACATTTTATTAATAGTATCAGTTCTACAACTCGAGCGTCTGATTAAAAAAATGGTTGTCTTTTGACCTTCCTTGAAATAGTTTATCAACTATTATTGTATGCAAAAGTAATTCATTCATGACCATGTTATTTAGTTCAATGATGGTACATTATCAAAGGACATGGAGAAAAAATTTACATTGATATGCTGTTAATTAAAAATGTAAAATTATTAAGTACCTACCTAATTAAATAATAAATACGACGTGTAATTGAATTAACTCAAAACCAGAAACTAGTTTGTTCAGAATCGATAGCTAAATCAATTACAATACTTTTTAATGTAGGTTAATTTTAACCTAAAATTATTACTGTGCCGTGTTGAGTCTAAAGGATTCTTAAACAAACGCCACGGCGCGCGCGTCATTCATGACCGATGCTGACGTTTCAAACAGAAATATCTCATAGATTATATTAACAAGATACCTTAATAGGGTAACTAATAGTGTTTCTTATTTCAATAACTAGACGTCCTAATCAAAATATCTAAAAAGTTCGAGGTTATTAACCTTCAACTCAGGCGATAGGTAGAAAACATGTTACGACGAATTTCCGAAGCTGTTAATGAATGTAGACTTAGAGTTATGAATCGGCGATAAAAAGCATATATGTTCTCAGATTAGTATACTCCGATATAATATTTCCCAGGAAGTCCCAACAATCAACAAATACCTAAATGTATTAAAATTTTATGAAGACGTGATGACAATTAAAACAAAAAAAACTTGAAAAATAAAACCGCCATCAAAAAATAATGTTATGTCTAAAACAGTTTCAGAAGTCGGTGGCTTTAATTTGAGTATATCTTTTGTTTTCGCCACCGACTTCCGAAACTGCTTTCGACATAATTTTTTTTTTTAAGGTGACATCCCTAATGTTATTCAGATTAAAGGCAGGAAAATGGTAATGATATTTTTTTATAAGTACTTTCGTATGCAAATTCCAGCGCTTATAATTTACGCGCGTTTCATAACATTTTCAGCGCGTTAATGTAATGCAATCAACAGTTTAAACAAATATTTTAAAGGGTCCACCCTCAAGTTTGTATAACCCGTAGCTGTCACAGTTAGATACTGAAATTTTCATAAATTTACATATTTTCTAGATTATAAATGACACCCTTCCATGTAGAAGGGTGTCATTTTTTTATTGTTTAGTTTTTATGTATACTGTAAAAGTAAATTGTGTGATTTAAATCATATTTTTACATGCACAACCGCCTCATGAGTCTATTAGTCTTGAGCGCGAGCTGCTGCGCGAGAGGTCTTGGGTTCGATTCCCAGGTCGTGTAAATTGTTATTGGGTTTTTTTATGAGATTCTCAGTCAGTTGCATCTTGGAGTTTGGATTTGTGCCCGGTTAATTGCACTAGGTTCGCCTCCTATTATGGGAGCTTATCATACCAGCAAACTGTACTCATGTACACCTGTACATGAGTACACCTTTGCCTAACCCTACAATACAGGCGTCTTCGGGGAATACGCCTATATTCCCCGAAGGATTGGGCAAAGTCTTTTATAAAATAGCCATACTATATATAATAATAGGTCGAACTTTTTATACAATAGCAATACACGCCTGTGTATAGTGTGTATAGCTATTTAATAAAAAGTATTTATTTGTTAGAAATATACTTTGTTTACTTTTGTCAAACTTGTTATTCATTTAATTCAATGAGTTAAAGTGTTTTAATTGATATCTAAACAACTACGCAGATTTCTATAATCTATAGACATAAAATTTTCTGATTCCTCACAGCTTATCAATTTATTTTCTAAATCACATGAGCTTAGAAACATGATAAAACCGTCAACAAGGTAAACCCTATCAAAACAAGTTGTACATCAATGTTTAATATTCGCGTGTGTCAAAAATCATCAAAACAACTTTCTTATCACTGAAGGATGATTTTGATAACCATGTCATTTACATAGATATAATTATATTATCCGTGGAGGATAAGGATGATATAGGCTTTTCATAACATAACATACCATCACACCTGTATTGACCGAAGGGTTAGGCAGAGGTGTACTTAATGTACACCCACAGTTCGCCGGTATGTTTAGGTCCCATGTAATAGGGGGCTAGCCTATTGCCATTCACCGGGCACAAATCCAGACTCATGGAAAAACCCGATAACACTTTGCTCGACCTGGGGATCGAACCCAAGACCTCTAGCGTAGCAGTCGCGATTGGGACCACTAGACTAATGAGGCAGTCTGAATAATGAACTATCTCTTCTAATATTATAAATGTGAAAGTAACTCTGTCTGTCTGTCTGTCTGTCTAAACCACTCAACCGATTTTGATGAAATTTGGTACTAGGATAGAATAAAGCTTGAGAAAGGACTAATATTAAAAAGTTTTTGTACTTTTGGTCGAAATAAACATATTAAGTATGATGCAGATGCCTCAATACTCAAGTGGTTATTTCTATAAAATTCTTAGTAGCAGTTCGGAGTCTGGATTTGTGCCTGAGTTACATCAATGGCTTGCTGTGTATTACATGGGACCTAAAAATACTGACCAACTGTGTGTGTACATTACTACACCTCTGCCGAATCCTCCGAGGAATATGTGTGATGATATCTATGTACATGGAACGACGGTCATCCAGAAATTCATAATCAATTTCTGGGTCATATCCGACTGCGGGCAGGAGTCGTATTTTTCCTTCACTAAAATAACTTAATAATCTTTGCATGGAAAATGCCTAAAAAATACAAACAGATATAGTATAGATTCGATTCGAATTTATATTTCATCAGTAGCCTAATGGCTAGGGCGTCGGACTTGCGATCATATGGTTGCCGGTTCGAGCCCCACCCATTGCACTACCGACGTGAACCCACTCGTAACACAAGCACTTAGCTTAGCACGAGGGGTTAACAAGAATACTAGCAATGTATGACCCACATCGCTAGTAAGCATTTTTTTTAAATAAAAAAAAAATATATGTTAGGCTTTTTGGGCTTCAGACCATAACAGCTGTCACAATCGTGATGAGAGGTTTTACTTTTTCTCCGAAGGTGACCCATCCATAGGCTGACCGCGGTAAGCGGGATTTATCAGCATAGTTACAGCGTCTTCTGGTTAAGTACACCAGACGCTATGACCGCTAAACCACCGCGAGTCCCACCCGCCTAGTCGAAATTTGCCTTCACATTTCGCAAGATCGAATCCTGCCGGCGGTCGAAATTTTTCCTTCATTAAAATAAATTAATACATTTTTGCATGGAAAATGCCATGAAGAACATAGCATAGTTACTATTTATCCAAGCGATATCGATAATATCTATATCTCTTTAATGGCAGATTTATCTAATACTTAAATCATATTATTTGATCTATTTAATCTTAAGTATCTGTCATCCTTAAAGTCTTCAATCATTTTTATCGATACGTATACAGTATACGAGTACGTGTTGTCTAGTAAAAAAAGTAACTAAGTAGTTTTTGTAAACAATATACGCAAAAGGATTGGTGTTCACGCGATATCTCTCTTGGTACAGTGACCAGCACATCAAATTACCACAAAATTTAAATTTTTCTCAGTTGATTTTGAACTTTATATCTTACAATTTAAGGTTTAAAATCAATTGGAGAAATTTGACAGTTTTGTAAACCTTGACCTGCTGGCGACTGTACAAACATAATGGAAATATTTTGACTTGGTACTTATGAAATCTGATAAAATTGGTGATATAGATATTTTTTAGACAGTCTAGAGAGAATCAGGTGATAAATATACACATTGCCTCATTGGTATAGTGCACTGCTATTGAATGTCTCGAGATCGATTCCCGTGTCAAAGTGACTTTGAGGGGGCTTAATGCCCTAGAAGTATATGGAAGGTGTAGTATGACCTACAAGGACATAAGTTTAGAGCAAGCTGTATCATATAAATTTTTCATAGATGAGGGTAAATGTATGGTTATTAACTTTTAATGTCCGCAATCAGAAGTGATTCCACTGTTATCGCAGTAATTGATCTTCACAGTCAACTGTTGTAAAAAAATCAACCTTACATAACTTTTTTTTTTATAGCATTATGTCCCAAAAAGTGCAGTGATAGCCTTGTGATATGACCATTGGACTGCCAAGTCAAAGGTCTCGAGTTCGAATCCAAGGCACGCACCTCTGTCTTTTCGAAGTCATTTGCGTATTAATAATTAATTATCACGCGCTTAAACGGTGAAGGAAAACATCGTGAGGAAAGCTGCATGCCTGAGAGATTTTCTTGACGGCATGTGAAGTCTGCCAACCCGCAGTAGGCTAGCGTGGTGGACTATAGCCTAATCCCTCTCGTTCTGAGAGGAGACCCGTGCTTAGCAGTGGGACAATGTAAGGGTTGATGATGTCCCAAACCCTTTATCGGTGATGAGGCAACTTGCAGTAATAGTTAGCAAACAAAATAATAGGACACATTACGTTACTATTAATACTTCCTTATAAATAATAAAAAAGTAAACTGGTGACTTCACTTTGAGTGGTTCTTTTGTTTTCGCCACCGACTTCCCAAACTGTTTGAGACATAAAATTATTTAATTATTTTTTGAAGGCGGTGTCACTTTTTTGTTAAAAGCATTTTTTATTTTTAGTGTAGTTTTTTTTTACTTGTAAGCCAACTTAACGCACTGCTCCAATGATAAAACGATGTTTCGGAGTAAACAATAATATCATCGATGTAAACAATTTTTAGATAATTCCACTTCAGCGTGCTTATTCTTCGCGTAATATTGGTGACCACGATAGGTGTCCAGCAATTGCTTGAACACTTCAAGAGGCTCCCTCTTGCATCTAACTTTAATTTTCTATTCGTGAATTGTACTTACATTTTCAGTATCCTTATCCGTCATAGCAACTATAGCCATGCTCATATTGACCCTCATGGTGAAACAGAGCAGCATTGCGAAGAACAACATCAGGACTTGAAGGTGCCGGATACCTGGGAACGGCCCTGGAATTTAGAAAAGAATTATTATCATTATTGACTTATCAGAGATGACTCTGCCGTGTCATGACAAAACACTGTAATTTTAGTTAAACTGTAACTTAAGTTACAGTGTTTTGTCATGAGATTGACGTAAAGCGTTCCATTGTTATAGGTACAGACTTCAATGGTAATCGTGACAGTCAGAAACTTAAAAAACCTGACAACCAGTCTTTCCTTAAAATATTCGGTATTGCTCGGTATAACGGTAGTAGCTTTGTGAAAAATAATGACATTTGATCTAGGTAGACTAGAATCCAACTCAAACATAGTTGGGAAAATCTAGAAGGATGATATCATATGACGCTAGTACTGGCTGGCATACAGTTGTGCTCACTGCTTTAGATTCTAATTTTGTCGGCAAGTCTTTGACATCCTAGGTTGATCGTTCCGACCTTCAAGGCCCAAGGATAATGAAATAAATAAGTATGTTATGTTTAACGTCATACTTTAGGCAAAGTGGGTTAAATTAAAATCCGGGAGTTGCGTCTTTTTCTAAGCGGAATAAAGGGATACATTATTTGTGATAAGTTTTCACCATATCTAGAAAGTACTCTGCAAACGGATGTAATAATAAATGATAAATAATTTTGACAGCGTTTGCAGATATACTAGTCACAATACATCAGTTAATGATTAATTTACGGTAATGTGTTTGAGTACATCACTAAGCTAATTTATAAGGTTTTACAGTCTATCTCACGAAGGCTATTAAATTATTGAAATTAGATCTTTACGTCAGTGACATAATACCTATTATACAAAACATCGTGAGATGTAATGACTATATTTATGAATTATTAATTTTTTGATTAAATATCATCGGCCACCAGGGTATAAACCTTATTTCAATTTATGTTGGGCCGCACTCGCACAGTAGTCCTTTTAGAAAAAAAAAACTCGCGTAAAATAATTGCTAAAATGACAGTAAAATTGAGAACCTGCTCCTTAAAAATAAATAGCATTACATTATACAAGAACGTTCTTAATTCAAAACCTGCCTGTCACGCTTTGAGACAGTTAATAAATCACAACAAACGCTTTCTGTGGGTTCTCCAGCCCACGCGACATCTCTCCATTCAACCTCATTGGTGTCAAAATTTAATTAACACTTCGCCCTCAACTGGAGCCTTAACGACATCGACTCCATGTTAAATGAGTTTTTGCAATTCCTGCATAATGTTGGAACGTGCGATCAATTGTTTTGTGAAGTATTTTCGTGGTGAACTTAATTATTTTGGCGCTTCGGGACACGTGAATGTTTTAGAAAGTGATTCATACTTCTAGGTCTCGTTTTAAAATGGGAAGATTACTAAAAACCATCTCGCTGGCCTAGAAGGGGTTGGCAGACTAGTGCGGAGAAGAGAAGACTACATAAACGAAGTGGCCAGCAAATAATAAGTACCTAAATCGTTTAAAGTTAACACAAAACGGTTATATATTTCATTCAAAATAAATGCTCTCACCTGAAGTTGTCCGCAAATGGTTTTGCAGTACTTAAGATTAATATAAATACTCGGTATAAAGTCAATTGCGTTACTAATTTGATATTAATACATCATCATCATCAGCCCATAGTCGTCCACTGCTGGATGTAGGCATCTCCTAGTGAACGCCACAAAGCCCGATTTTTGGCTTTCCTCATCCAGTCAATTCCAGCTGCCTTTCGCAAGTCGTCACTCACTAAAAATATTTAATTGAGTAATTAAACTTGTGGGGCAATTCGGAACCTTACTTCAGACACAGTTATTTCGAACGAGCCGTAATTTAATTGTATCAAGTATTTGTCATCTAATGATAAATATTCCAAATATTTCTACCTAGCTAGTAACTAACGTAACAAAAACGTCGTGTGAACCATCAATTACTTTGTGCTAATGTGAAGTTAAGAGTCGTCATCAAGTGCATGTAGGTATTACCTATTAATTTACAAGAAGTAATATTAAATTTAAACATCATGGTAAGACTTTATTTCCAGCTTATTAAACGAATTTCAAAAAAGGAGTATTATCTCATTGGTGTGGTATGTGTATTACTCAATTCAAATATTTTTTTCTTTTCCTTGGTAATGGTTAAGTTATGTAGTTTTTTTTTAATAATTGGGTTCTTTTAGTAACATTTTGTTTATAGTTTTTTTTTGTATAACAGCTCATAGTTTGGATATATGCCCCGTGGATAGCAAATACTCGCAATGTTACATGAGACCTAAACATAACGACGAAGTGTGCGTGTAGTTTAGTACACCTCTGCCTAACCCTTCGGAGAATACAGGCATGATTGTATGTATGGTGAATTAATCATTACTGATTGTAGAACTCAGTTCTCATTGCGTGCGTTTCACCTGTTATGTAATGAACACGTAATTTTATTGTTTACCGTCTTATCTACACGATTGCATAGCATCGCAGGTAAGCAGGACTCTAGCTATTGTGTTTGATGGTCATAGCCGAATGCACATGATAACTGTATGTGTACTAGATGCATTCGTTAATTATATTACTAGATGCATTCGTTAATTATTATACCAAGGTTGCTTTGGATTTCTCACATAGGTACATTGCTATTACGCTTGTATCCCCAAAGAGGTTAGACAGAGATGTACTCATTTTACATGCAATCGGTGTTTTATAATACCGGGTTCATATTGAGATTTGTTAATCTTTTATTTCTTGAATGCATTAATGCTACTTCAGGGAAAACAGGCTGTATGTATGTTACTAGATATTTTTTTTCAAACAGTGATTAGTCATAACTCGTAAACTAAAGAATAGTCAAGGAAAACCATAATTAAGTCCAACCTTTTTACAAGAATGAGATAATTGGAAATTCTGCGGACGTATTAACATTGTACTAACTAGTGACGAATTAAATACGAGTTGTTGACAAATTGTCTACTTTCTTTTATTATTATTTTAATTTTATATACTTACACAAAAGTCTAGTCGACTTCAAAGTTTGAAAACACATTATAACATACCATCACGACTGTATTCCCCGAAGGGTTAGGCAGAGATGTGACTTTGACTTAATGTGCATGAACACCCACAGTTCAGCGGTATATTTTTAGGACTCATTTAATAGTGGGCGAGCTTAATATCCGAGGGCGAGCCTATTACCCGGTCACAAATCAAATATAAATAAATCAAATCAAAATATCCGATCTGCTACTGAGAATTCCATAGAAAAATCCTATAACACTTTGCTCGAACTACGAATCTAACTCCAGACCTCTAGCGTATTAGTTGCGTTTAGAACCACTAGACTAATGAGACATCTTTGTTTATATAGATATTAGGCTAATTGACTAATATTTTATATGGTCCCATAAAGAAGTTGATCATAAACTGCAATACATACATGCGAGGCATACTGGAATACTGTAGTACTGTCTGGAGCCCGGGCTATCAACTACATATTAACAGGATAGAGGGCATCCAAAAACGCTTCTTGTACCATCTTGCATACAATAATAATATGTGTCATCAATTAAGATCATATGAACAACGTCTTTTATTTTATAAAATGGAATCACTGAGCACACGTCGCAGGATTGCAGATATTGTTTTTACATATAAACTCATTCATGGATTAATTGATTCTCCCGACATCGTTGAACGTATATGCTTTACTGTACCACGTTCCGGTAGCCGTCTTTGCAACCGTAAAACATTTCATCTTCCTAAATTTAAAACTAATCTTGGCCAGCCTTCTCCCATTTATCGTATGAGTACGGCATCTAATAGCATTCGAGATCATATTGATTTATTCGTCCGTCAAGTTTCTTTAGCCTCACTTAGAAAAACAATTAGAAGACACTCTTTATTGTAACTTATCATTTATTTATTGCTCATACTATCGCGTTTCTCAATGTGGATGAAGTATTTATGGACCTACTTTCTATATGCTTGTAACGATAACATAACCTTGTAGTGCAAGTTGTGTTTACATCTAGTAGGATATAATCATGTAATGTTTAAATAGTAAGATTTTATACAACTATATTTAAGATTGTATCCAGTTTTGTGAACCATAATAAAAAAAAAAACAAAATTAAAATTTGGTTAAAATAAGGAAGTTATAAGCATTTTCATTGTATGCTGGACAAGGATCGCACTATATTGTCTTGTGACGTCACAATCCGATATGCCATACAATTTCCATACTAATACTCTTTTGCGGGAAAGGGACAGAGCGTCCCCTCTCAATCCCTACCAAAAACTTGAAACGCGAATTTAAAAATTATTAGAACGATAGTCAATTTTATATTTTTTCTGAATACGTCTTCTAATTAATTTTATGTTATAATAGGCGTATTTATATCAATAAATTTAACACAAGTCAACAAACCTATTGAGCTGTAATTACATAAATTACCAGTTGCAGTAGGTAAATAATTTATTAATGATGGATCTGATAAGTGTTTGTCCGTTCACCGTTTTGAGCAGTGTACAAATTCGCTCTGTAAATATTTGTTGTAGAATTGGTCCGGTAAGAGGCTTAACTTTACCTTGGCCTGTAGACAAGTTTTAATAATAATGGTTGAATTATCGCAACAAAATGTGTTGAAATGACAATTCTGGTAGCCCGGTTCGTTTGAGTTTAATTATAATGAGATGTGTTAAAATAAAAAAAGAAAAATATATGCAAGAGTCGTAACAAGTGATCGTTGGTAGTTCTGCCTACCCCTGAGGCAGAAGCGCGTAAATATATGTAGGTATGGATGTATTAAAAATAGTCATCTACTTTTAAAAAAATAGGATCTTCAACGAAGAGATTCGTTGCAAATACACAAAGAATTAGATTTATTCAAATTAGCTATGGTAAAGTTAATTAGTTAACAAATACTTATGTTCCGTGACTGCATGCTTATGCAAGTAGGCTCGGTATTCATTATCAATACCATCAAACCAGCATCCCCAAAGTGGGGTACCGATGTAAACCCAGAGTTTAGATTTATGTGTTATGCTTAGTACCTGTAGTCCACACACTATTACAACTTAAGCGGCGGTAGCCTAATGGTCAGTGCGTCGGACTTGCGATCATGTGGTCGTCGGTTCGAAACTCACCCATTGCACTACCGACGTGAACCCACACGTAATACAAGCATTTAGCTTAGCACGAGGGGTAAACAAGATAACTAGTGATGTGCGACCAACATGGCTAGTAAGCTTTAAAAAAAAAAAAAATTGCTTAACCCGGAAATCAAACCCAGGTTCTGTAAAATTTACTCGCTTTACTATTAAAGTTACATTTGCAAAATCATGGCTATATTCCCGAATGGCTAAATTAACGAAGTGGGCAAGAGTCAGCTAGACAAGAATATACATTTTATTTATTTCAATCATCATAATCATCATAATCATATTATCAGCCTATTGCCGTCCACTGCTGAACATAGGCCTCCCCCAAAGAGCGTTATTTATTTCAATCAATCTTAGTTTATTGTTAGAAATAACTAAAGGAATACTTGAGTGTCGGTCCGATCATCTCAGAGAAGTTTCGCCCATTTATCTAATCACAATAAATCTCCAGAACTATTTTACATTCGGCGTCATCTAGCTTAAAAATAAATAAAAACATTGACTTGTAAAAGAGTCTTTGAATTATATATTTACAGAAATAAAATATAATTTCATCATTTCATTTCATTTGATCACATTAAGATTAAAATGAAGCATACAGGAGACATTCTACTTAGTAGTAAATGTAAAAAGTACGTGATATTTACTTTCTTTCCTCATTGATAAAATTGGAATAAGTTACATTGTAAGTGTATTTGTTTTACAACACATGTACATTGTTTTAAAAAGATAACTATTCGTTAAACATTTTACACTTATTTACCTTGGCAAAATAGATTGTGAATAAAGTGATAGTATTCTAATGTAACGAATTTATATATTCAGCATTTTTATTTTATTATGGCAAGGTCTTGTTGTATACTTCAACAGAAATATTAATAATAAAGTAGGTATCTCATTAAAATAGACACAAATGTTTTTCAAGTAATAATTAAAATACAGCTGTTTTGAAAGAACATATTTTAAATTGTAAAACAGTGCCCATAAATTACAATGGTAATATTTTTAATCTTAGCTATTTAAACATGTGTTCTTGTTTTTATAATGTAAAAGTTTTTTTTTAATCATTATTACAGATTATAATTCCAATAATTTATTAAAGTGAGAATAAGAAATAATAAAAGTAAAAAAAAAAAAAATTCTAATCTGCATCCTCTTTAGATCCTAAGTTGAGACCTAGGGCTTTAAAATTTAATAAATAATGTAGCACAAAAAAAAATTGTCTTACCTTTAGCAATTTTACTAACGTCCTCTTTAACAATCATTTTTGATATAAAAAATAATTAACAATCACAAATGAAATACTGCACTGTTTTATTTAAATTGAAAGGTAATAAAACGTTATTTAAATAATCATGAGCACTATTTTGTACTAATTTGTTAAACAAAACAAAACCAAAAAACTAAAGAAATAAATATGAATTTTGAACAGGCTGCGCGAACGACGCGCGAGTGTTGCGCGCGCGCTGCAGACTCTGTCAATATTTTTTCCTATTTCTTAATCATAGGCAAAGGCATGGAACAGTCAATGTCATGGACGGCAAGAGCGCAACAAATACTTTTCGCATTGTTTATGGTATAATAGAACTGACTTTAAATGGATCAATTGCTTTTTTAGGCCCTGTAATATTTAGTTTCCACAATTTTATTATTCTTGTACTACTTCGAGGTCGTTTAAAATACATACATACTGTCAAGCCTGTCTCCCATGGGTGTAGGCAGAGACTATAGATTTTCACTTTCTACGATCCTGGCACACTACTTTTGATTTATCTACATTCATTAATCTCTTCATGCAAGGCACAGAGCATCCCCTCTTAGTCGCCAACACATACATCACTCACCCACCACTCTCACTACCTTACCATTCTCACTCACTTACAAAACTCACTCACTCACTATTCTATCTATGAGGACTTTACAATGTTATTTGCAAACCAAAGTCAAAAATATATTATTTAAAAGTAATCCAACTTTTCCGTGGAATCTTGTTAAAAATCTTGCTGCAAGATCGTGACGAAAACATTCCATATTCATCAAAGCTCCACAATTTACTCAAGTGAGAATATCTGTATTTCCAGGTGTCTTATATTTTAATAATACCTACCTTTACCACAATACATGCCAAATCATAATAGTACCTACATACTGTGAACTGCACTGGAGGTACCTACTTGTTTTTCAACCTTCATATGTCTTAATTTTAAAGGTTAAGTATCAAGACTTTTTTATTGCAATGAATCTGAGTGCACGGTAGTGTATCGCCAAGGATATTATCTTAACACAAGTCACATAGTGTTCTCTACCTTTCGATGCTTTTATGGCTGGACCAATCTGATTCATTCATTTCATTCAGCCGATTAACGAATGGAATTTATAAGGCGAATGTTAGTGGCAGCGTCGGGAGAGGCCGCCCTAGAAGGATGTACACCGATCTTATCGGCGAGGTTCTCCAAAAAGGTCAGGTGCGTAGTACTCGCAACCAGCGCTTGTGTAAGAAAAGATGTATGAATGTGGAAGAAGCGAAACAGATATGCAAGAGTCGTAGCAAGTGGCAGTCCATAGTTTCTGCCTACCCCTGTGGGAAAAAGGCGTGAGTTTATGTATGTATGTAATCTGATTCAATAAGTAAACAATAATTCTCTTTTCCATACTTCCTTTGCGTTCAGCAACATCCGTATGCAGCTCCCGGGGCCCACAAACGAATTTGCGCGGGTTAAGCTGTTACCCTTGCTGCTATCAACCTGATGGATCCTAATACTATTGCGTCGGCAACATTAATTATTCTGCTGCTTTAATTAAATTCATTCAATCTGTCTATTTGAAGAGTTTTTGATCCCCCGTGCAGTCCATTGATTTACCTTTTTTACCTACATCATTAACATCAACCCTTTTTATGTATATATTTTATATATGTTAGTCTGTAAGGTATATATCTATGGGCCATAGATGCCTGAAAATAAATGATTTATTATTATTATATTATTATTATTATGTCCAACTGCCAAGCATGGATCTAGTTTTAGAATGAAAGGGGTTAGGCATGCAGTCAAGAAACTCTCAGGCAAGCAGGCTTTCTTAGGAAAGCCGTCGTTAGCGACGCGCGAAATTTTCCATAATGATTAAAGCATTGATAGCCTAGTGATATGACCATTGGACTAAGGTCTCGACTTCGAATCCAAGGCACGCACCTCTGACTTTTCGAAGTTATCTGCGTATTAATAATTCATTATCACGCGCTTAAACGGTGAAGGAAAACATCGGGAGGAAACCTGCATGTCTTAGATTTTCTTGACGGCTTGTCAAGTCTGCCAACCCGCAGTAGGCTAGCGTGGCGGACTTTAGCCTAATCCCTCTTGTACTGAGAGGAGACCCGTGCCCAGCAGTGGGACAATGTAATGGATTGATGATGATTAAAGCATTTGAAAGACTGATTGATAAAATTAATAGAACAACTTGAAAATGATGTTCTCAATTCGATTGTATTTTTTTGGGCAGCTCGATATCTTTGACGATGTAAACTGATTTTGAGAAATAGTCCCTTATTAGTTGCTTAACAATTGAATTGGTCCGATTACCGGTTTAGAAGATATAGCACAGAATCCGGTTACATTAGTTTTTTTTTTTTATTTCCCCGAATCTAGTACCCAAATACCGGATTGGAAGGTATAGAACAGAATCTTTAAAGGTAGTTTATCTAAATAAAGTTAATTATTTATAATATGACTTTGAGTCCAAATCTCTTTGACTCAGTAGTTCATGATCACTAGGCTATTAAAAATTTTGTTTCGACAAGGTCGTTTAGATTCAACCTTATATAAAACAAGGACAATTTTCTAAGTATATGGCAAAGATAGTTGTATTTTAATTAATTATTGTAATTTTATTATCGCAGTAAAAGAGGAACTAGCCAGGGTCAACCGGGTTTTCAGTAGAACTACCGTCGCACATCAAAGGGTGAGGCACCTTGCTTCCTGTTTAGAAGTTCCTACTGTGGACATTATCTGGTTGGGTGGTGGACTCCTCAGTTCTCTACTTCAGATCAAGAGAAAGATGGTTGCTTCGTTGGCTGCTTCCCACGCGGTCTTATTCCCGACCATGGATCAAATTACAGCCGGAAAACCCTCGAATGCCTGGATCTATTTTAATAGTTAAGTAGTATTTTATATTTTGCTCAGGTAAAAATGAAAAATAGTATCTGTACATAATATTAATAAGTATATATAAAACTCCCATCTTCTTGTATGCTATTATCACTACACATTCTTTCTTGCATAGTTTCTTTCCAATTTTATTAAAAAGTAATACTTAAGTGATATTTGAACGAAAGAAATAAAGGTAGATACGTATATAATTAAATACAAAAACTGCTTCATATCCATAACCGGTTTACATGAAAATAATCATCTTCAGACGATCTTGCCTGCACTTTTTTCGAACGTTCCGGAGTCTGAAACAATGGTAGGATAAAAATAATTACATTATTCATAATTATAATTCTGTTAATTAGATAGGTACCATAACCATCACGCCTGCATTCCCAAAGGGTTAGGCAGAGGTATACTTAATGTACACATTATACACCCACAGTTCGCAGATATGTTTAGATCCCTTGTAATAGGGGGCAAGACTATTGCCATTCTCGGGCCTATATGCAAACTTAGAGCTGCTACTGATAATTAAATAGAAAAACCTAATAACACTTTGCTCGACCTGGGAATTGGACTCAAGAACTCTAGCGTAGCAGTCGCATTTAGGACCACAATACTAATGAGGCAGTTAGATAGATTTATTAGAAAGGTATTATTTTAAAGGTAAGAACTGATGAGCTGGAAGGCAAATTCTGGTTCCAATATAATAATTATTGAAGGCATGCGTGGTTTTTGGACTGCATAAGTCCGACATGACCTGGCACTACCCCATTTAGCAGAGGATCTATGAGGATTTACGGTAATATAAAAAAAAGATTTAATTATAAAAAAAAACAGTTATCCAAAAGTGACATTGTCATGACATTTTTGGGCTGGCACTTTGTAATAGTAATTCAACAGATTTAATTCATTCGGTCAATCTATTTTTAGCATTTTATATTACCCGAAGTCACCTTCAGGTAGCAAGAACGGTTTTTTTGGTACTCTCATCTTTTTCGTTTACGTTTTCCCTCTCGGTCGTTATCGTTGTGTTGCTATAATAATAATTATTATTATAATCGATTCATAAAATATCTGTTACATTCTATCTACATAATAATTAATACATACATACAATACATACATTTTTTTTTCAAGTTTACTGCTGCTTTTTTTAATGCTTACTTTTTGGGTCATACATCTTGTTAACCCCTCGTGCTAAGCTAAATGCTTGTGTTAAGAGTGGGTTCACGTCGGTAGTGCAATGGGTGGGTTTCGAACCGCAAGCCCGACGCCCTAATGCCGCTTCAAAACGAATTTGCTGCTTTTCATTGAACGCCGTTTGCTTCGACTACTTGCATACTTTTTTGATCTTCGTCCACCTTCATACATTTTGTCATCGTTGGTTGTGTCATCATTCACCAGTCGCTTTACCATTTGTCTCTTCTGATGGATTATTCCATAGCTGCATTTCACTGGTTCCAAATATAAGGTAGATTGTGTTACCAGCGATGTATATCGCTGATGCTATGTAGAACACCTTGCGCCAATCGTTGGGATCAGTCTGAAAACAACCAGTTAACAAGTTGAGTGTTGCAGCTTCATCTTGCAATAATTTACCGCTCATCTTCTTATATGATGTAGTGAATTGAAATCAATCAAGCTGAAGTGGTTGTTGTTGCTTAGTACACCTCTGCTTTACCCTTCGGGGAAAACAGGCGTGATGGTATGATACGTATGGTATAATAATAATTTAATAAGGTAATTTCCTCGACGGTAGGTATAAAGTCGGCCAACCTGAGCTAGGCCAAGGTGGCGGAGTTGAACCTAACCCTTCTAATGTTGTTAGGATACTCTTGCACAGCAGTGGGACATTGATTGGGTCGATGATGATGAATATCATTAAACAAAGCTACAAAAATTATTTAACAATAAAAAATTTAAAAAATACCTCTGCAAGAACATAGTTCTTCAACAATGTTGGGCCATTTTAGGTATTACTTACATTTTATACCATCACTTGGGACGGGATCACATGGGATCAGTCACCCGATGGGGTCACAAAGATAGCTATGCTCATGCTCGCTCTTGCTGCAAAAGCGATCACCAAAGCAAAGAAGAGCACCAATCCTTGGAGATGGTGGATGCCAAATAGCGCTACTGAAAGTCATATTCATATACATAAACACATAAGCAAGAACAGCAAAAGGAAAAAAAATAGTTTCTATTTGTTAGTTTAGCATCATGTAATCCAGTATTCGTAAATGGGACTGGTCATCGTAAAATCCTGGGTTTGATTTCGAGGTCGAAATATTATGTAGGTATAAATATAACTGTCTGTCTGAGTTTAGATAAGACACATATTCAACTATCTTTTGGAATAGCGAGAATAAGTACAAAGTAATCATTATGACATACTTACTTGTTTTTTTATTCTCCAAAAACTGCTTTGCTCCCATTTTGCAAACACAAACTACACTACTTTAGGAACATCTTTTAAAGAAATAAAACTTCGTTCGTTCTTCGTTCTTATCGAATATCCAATTACCCAGATAGTGTCAAAAAGATCACACGTAGACAATGCAGTTAGAGATAAGACCTAATATCTAAGATCAGAACAATAGAATGTATAAATATCTCAGCAAACGACCAGGCGAGGTACCTGATGGTAAGTAGTTGTCGCCGCCCATGGACATCTGTAATATCAAAGGAGTTGCAGATGCGTTACCGAGCCAATTTTAGGAAAAGGAAAGGAATGGAAGGGGTCTAAGGAAGGAATGGGGCCTCCAGCGCTCCACACTTACCGTACGAAAAGCAGCAGTATGCATACTGCTGCTTGACGTCGATATTCTGTAGTTCTTCCCCGGTCATTCGACACGCATTCATGCTGGCATGTAGACGATACACAGACCTCTGAATTGCTGAAGACGTAAAAGTAAGCTTTATTCAGTTGCTGTCGGCATATGAGCAGACAAGCAACGTGATGGTCTAGTCATCGCCACCTATACAACACAAGAGGAGTTGTTGATGCGTTGTCGGGACTACCGAGTTGATTGCCCGAGAGCCGCATTGGTAATTGGTCTTTTTGACTTATAATCTCAAAATAAAAGCACCGTCCATAATGAGACCGTAGCCTAAAATAAGACCACCGTTATACCGACCACCATTATAAAATTGGCGCCAATAATAAGACTGATGGCCAAAACATTATCGATGCCCATATTAAACTCGATGCCCCTCATAAGACCAACGCCCCCTCATAAGAATGACACCAAAAATATAACATAACATACCATCACGCCTGTATTCCCCGAGGGGTTAGGCAGAGGTCTACTTAAAGTACACCCACAGTTCGCCGGTATGTTTAGGTCCCATGTAATAGGGGGTGGGCCTATTGCCATTCACCGGGCACAAATCCAGACTCCGAGCTGCTACTGAGAATTTCATAGAAAAACCCAATAACACTTAGCTCGTCCTGGGGATCGAACCCAAGACCTCTAGCGTAGCAGTCGCAATTGGGACCACTAGACTAACGAGGCAATCAAATAAAAATATCGAAGCCCATAATAAGCTCGAAGCCCATGATAAAAAGCAGTAAATAAAAAGACCAACGCCCTTCATAAGACTTACGCTGATGCTTCAGCACCTTTCAAATAGCGACGCCTCTAACACCGACGCCTGTAACACCGACACCTATTACACCGACGCTTTTAAGACCGATGCCTATAACTACATGGCCTCTTAAACTGATACCTGTAATCCGGACGCATATATGTCGGTCGGTGTTATATACCTATAATATTTATTGTATATAAGACTATCTCGATCGAATATATAAATATATATTACGTCTAACGTAGCTAGACAATATCCATTATATGTATATTTATTTCTGTCATATTCTAATATGTGTACTCGTAGACATAAAAAGCGGACAGATGGAATGTAAATCTAATATATAAATATAAAATTAAAGCTTATACTTCAGTAAATGTAACGCGAGATGATATTTGTATCTGAGTTGATAATGTTACTTAAGTAATTTCAATTTTATTGTCATACCATCATAACATACCATCACGCCTGTATTCCCCGAAGGGTTAGTCAGAGGTGTACTTATGTTCACCCACATTTCGCCGGTATGTTTAGGTCCCATGTAATAGTGGGCGAGCCTATTGCCATTAACCGGGCACAAATCCAGACTCCGAGCTGCTACTGAGAATAAAAAAAAAACAATAACACTTTGCTCGACCAGGGCATCGAACCCAGGACCTCTAGCGTAGCAGTCGTGCTTAGGACCACTAGACTAATAAGGCAGTATTTTATTTTCAATCACTTTTAAATTACCGTTACTTCAACGTAATATAATTTTACAGTTCTTATCACTTACGCAGATTGTTGTTGATCTATCTGATACTATCAATGATATAATCTGTCGATTCTGTCAAAACTTTATCGATAACAAGTTCAAGAGAAACACTGACAACATTTCTTGTTATATCAACCGTGTTGTTTGTGTAAGGTCAATATGGTAAGCGAAGATGTTGTTGAAAATACAAAGCCACGTAAGTACATGACCAGGGGCCCGATTCTGCTATTACAATTAAAATGTCAGATCATTACCATTCCACCGACACACTACTGAGATTATATTGACACTGAATCAAATTTGGTATTCTGCTAAAACTTCAGTGTCGCATCAATAGTGTGTCGGTGGAGTGTCGCTGGGATGGCTAATGAATGGACCGGAAATTGTCATTCGGTGTTGCGTGTCAAAATCTACCATGGGTAGTATTATTTTAAATAAATTCTCATTTGTGATTATCGTCGAAAAAATAATTAAATTTAGTATTTTACTCATCATTAAGGCGACCATGTAAATAAAATACATAAAACTGTTTATAAAATGCTTCAGTAGTGATGAAATTGGAAGAAAACGAAAAACAGCCGCTCTTTGCAGACTCTTGTAGTTGGCACATAACACTGATATGATAAGTAATTTAGAGTTGTCAACGGTTGCTATGGTTTGTATTTATTTATATATTATTATTCGTTTAAAATGGCGATACAATATGTAATTATTGATTTTGTATGTACAATTCAGTTTTAATTTCAGGGTTGAAGGACCCTTGAATCAAATTGGCTTGTCTTCTTTTCTCGTTCACTCAAAGCTAACGTAGGGCTGATGCACGAAGATAGACTGCTGATAGACCTATAGGTTACCCAATAAATTATACGAATATACTTCTCAGGAACTGACTCAGGAATCACCTTTCTGATTTGTGACAAAAAGTATGTACTCATTCTTATTTTTTATCTACTAATAATGTAAAATGTAAAGGGTTTAGGGAAGTTATGGATTAACAATTTAAGTATTTTAGTGCCAATTGTAATGAATGTGTACCTAATGTAGGTACACCTCCCCATGTAATAGGGGGCGAGCCAAGTGCCATTCAATCGAGCTTGGGGCCACTAGACTAATGTAGCAGTGATATTGATTACTTATATATATTAAAAATTACCTACATAATATATTTTTCTGTCCACAGCACATTGACAAGAACCTGTAGCAATACCCTGGCTTTTGTAGTACCTACCAGCCTTCTGTGTTATGATGTTTAAAAGGTTTAAACGGATTCCGACTGTCTGCTAAAGCCTCCGCTTCGAACTTCAATAGTTTTCAATATAATGTTTTTTATTGTTTTAATAAATGTTTTCATTACTTATATATTTGTATACTTATTTGTATTAACCTAACTACCTAGCAAAATGTTATCAAGCATTTGATAACTAAGGCTATAATAGCCTTAACTCCTCAATCTCACTCATCAATTGAATCTACAATAATTGTAGATTCAATTGATGAGTCTGCCATATCATGGATAGCATGGAGGGTTACGTTAGGAGAGCGCTCATGTTGCATGAGATACACGCAACATACGCGTGAACGCTAGCTGCAGTCCGTGTACGTAATTTGAGATCCTAGTCACAGAACTATGTTTTTGGTATATAATAGTTATTTATAGTGCCCATTAGGGGTCGTAAGCGCGACTGCTTGCTACGCTGGAGGCCTTGGGTTAGTTTCCCAGTTCGAGCAATCTTATTGGGTTCTATGAATGGGTATTTTCTCAAGTTATGGAATGTGTTCAACTTCTTGAAGGTAAATCCCGAAAGGAATCAATATCCAGGCTCATGATGCAGTATTAACGGCGCCAGACATTATTTTAACCAAAATACACAAACGCAATATGATCACTAAATACTTCATATTTCATTTATTAGGTATTAAGTTTTCATAAATAATTATCAGATAAATTCGTAGACTTTTAATAACAACAAGTGCTGACAAAAGCTATGTCTGTCTAATGGCCGCTCAATGGTAGTTGAATGGTAGTTCAATGGCAAAAAATCATTATGAAGCCATTGTGATAAATGTCAAATTACGAGCGGAATACGAAAACTGCAACCATTGAGCTGCGATCGACACACCATTGTAGAGCAGAATACCAAATATTTCAATGTCAGTTGGGTGGTAGTTCAATGGAAAGTCATTGGAGCGCCACTGGTCTTAAATAAATAGCAGAATACCAATTGCCAAAAATTTTGCCACTGACACACTATCGACACACAATTGAAGTGCCATTGTAATAGCAGAATCGGGCCCCAGATCGAACAACAATTAATTAAAATGTAAGGTGGTGGTTAGTCATTTAACAGCAAAATCTATCGGTGATCATGGATGCTGTGAAGGATTAAAACCATCGAAAACTTAATACTATCAACATAATGCGAAAAAATCCATAAAAAGTAGTAACATCTAATATTTGCGTAAGTAAGTGTCCAAAATTTGTATGTTAGCAAAGTAAGTGTTAGTTTATAGAATTGGTGAAAATCCTAGCACAGAGACATATTATTATTTTGGCTACTGCAGAGACCTTTTCTGTAGTCCCATTAAAAAATTCAAAGATTGCCTTCAATAAATAGAACGAAGTGAAGCAGTAAAAAAATGTTTTTTTAGTACTTGATAGCCCCAGAATTTAATCTGAGAATAAACTCAGAAACAAACGCAAAGGTCTTTTTTAACGTCCACACATTTTGGTAGAACATAATATGTGAGTATTATAGAGGACAATCCACTCCCTTTTCCTTTACAAGGTTGGTAACACGCGAGTGATACTCCTGGTGTTGCAAACATTCATAGGCTATTATCACCAGGTGGGTCGTATGCTTGTTTGCTAGCCTTAAAAAAAGGTGAAAGAGTTCATAAATTTGTGTTTGACTTTCAGAAACGACGTGTGGCATTCGTTACATCCAGACATTTATGCTGTTCTTTGCATTGGTGTTAGCTTATGGCATGAGGGCCAACATGAGCATGGCTATAGTCGTGATGACAGATACATCCCTTGATAATGTGAGTACTGGAGAAAGGTATTTTTTTTTCTTTTTTATACCAGCAAGGTGCTTGCATGCCTGAAAGATTTTCTTGACAGCATGTGAAGTCTGCCAACCCACAGTAGGCTAGCGTGGTAGACTATAGCCTAATCGCTCTCGTTCTGAGAGGAAACCCGTGCCCAGCAGTGGGACAATGTAATGGGTTGATGATGATAAAACGAAGGTGGCTAACAAGCAAACGGTCTGCTTGATGTTAAGTGGTTACCGTAGTTTATGGACACTTGCAACACCAGTATCACTCGCGCGTTGCTGACTCTAAAACGGGAGCTGAAGGAGCAAAGGAGAAGCAAGGCAACTGAGGGAGGAATTGGGCTTCCAGCGCTCTACACTTACCGTACGAAACGCAACAGTATGCATACTGCTACTTGAAGCTGATATTCTGAGGGAGGGTAGTACTTCCCCAGTCGTGCCAACCCATTCGTACTGGCATGTAAACATGCCAGCGAGGTACTACTACTACTAAAATATGCGTGTCACTAAAGTACCTATTCGTTTCGATTCCATCCCCAAACGATGAATCCATTCAGAAAGAACGAAAGAAAGAAACGTAAAGGAAAAGAAACGAAACGTTTATTCAGCCGCAGTAATTCACATTACACTGTCCTGCATTACAGTCTTTCAACTGGAGTATTCAAACCCAAAGTGTGATATTGTCATCCTTCTTCTGGGGGTATATCATTCTTCAGATCCCAGCCGGTGAAATGGCTGCGAGATATGGTGGAAGTAGACTCCTTACTATGGCGATTACAGTGAATGCTTTAGTATCACTTGTGATACCACTTGCTGCATATTATGTAAGTATATGTTACTCAACATTAATCTTAATTAAATTGTTAAACCATACTAAGAAGCTGTTCGGGTCCGTAAAATACGATATTCGAAATTTCCGAGGCCGTACCATGACGTGTCATTGCGATCATTTTGCGATTGTGAAAAAGGAATGCCGCTCTATGCCTTAAATAGCGCCATCTCTTTCTCACAATCTCTGGGCGATGCATTGTACTTATTAGATGATCCCATTACACCTGTATTTCCCGAAGGGTTAGGTTGAGGTGTGCTAATGTACCCACACTTCACCGGTATGTTAAGGTCCCATGTAATAGGGGGCGAGCCTATTGTCTTTAACCGGGCACAAATTCAGCCTCCGAGATGCTACTGAGAATTTCATAGAAAAACCCAATAACACTTTGCTCGACCTGGGGATCGAACCCAGGACTTCTAGCGTAGCAGTCGCGCTTAGGACCACTAGACTAATGGGGCATCTTCTTAATAGATTTCCATGAATATTTATATATGTTATACCACATTATGATCCAAAAAACTATCTACAAAAGGTTTAGGTGTATGAGTTTCTAAAACCTCAATATTTTCAGGGTGGTTGGCAACTAGTTTGCGCTTGTCGTGTTATCCAAGGTCTGTCTCAAGGATTCGTGGTGCCTTCAATATACAACCTAATTGGAAAGTGGGCACCTCTGGAGGAGAAGAGTCGTATGGGTGCCATGATAAATGCAGGTCCTTTGATTCTTATATTATCATCATCAACGCATTACATTGTCTCACTGCTGGGCACAGGGCTCCTCTCCGTATGAGAGGGATTAGGCTATCGTCCGCCACGCTAGCCTTTTGCGGGTTGGCAGACTTCACACGCCGTCAAGAAAATCTCTCAGGCATGTAGGTTTCCTCACGATGTTTTCCTTCACCGTTTAAGCGCGTGATAATTAATTTTGACTTCGAAAAATCAGATAACCCACTCTTGTCTGGTGCCTTGGATTCGAACTCAAGATCTTTAACTTGGCTATCCAATGGTCATATCACTAGGCTATAACTGCAATTATATTATAAGCATAATAACATTAAATATTTCTAGCTATCCTTTAAATGTTCTTTCAGGATCTCAACTTGGAAACGGGATTCAGTTGGCAGTGTCCGGGGTTGTAGCCGACGCTTGGGGCTGGCCAGCGATATTTTACATAAATGGAACAGCTGGAGCACTATGGGTATTAGTTTACGTGATGGTGGGCGCTGATTCTCCTCAGAAGTCAAAGTTAATCAGTGTAGAGGAACGGCTGTACATACAGACATCTTTGGGGCAGCTTGGTGAGCCAAAGGTACCTACGTAGTTTTCTCAACACTAATAATAAAAAAAACGAGAACCTTATACAACTTTCAAATTTAAGCTTACATAGAGACCCCCTTTTAAAAAAAATATAAATATTGCTAAATATTGACTTTTAGTGACTTGATAATAAAATTAAGCCTTCTTGTCAGTACAATATTATAGATACATTGCAAAAATTGTTCTTGTTCTGTGCACCGGCGGTTAGTCCTTACGGGTTTGGCTCTCTTCATTCTAATAATTTACACAGATTGTGTAAATAAGCTTACATATTATAAAAAAATATATACAAAATTATGAGAGAAAGACAGGCACCTCAAATATGTAAATTCAAAATGTGAATTCTAATTTTGACTTGGCGGGCGGATGAAACTCGCGGTGACTTAGTGAAGTATCTAACAGAAGCCGCAGGTTCGAATTCAGCCTGCAGTCGAATTTTTCTTCACTAAAATAACTAATTACCTAGAAAAAATATACAGACATTTATAACATCTACCGCTTTGGGTCCTCCGACGCATGTCTAAATAAGATATTATTTACAACATACTTTCTTTTGGTTATTGGTGTCTCTGTGTGTATTTACGGTCGCCAGCACATCAATCTACCACAAAATGTCTAATTTTCTCAGTTGACTTTAAACGTAATCGCAAACATTTTAAGGTTTAAAATCATTTGGAGAAATTTGACAGTTTTGTCCAACCTAATGTGCTGGCGACTGTACTTAAGTTTCATTAAAATTGCATATTTGATACAGAAATATAAAACTCCATGGAAGGCGATATGGACGTCTGTGCCGTTTATATCTCTGATCGTGCTCCACTGCAGTCAAAATTGGGGATACTGGACTCTCATGACAGAGATGCCGACCTACATGAAGCTAGTGCTTGGTGTTGATATTAAAGCGGTAAGAACATTTACATACATACATACAAAATCAGCCTATACCTGCTGAGACTCAGGCTTCCTCTCAGTGAGAGGCGGTGGGCCGTAATCCACCATCGAGCCCACTGCGGGTTGGTAGATGTCTCCTGTCTTCAAATTTTTACTTCTAGGACATGGTATCTTTGGTTCCTTCACCGAAAACATTCTTTGAAAGAAAGAAACATTTATTTGCCCATAATACAGGTGATTGGATGCAGTGGTTCTGAACTAATTTACACAAACAAAGTAAAGCGCCTATCTGTGTTCGAACCTAAGAGCTACAATTCGTAAGTCACGGTCATTAAAACTGGGCCACTGCCGCTCCAGAAAAAAATATGAAAATCATCAAGTCATAAAAAAAATGCAAGAGACGGGTCGTTTTATGGATGATATCTTCTCTTGAAGAAGTATTTATTTTATTTAATGTTAATTAGTTTAAATAGGTATGGTAATCCTATTATTACACATGGCTAAACATCAAGCTCCATAAACCAGTTTAAACTGACCTCCCATTATACAGTTTTTCCGCACAATTCAAGGACAGTCTATAGTGGCTTTGTATAGTTTGATGTGTAGCCGTGCGTACCTAGCCTATATCAAGAAAAAGAAAGAAGTCCAAATTATGTTACTGTTGTCCTCAGAATGGTCTAATGTCAGCACTTCCCTATTTAGCCGTATACATACTCAGTTTTCCATTCGGCTACATGTCCGATTACCTACCCAACCGCAAATGGCTCAGCATCACAGCAACGAGGAAGCTTTCCAATTCTATAGGCAAGTATTGGCTTTCCAGTTCTATAAGGCACCTGCGATTTAATGCGAGCTAAAATGCCAATGTGGCGGCAGCCTAATGCCTAGGGCGTCGGTCTTGCAATCATGAGGTTGCTGGCTAGAAACCCATCCATTGCACTACCGACGCGAATCCACGAATAATTTGGAAAAATGCTAGGTTCTTAGGATAAATGTGGTAACTGTAAATTGTTGTGATTTCAAGGGTATCCAAGACAACAAAATTAATAGAGAAAAGCTGACATCTGATAAGACGCCATGCTTTTGATGATACTAGTCTCCTTAAGCTATGATTACAACTTACCATAATTGCGAAATGACATCAGAAATGATATCGGGATTTATGCTTAACTAGGATGAGTTCCTCCTGAAGTAATCCAGTGAACACTGGACCACAATACACATTAATGGTCGTGACTATTGGGCACATGAAAGGAATTGCGGTTTTTGACCGGTACGAGTCTGTTATATCCTTCCGCTTCCCGACATAGCAAAAGGTTCATGAGAACTTACCACACCCCAAATTTCTTAAATGGACGAATATAATAACACCGATTTTATTGGTGTCCCTTCAGACAGGTGTGTAGTACCCGCAATCGGCGCGTATGTATAGGAATAGCGTTCTGTAGTTTCTCTTTACTGCTTTAGGAAAAAGGTATATTTATGGACGAATAAAGACGAGAAAATTTAAGACTTAAAAAACGTTAATTTTACTCATTGGAATTATTTCAGGTTTCTTCGCCCCAGCTATCGCCCTCATAGGTCTGTCATACGTTCCAGCTGGTAACGTGACCATGGCGGTCACTCTCCTCACCTTAGTGATCGGTCTTAATGTTGGCCATGTCACTGGACTCATGGTAACGAAACCTTAGAATTGATATCTTAGGTAGCTCGCCAGGTAAAAAAACTTGACCTCGTTAATCAGTCACTATTGGATACAATATTCTCTATATTATATGTTCCCTACTATAGGTAGCCCAATTTCTTGAATAGGAGTCCAGTTTTTCCGTCATATCCGCCTGGGCCCACCCTGACCCACATCGTTTAAGTCCTTGTGGGCTCCACTCTGTAGCAAGTCTAGCCCATAAGTCGTTTGACATGCGGCACACTTGCCTGACCCATTTCTATTACAGAGTAGTGGTTTTCTGGCCAACGTCAGCGACTTCTGTTTTGGACTGCAGTACGTTTACTTAGATATATTTTTTTAAGCGTTTATTGGATTGTATTTGCTTATCAGTTTTAAAATTATAATGAGAGTTCCCAGTCTTACTACTAAATCTACTCAACTGTCAAAAGGGAATGTGAAGTTGATGACGACTATGTGTAGTACGATAAAGATAAACTGGACGTATGTCTCAAAACAGTCCTTTGGGATGGAAATGAAACTACGGGAACAGCTAGTTAAAATAACAAATCTATCGGAAATAAAAACAACAATAATTTATATTCCAATGATTTGTAATATAATTTATGATTTGTTCTAGTAGTTGGTGCATCTGGACTTGGCACCTAATTATGCTGGAACATTGCTTGGTATCACCAATATGTCTGCCAACATTATATCAATAATTGCACCTTTGGTTGTGGGAGCCCTTTTACAAGATGAGGTTAGTATACAATCAAGAAAATATTTGCAGAACATTAATGACCAATGTGATTCTATTAGGACATTATATAGACGTAATAAGAATTAAATTGTACGTTTCAGGCCGATCCGAAAGAATGGCGTAAAGTATTCTACATAGCATCAGCAGTATACATTGCTGGAAATACGTTGTATCTTATTTTTGGGACCAGCGAAAAGCAGAAATGGAACGATCCGCCAGAAGATACGGATGGTAAAATAACCGGTTAGTCTATATCATGTTAGAGTTTCTGTGATAATAGGGCAAAGTGAGTGAGTGTATTACTTTACTTCTATGATCCAACAATAATTTTGTTTCAGATGATACGACCGAAAAAACGGCTGCCAAAATTGCTTAAAAACAATAAATTTTATCTAATACTGTCACGACAATAATGTTATATTATTATAAGTATAACGTTTATAATTATAATTATTTTAAAATTCCTACTACTCTATAATTATTTCTATTGGAAGTACTGTTCTCCGAAATAAGTTAAGTGTTTCCAGTGCGGCTTTGACAGTCAACAGTCAGACAGACTCTTGAGACTCGACAACGCATCAACAACTGCTCTAGTGTTGTATAGGAGGCGATAACTAGATATCATCAGGTGCCTCGTCTGCTCGTATGCCAACAAAAACTTAAAAAACATCCTTTTACGTCTCTAACACTCACATTTCATCATTATCAGCCTATACCAGTCTACTGCTGGACGTTGGCCTCCCCTAGTGTGAGCCATTTCATCCACACTCACATTTACACTCACATATTTTATTGTTAGGCTGGTAGATTAGATCTTACCTAACAGTATTGTCCATGTTGGATCTTTGTGACATTTTCTAGCAAAGAAATTGATCATCATCATTCTTCCTGGGGGTACATCATGCTTCAGATCCTGGGGGAATACTGGCCCTGGCTAGATCAATGCCTATAACACCGACGCCTATATCACTGACGCTTATAATATCGACGCCTATATCACTGACGCTTATAATATCGACGCCTATATATAACGCCTACGCCTGTAACACGGACGCTTATAATCGGGGTCTAACACCAACACTTTTAAAACCAACCCGACGCCTTTAACACCAACGCATCTATGCCAGACACATTAAGTTTTTTAAAAGATTTTCAAGATAACTTTTTCTTAAATTCAATTACTGATAATTTGTTAATCTGTTTAAGTTCTTATTGTCATCCCAACGGTTCAGTTGATATCTATTTTAGCTGCTCGATGAACCGGCAACAGCGATAAATTACTTTTTGTCGACTTCAGATTCGATTTAGAGAAAATCGTTAGCAGTAGGTAGGTATCGATTCATTCTTGTTATGATAAAATTATGGTTGCATAAAAATACATAAGAAACATTAAGATCAGGCCAAAGAACTTTCACTACTGCCAAAAGCCTTCCCTGTAACTATATTTAACATCCTACTTTTGTTTTATTAAATTCCTTTCGATAAAAGAATCCAAAACCTATAATTTCATCTGTATGAGGTTTATGGAAAATGTATGATATAAAACCCCTGGAGCTCATTGGATATAGTTTAAAGAAGTATAAAATGATCGGTCGAGAACTCAATTTGAAGTAATTGAACGTCTCATCCTTTGCCACCACTTTTTCAACTTTAACATTCACAACTTAAGGTTGAATTTCCTTTGCACTTGTTAAAATATCGGAAAAATTACTTTCAATGGCTTCAACAATCTATAAAAGAAAAACAATAAAGCTAATAAGCTACTCTATTTTAATGAAAAACAGTAGAGGTGGTCTTAAAATAAGCTGCAAGGACGTTGTAAGTATTTCCTGAAAATATGATGAAGTATAAAAAAGGCTGCTTAACGATTTAAAGCTTTGACAGTCTTTAAGGGGTTCTCAAAAGGCTTTCAA
Source organism: Subacronicta megacephala (assembly GCA_958496365.1). Classification (NCBI taxonomy): domain Eukaryota; kingdom Metazoa; phylum Arthropoda; class Insecta; order Lepidoptera; family Noctuidae; genus Subacronicta; species Subacronicta megacephala. The sequence continues at coordinate 14,093,445 of OY292527.1, forward strand.
ATATTTAACAAAACATTTCAATGAAAATCTGAAATTTAATGGCGGATTCGGTTATCAGCCACATAATCAAAATGAAAGGCATTACTATACTTACTATATATATATATAAATAATCCTAGGGAAAAGGCTGAGGCATTGAGGAATAATTATATAGTATACTAAAAAAAATTAAATAAATAATGTCCTCGCCGCACTGATTTCGTGTTTGTTCGGGTTAATATCAGAAAGTACTGTACGGATTTTCGTACAGTTTTCATTAGAATGAAGGCTTACCTAGAAAGGCTATAATTTAGGAACATACAAAGCCACGAAAGCCAACATACTTGCCCATGCAAAGCCAAGGCGAGTCGCTAGGTAAGTTAAGTTTCATTCACCTACTCATCTTTTCTTTAGTAAGTACTCTCAGAGTGAATAGATCAAAGTAATAATAGAGTACTAATACCTACTTTCCACAGATGCGAACAAAGATTAATCGGAAAAACGTCTGTTCATGTAATTCCACTACTGACGTAACAATAAGAAGTATTTCCTCCTCTTATTTAAACAAAAGAATCATCGAACACTTCATTCAAGACAATCTGAGAATACTTGAGAAAATAATTTAAAAATGCAGGCAAAAACTTTTTTGGAACAATAAAGTTTTTGTAACTCTCCCCCCATTTAAAGGACCTACCTTCGAAAATTATGATCGTGGCAAAGACAGTTCGAGTTTCCCACAAAGGTTCAGGGCAGTAACCGAAATATTCGGGCTTCATGTAAATTGACAGCGGAAAAGAATGACAAAAATGTAAAAAAGAAACTTTTTAGAAAAAAAAACCATTCGGAAATTTCACTTGCCCTTTGCGACGGATCCTTTGGACAAAGTAATGAAATTCTTCTGCCGAAGGAAATTAATCGCTCCTCCCGTACTTTTCACTGACTCCGACTTTTCCGGGTGCAAACATTTGTTTTGCCCATTAAAAATCTTGCGAATATATTTTTTTTAATGGAGAAAAGTTTTTTCATTTTTGTCGACTGTGTCTGGCCTTGGGTTTATTGTCAATCAAATTCTTTTCGATGTTTCTTAAACCTTGATCTCGCAAGCAATTGTGTAGGTAGGTACTTTTTATATTTTTACTCGTATTTATAAGTATGTACTCAATAAGTCAATGTATATTCTTGTGATAAAATATACTTGTTAAATTATTTTCCTAATAAAATGCAATAATTCCAAACACAATGACATAATTAGTGCGTTAAAGATATAAAAATATAATAAGGTATGCGTTAGTAGGCGAGATTCAAAGGACAAAATACAATAAAGTATGTACATAATTATAATATGCTTAAACCTAAATTGTATTTCTACATACTTTATTATCCGTGAAGTGAAACAACAAATTGAAAATATTATGACATAAAGACGTTACTGAAATGCGTGCATATTATATTAGCGAAAACTTGTAAGCTTAACAAGTAAAATGTAGATATACTTAATTTGTTATTAAATGAATCGTTCAAAAACCGCAAACTAGCATTGCAGTATTTTCATTTTTACTTCCCCCACAGCCAAAATCACTCTCTTTTGACGACAGCAATATATCTTTCGTTACAAACCTTTAGGTACATCAATCATCCCCACGAAACACATTTGGTAAGGATTTAAATAAAATGGATGCATTTAAAATGTGTACCCCGCAACTTGTAACTTTAAACATCGAAGTGAAATTGCTACGAGCGTAATTCATGGAAGTTGAAACATTTTGTTAATCATTCCGTCCAAATGCTGTGACGTAACCATTTATGTTGAACACTTTGTTGCGACAGTTTTTCTGTTTGATGCTGGATCCGAAAATCTCTTTATTTTTTGCGTTTTGCTTTTCGGATTTATAAAGTGCCTTTGTTGTACTTTTATGAATTAAATTTTGTACAATGATGTTCATCTGTTTTTTTTTTGGGGATAATTTATTATAATATTATTTAATTGAAAAAAAAAAAATTGTAGGTCGTGACGTTCAGAAGTTTTGCCATATAGGAAAATATATGTATCTTTTAGAATATACCTAAAGTATTTAGTAAAGCGAGGAGAATTATCGATTAAGATTATCATCAAACAAAATATTGCCATACCATCTTAGTAAGCAAGTAAGATAATGTTAAACTTTATTTCATACTTTTCAAATATGTACACTAAAATAAAGCAAATTTTATTGATTTATTTACAAATAATCTACAATTAATCACAACTTGGGCTTCTCCATCATTGGTAGACCCTCTTCATCATCATTGACTTCCTCAGGAGGATCGTTCCACTCCGCTTTTTCAGCTGTGCCAAATATCACGTAGATGAGATTGGTTAAAAGGTACAGACCAGCTGCCATGAAGAACACCTGTCTCCAAAGGTAGACGTCATTCTGTAAAGGAATATTTGAAAGAACACTTAGAAATTAAAAAAAAATGTTGGAAAATAAAAAAAATACTAGGTATGTACTAGGATCCATGTAAATGTTGGTGGTTTAACATTTATCTCACTTCGTTTAAAGTGAATCTTTTTATTGGTTATTTTTTATTATATTTTGGCATTAAATAATATAGAAAATGTACAATATATGAATTTTCTAATGAAAGAAAAATACGACCTCAAGGACCGCTTTAGTATGCTTTAGCCACAAAGCTACCGAGAGCACTGCCTGTGATAAGAAATTTCTCTTCCACATTCTACTTCGTAAGATGACGACCATTGTATTGAAGACATATTACTATGTCTTTCAACGATCATGACTTTCTTTACAGTTAGTTCAATGCCTAACTAAAATACGTAGAACGATTATCGATTACGACGTTAGAATGCAGGTTCGACTCCTGCCATGGCTGACAAATCAGTTGAAGCTATTAAACTAGCTATTTGGTTTTTGTAAATAGCTGATAACCTGATTTAGAAGATTTTGTAGAATGTATTTCATAATATGAATCGAAACGTATAACAAATATTGAATTCATTATACTTACAACATCGGTAAGAATAAATCCAATGACTAAAGGAGAAATGGATGCGCCAATATTTGATGAAAAGTTGCTGAGACTCATCATTGTACCGGCGTAGTTTGGTGAGATATCGATGTGGTTAATCTGAAAAGTGTGACAAACTTAAAAAATGTTTTCGATCCGTCTCTCATAAAAATATTTACTATTATGGTTTGGTTTTATTCTACGTTTCGACACCATAATCAGCATATTCAAGACAATATTTGATCCATATATACCAACATACTATGATTACCTGGAAATCGAACCCAAGACCGTAGTAGCAAGTCCTGCATAGAAGTCGCTCTTACAACTATTAGACTGACCGTAACAGGCAGTTAATATTATTTAATCATCTTTGACTGTTAATTTTTTTTTATATTAACAATAAAATCGGGAGGTGCCTAGCAGTCTACAATAGCAACACATGGTTAGAATAATGCAATATGTCACTTACGTACGGAAAGTAAATAAGTAGACATTAAAAAAAAGAAATATTCATCTTACCTGAAATCCTAAGTGAGCTGCAATTTTAAAGCCACATGTAAAAACTAATATAGATTCTACAATGTATATATTTTTAGGTGCGTAGGCAAGAGCTATCAGTCCTATAGCTGCTGGAACATTACCTGTAAATACAAATAAAAAAAAACACACACAATTTCGGTAAAGATTTAGCAAAAAGCAAGATCAAATCAAAAATAATGAATTGGCACAGAAAAATCAGCGAAACAGCTTACGTTATTTAATTTCGATAGCCAACATGCGAAATCCTAACAACCTAAGAAAATTCATGGTTGATATTTGTGTTACCTAAGGAATTAGCAAATTTCCTAGTGTTAGTGGGGCTGAGAATATTTTTCACGATCAACATATCCATAAGGTAGCTGAAGAAGAAGTTTGTGAACCACATCACCAGGAACGGTAGAGCTGTCAGTAAGCCATTCTGTAAGAATTGAATATTATGGTTTTGTTTTTAGGTATTGATAAATTTGTTTTAATTTCAATAGAATATGCGATACCTGCAGTAGACTGCACTATTTTTCTGGATTTTGATTATTCACCTATGTTAAACTGCTGGCTTTTTTGATGGGTGAACGCCAAATCTGGCACTATCCTATTAAATGTATTAATAATCAAGTCATTAACGGTATAAACTAAAATAAACTAAGTCATTTACCGCTTTTATATTCACTCCCATAATTTTGTCCAAATAGGCCGGAACCTCTGAGTAAAGAGTGAGTTGTCCCCATGTTTGGCCGATATGAGCGATTATAATGGCATACAGTCCTTTATGCCGAAGTATCTTTGCCCAAGGTACTGGCATTTTCTGTAAAACAAAAAACAACGTCCGTAATTGCTGTAGTAAAATTTCCATTTATTGAATGAATTTATCCTTTTTTATTCTTGTGAACTAATCTTGTTTTTTTTTATTCTTGTGAAGCTAAATGCTTATGTTATGAGTGGGTTTACGTCAGTACTGCAATTGGTTGGTTTCGATCCGTCATCCACATGATCGCAAGTCCAATACCCTAGTCATTAGGCTACCGGCGCGACCGCTTCAATTACCGCCGCTTGTATTAACTTGTTAATAGATCAAAATATAACGAAAATATAAAATATTTGTTTCATGTTAACCTTTGTACTTTCTCCAGTACCAAGTTCATCTTCGACGTATTTACGTTCAGCTTCAGATATCTTTGGGTGTTTCGCTGGAGTGTCAGCAGCTAGCCACCATAGCAGTATGCCAATTAATCCCGACATCATTCCATAGAATCTGAATATTCCGGGCCAGCCTAGTGGAGATGCTGATATGAAACCAGTCATTGGTAGCCCAAAAACAGTACCAAGAGCTTGACCTGAAAGCAAAGAGTTCGTTGACTAGAGATATGTAGAAGTCGCGATTGAAATATTTGAGTTAACGTGAACGGCTTTAACCTCTACACTTATAGCTTATAACATTAAGTACCCTAATCAGTGATATGCGTTAATATCCCCATTTGGAATGGTTAAGCTTATTCTTACCTCCATAAACAAAAGCAGCCATTCTTCCCCTCTCGTGCAAGGGTGCCCATTTGCCAAGAGACGTGTGCAGTCCAGGGACTATGCAGGCCTGACTGAGGCCTTGCAGTACTCTACATATAGCTGTGCATATCCAACCACCCTGAAATTAAGTCCTTGTGTAAATTGGTTTGCAAGATACTTTCTCTTCTCTGATTATTATGACTCGTTACTAATTGTCTATATTACATATATACTCTATAATATGGTTTTTGGGTCTCATCGGGAACCTTTCAACTCACATAATAAGCAGCTAAAGGGAGAAGTATCGATACCACGCAGTTGATCATCATGGCGCCAGTCAGCAAGTATCGGGCTCCAAACCTATGAGCTAGCTGTCCAGCAGGGATCTGCAGCAGCATGTAGCCCCAGAAGAATGAGGCTATTACTGCGTCCTGTATTTTTTTGTTCCATTCGAATGTTGGGTACTGTAAAATAAAGATGGAGCAGCTTCATAAAACTTTGTTACTCAAAGAATAATATTATCCAACACATAACTCATGCTTCTTGAATCAGCATTTCCTTATATATGAGCACCCCCGCGGGAATTTGGGATTGTACCCAAATTCCCGTCTTGTCTTTTGTTAATCTTGGTGTCAATATACAGCTGGATCATGTCTTTCCCTAGTTCTATCTACAAAGTAACCCATATAAAATACAATTGATATTTCTTTAGAAATGTTGTCATGTGAAGTAAGCTCAAAATACAGTAGTGCGCAAATATGATATGACAACTATCTATTTAAAGGAGATAGTTAATCTCATTAGCGTAAATTTGTTGTTTACACAATTACTTTTGATTATCATAAAAGAGACATAATTATATTTAAAGCTTGTTTAGTAGAAATATTTTAAATAAAATTGATACAGATTCAAACAAAACATTTTTTCGGATGGCAGATGATAAATACGAATAGAATTTAAAAACGGACCATTTAAAAAAATATATATATTTAGGAGAATGATAAAACTTACTGGTGGTATCAACATCAAGGCATTCAATACTCCTTCGGGCTTAAACTGATTTTTTAATACTTCTGAACGTAATGCAGTAGTATTTGTCTCAACTTCTTCATACTTTGTCATGGCTACCAAAGATACTCCCATACATGATCTCATGCTGTAAGCTATGGTAAGCGTACAGAATAATATGAAGCACTGTTGATGCCTGTAACCCCATCCTGATACTGGAAGATAATGACATATTTAATTTTATAATATCCCTTACTTAAAAAAATATAAACCTAACCTAACCTACCAATAATTATTGAAATATTTCTAAGAGCTTTATCTGCTAGTTTGATAAAGTTATTGACTCGAGTTTCACCATAACATTATAAAAGTCAGGTTTATTAAATTAAACATGACTTAAAAATAAAATCATATTAATGATAAAATCCTTTAAACTTACCTTTAAAATTGTCATTAAAACTTTTCTTTGTAACTTCTTGTTTTTCGATCATAATTATTTAGTTTTCACCACTTTTTATCACCACTCGCAAGTAAATATCTGTAAAGTATTGTAACTTTGAGAATCTTACTAATCAACATATTGTTTAAAAATAAGTATTTTATTTTTATTTTATACTGAACCTGATCTGGCACATTACAACAAATAAAGTTTATTTTATTTGCTCCTGTTTCATCACTTTCCATACACTTATTTATCAAACTGATGTAAATTTTGAATGTGTCTTTCTTGTCTCTTACAACAATTATCTAATTGTTAAGTATCTCTCTTGTGTATACATAAGCATTAATGTTATCTTATGCAAACGACACTCAAGTTTATTACCTACTACTGTATGCGTCATAATTATTACCTTTGATGAATATGTCAGTATGATCCAAACTTGTTATAATTAGAATTTGATACTTTACTATAGCTTTTATTATCAGCTCTAAGGAATTCTTCATCTCAATGAACCTAAATTTAAATTTAAAAGTAATACACTTTGCATTATATGAAATCCCAATGTACGAGTATAGGTATAAACATATGTTATGGTAGTGGTTATTAGTGATGGATCTCATAAGAAAGCTTAAGATTACTGAGCGAGCTATATAATGAGATCTGTTGAAGAACCAAAGTTGATTATATAGCTCAAAGGATAAGTAAACTTAAGTAGCAGTAACAGTAGCTCTTAGAACTGATGATTCTGATCCAAAAATGTCCTTTATTGGAGACGCAGTGTAGGACGAGATAGACAGATGATCTGGTCAAGGTCACGTGAAGTCGTTGGATGCAGGTAGCATATAGTCGGTTGTGTGGAAGTCCATGGGGGGAGGCCTTTAATGTAGACCTCCTTTGGCTGATTAGACCAGTGCCGATAACTTAGAAAAAGTATAAAAAAAATATAGTACGATGAAACCCATTGCAAAAGAAAGAGAATATAATAAAAATTAAAGGAAAAATAAATTACGGGCGATCTAAGTTCGGGAAGTGAGAGGAGTTAGGGTAAAAAACGGTCACGAAATTTGGTGAAAACTTACCTTCTTATTTCCCAAACACACAGTAATTTTTTTAATCAAAAATATTATTTTTTTACGTTATTTTGACTTAATATCGAAAAATCAGCCTAATTTTCAATCGAAAATTCTCACGTCAAAATATCATTTTTTTTTAAAGTCAGTAGCCTTTTTGTTCGTTGAAATCTCTACTTTCTGATGGTGTAAAAAGAAATTTACATTTCTACGGTAAACTGGGTTTCATCCTACTAATTTTTTTTTCGGTTTCAAAAATTATCGGCACTGGTCTAGATATGATGATGATGACGTCATTACATGATATATGCTTTAAGTAGGTCAAAGACAGTAAATCAAAATTCTTGAAAAAAGGACAAACTCAATTAAAAATGTACTATTATTTACCTCAGTCCTTCCAATTTATTTATTGTTACATGAAAATGATTTGTGTACCTTTTTACGTACAAGTTCATTCAGTAAGTAGTCCCAATATATAAGACATGGAACAAATAAACCAAAAATAAATATAACTTAGGTGTCCCCCAAGGAGCTATATTTGCTCCAAGATTGCTTACACTCGCACCTTTCTTATTTACACGTAGCAGTAACGATATTCAAACAACTATTTCCGTCAACGTTGACACATTACTTCGGATGTAATGTTCAACAAAATTCTGCATTTGTGAATAAATTAATATGTAGCCAATTAATACGTTCAGAATTGTCCTGTATAAAGTATGAGAAAAGCTGTGACTGCCCCATTAGTCTAGTAGTTCTAAGTGCGACTGCTACCCTGGAGGTCCTGGTTTGGATTCCTAGGTTGAGCAGTGTTATTAAGTTTTTCTATGAAATTCTCGCTTTGAGATGCTCGGAACTTGGATTTGTGCCCAGTTAATGGTAATAAGTTCGCACCTTTTCCATTTACTTGCAATACATGGGACCTGTATACCAGTGAACTGTGGTTGTACTGCTCTGCCTAGGTGCACACCTCCACCTAACTCTTTTGGGGTGTACATACAGAAAAAATACATAACAAACCATCACTTCATGTTATGGTTAAAAACCTCGTAATATATGTAACCATCAGAGCAATTCGGTTCTATTTTGTCAAGATTCAATTTAATTATTGAACTGTACAATTAATTCTAGCTGAAGAGGTTAATGCCTTTCCTCATAAAAGAAAGAACAACCATTGATCATGAATTTTTAATATGTAATTATTAATACAATTTTTTATGATGTTGTGACTGTTAAACAGGTTTTACATAAGTGATTACGAAAAGGATCAGCAGTTATCAGTTTCACCTTTATTCTTACAATAATATCTTATTCCTATTTTTATTCCATCCAAAGACATCGATTAGCAATAATACCGTTCATCTGTACCAGTTTTGTGATGAAAATTTATATTTTTAGTTTCTTTGGTTTGCAATAAAAATGTTCTATCTATCTATCCGAAAAGATAAACTGGTATCTTATGAAACGTCACTAAACTTGTGTCAGTAGGAAAAGTAAATAATGGTGCATAATCACTGTGTACTCGTGTTTAATTATATGTATTTAAATAGTAGATTATATTTAAATTCTCCTGACTATTGACGCTAGTAATTTTATCTTCGTCTAATTTAAACATCAGAATATCTTTTAAAAGAAAACTTGTATGTACTACGCATTACTATTCCTTAGTATCTACATATCAATTAATATAAAAGTTTTTGAATCCAGAGAAGCTGATTGTAGGGTTGCGAGGACATCCAATAACTTTCATGCTTTTAGGTATGTTTCAGGATGTACTAATATTTTCCTTTGGTAGAATATGGACTAGCCCTTTAAGAAACTAAAACTCCAATAGAGTATAAAAATACTAGCATAACAATGAGGCGTACAGCCTACGATGGATAGAAAGTTGTAGCAATCGGGAGTTTAAGTGCAGAAAAACAACCCTTTTTTTGATTCTCTATAATAGTTTTGTTAAATAGGTACTAATGTAAATATCTAGAGCAAAGTTCTTATAGACTAGCTTTATAAATTTTCATGAGTTATTCCTCTTGTTTCTTTTCCTCTAGTTCTGCTGCTTTCGGATCTTCATCACAAGTTCCTATAACAAAACGTTTGATTCAACATTCTTATTACATCTCTGCTGCAACTTAGTGACACTGAAAATCTTTAAAGTCACTTATGACATTAGAAAATTGTGATAAATCTTAAGTTAACTAGTAACAAAAAATAATTATGAAATGGATGGACGTTTTAAACCTTGGTATGTTTAATTATCATTATATTTTATTGAAAAAAAAAATCTGCGATGTCTATAATATTTATATACTCATAATTTTGAAAAATTGCAGGATTCTTAGTATCACACTTTAAATATAAAAGAAAATACCTTTCTGATCAAGATCATTCCAGGGTTGGGTTTCTGTTGACACCAACGTAATGAAAATGGCATTAGTGGTAATAGAAAATGCAGCTATTACGAAAAACATTATACGCCATTGTATTTGGTTAGTCTGAAACAAACATTTATGTTAAAATATAAGCCCTCTTAAAAACACGAACACGGACAAAAAAGAGCCTCTTAATAATCATAAGCTTTACATAATTACGTTCTTAAATACCGAAATTTGCTTCAGAGACTTACTACCCATATAGATATCTGCTTAATGTCTCAAAGTCCTCTTCAAATGCAACATTTATTATCGTTTATAATAAAAATAGCCGATTAGGTACTTCATGGTAAAACCCGATTTTTGAATTTTTATTTAGAAATATGGTTTGTAATGGACCTGAGTCCTAAAAAGCTAGAACCCAAGGACCGTACTTAACACGTAGTATAAATTTAATTTTATAAAACTTGTAATTAAGACTTATAGCGTGTGACGTATAGCCGTATAGGTAATCAATAGTACATAGTAGGTAACCCCATTAGTTTCCCATACTGCCCGCTAGGTGACGCAGCAGTAGTACGCGCCGCTGCGTGCGCAATAACAGTGCTCGACGAGACGCGCTCTGCGGTGCCACGATTTCCCCGCACTCGCGCTAAGTATTTGTTTGTTCGGTTAAGTATTTGTTTTGTTCGGTTAATGGTTTCATTTGTTGTTGTTTTGCGTTCAATAAATGTTATGAGCCAGTCAAGAGTGTTTTCTGACCACCCCAATAGCCTACCCAACGCTATAGACTATTCCAGTGCAGCAGAATTCAAATAAGTCTTCATCATCATCATTATCACCAGCCCATACTCGTCTACTGCTGGACATAGTCCTCTCTTAGAGGACGCCTCAGAGCCCGATCTTCGGCTTTCCTCATCCAGTCGCTGTTGTCAGACAAATTAGTCTTATGTTGCCAAAATTAAATGAAAAATAACATAACTACTCACCACATCGGTAACAACATGCGACACTAGTATTGGTAACAACACGCTCAAGCTGTTCATTATCATGTTACCTATCATCATGAGCGTGGCACTGAAGTTCGGAGTAAGGTCAACGTGGTTCACCTAGAAACACAAATCAAATAGAACTTTAAATATAATGTTATTATTATGAGTAATTCCTATACTTAGCTTATAATGCCTTGTAACATGGCAAGGGATTTCTTCGAAATTGAAAGCAATATTAATTCTTAGGATCCGAAACGTCAGAAATTAAATAATATAAATAAAGTTGACACCCCTTAACATTAGCTTAATTCCAATTCGTAAGCACGTAGTAATAATGTTGATAAATTTCTTAAAACTACAGTTGTTTTTTATTTGCATAATTTCTCGCGATGTTTGCAATTCACAATTGAATTCGGATTGGGTTTTGATTTCTTATTTTTTTGATATATATTTCCTTGCCATTAATGCATACAATAGACGATGAAGTTCTAATGTGAGTAAAAAGGACTAGAATTTCTTACCACCCAACTGATGTGTATTGCCATGTGGCATCCAACAGCCACCACAAAGCATATCACGCAGACCAGCGTACTTGTGGTAAAAGAAACACATATCAGTGACAGTGCTCCACCAAGTTGCGCTGAAAGAAATTAAATAAAAGCAGTTTCACCAGATAAAACAACATTGATTTCAACGCTTTATCTTAGAAAAAAATCTGCTGACATTTGAAGTAATTTATTTTTTAAATATACACATTTAAAAATATGTATAATATAAGTCAAAAGTCTGTTACGAAAGTCTGGAGGTTTAAAGTATTTCATATTTGTGTATAATAAATACATTCTTTATTTATTTTCTCTTCTTCATTTAAATATAGACGAAGTTACTTAATAGTGGCGGATATGAACGTAACATTGTGAGAGACTAGCCTCTCTCAACTGAGGCTGAGGTAGGTCGGTATACCTGTATCCACACCAGGTCTCCACCTGATGCTAGCGTTCATATCAAATCAATCAAATCAATTTCATTACAGTTGTGCAAGTAACAGTGAGTGGTAAAATAATGTAAAGCTAAAGGATTCTGAATGATGATTGATTCTTTGAGAGTAGTCTATATCTTTTAAAAGTCATTCTTTGTGCACTCACCTATACAGTTGGCAATTCTCCTTGCATTCTTTACAGTGAGGATTTTGTTATTTGTTAAGTAGTCCGAACCCAGTCCAAAAGATATTCCTGTGACGATACTTGTCAAATACGGTAGAGATGATAAAAGACCGCTCTGAAACAATTTAAAATTAATTAAACATTGATTTTCCATTGAACACCTTAAATATTGTGAAGATTACTATGTGGTTAAATAATGTCATCAACAAAAACTTATTACCTATTACAAAAATATTATGAAATAACTTACGCTCTTAACATTAATGCCAAGAATATAATGAATATAGGAAGGGACTTGTGTGAAGATGAACACGAAGCTGATCCCACTACCGGCGTGCGCGGCAAGTGCTCCCCATACTGGTCGTGACAGTAGAATTGCCTTCCATGGCGTCTTCAGTCTCTGTAGAACAAATAATGTAACTTATATTTGCTGTGTTTGAAGAAGACCATGAAAAAGAAAAGAGTCCAGAGGAAGAGAATATCAGGTTTGGTTAAAAACTTCACTATATTGAATTTAATCTCTATCAGCATTACCGTTGTTTAAAAGCAAGATTTATAAAAACAAAATTACCCTGACAATCCCGTCGTCAGCGCGTCCCATTATAAAGGTCTTTTCCTCTTCACTGATAGTTTTGTGTACCGAAGGTGATGCTGCACTAAATATAGTCAGAAGAACAAACAGGATGAGAGATATGATACCGACGGTGTAGAAAGTAGATGGCCATCCCCACATGCTGTCACACAAAAAGCCGGAGATCTGGAAGCCTAATACGGTACCTATTGTTGTACCTGCGGAGGTAATGATGAATACATTAGTAAATCGTACAGTATTTAAAAAACATAATATCTTGATGAGTATTTATAATCCTAGCTCAACTCAACTGACAAGGAACTTGTATTTAGAATGCAAAAACGATGTGTAAGATCAATGTGCGGACTCAAAACAAATGATAGCTGCCTTCCTTATTTTAAATCTTTAAGAATTTTAACGCTTCCGTCTTTATTTATATTGGAAACAGCTTTGTTTGTAAAAAATAATCCACATCCTTTTCAAAAATTGTCTACAGTTAGAAAAACACCAATACGTGCGCAGTATTTTATTAAGCTGTGTCACATACAATGTAAAACTGCACTAATGCAAAAAAGCTTCTTTGGTATTGCTCCGCGAATTTACAATAAAATACCCAATAGTATTAAAAATATGACTTTTATATAATTTAAAAGATCACTAACTAAATTATTAATAGAGAAATGTTACTATACAATTGATGAATTCCTTAATGATAACTCACTGTTCGACTAATTCTTATTACTTATCAATTCCAATTTAATTCCTAACCTTGCATTTACTATTTAATTCAATTAGCATGAAACTTTGATTTGTATATTATTATTAACTGAACTTATTAATGTACTATAATCTAAGCTAGTAATTGTATCTAACCTACACACAACTATATTTGTATGTCTATAAGGCAAAACATAGCGCACTAACTATTTAAGTAAAGACCAATATGTATTACCTATGTTTTACAAATAAATGATTCTGATTCTGATTCTAGCCTAAGAGTTGTCGATGATTTAGCGTAAGGATTTCAGAGAGAGGAAGTATTAATTTATGTCAGCTATTTTAAAGATATTAATAATAACTATTTTAAATTATGGTACTATATTTCATATACAACTTATTTTATTTATTATAAATTAAATAAATATATTTTTTTTGTATTTATTCTAGTAATATTTTAGTTAGAATTATATTATATTATATATTTATTAAGTTGTTCTATAGCAATGCTAATATTTTACTACTATGCTCTGCATTCTAGCATACTAGCATTTCTAAGTATAGTTAGTATTATATTAGCATTAACCAGCCCTTTAAAATCCACTGCTCGACGAAGTTTCCCTTCACGGTTATGAATTGTGTTTTCTTTTTTTTTATTACTGGCTCAGTCATTGAAAGTGCAACGTGGCATAAAGAAGGTTGGTACTTATTGACAAATTTGAGTTATTTAAGTAACGCCTAATTATATCGATTGCTTGATTTCAGTCAAATTTATGAAATTAAAATTGAAAATTTCATCGTTTCGAAATAATTTGAAAATATACACACCTGCGAAAACATAACTAGTTAGTCTCCCTCGTTCACTGACCGGGATCCACTTAGCTAATAGATTTTGGACGCCAGGGTAAAGACCGGATTGAGAAAGACCTTGCATAACACGACAAGCGCAAACAGCTTTCCAGCCTCCCTAAAAAAAAAAACGGAAAGTGAAGAATTCTTTGTATTTTGATTTTTTTACAACCCTAACAAAATTGATTTATAATTTCCCATAGTTTCAAAATGTCGTAATTATTGCTCTTCATCAAGATATTAAAATATTCTATCATTTTCATGTCTAGAATTATAGATTGAAGTTGTTGTATCAGTTATTTAGTTTGATAAACTTTACCAAGTGAAGGGACACTGGAAGATGCAATAGAGAAATAACGTAGAACCTATCAAAATGGGTAAATCAAAAATCTGTTTTTTCACTGCGAGAGAATGTTACAATCAAATCATCGAACTAAATGTTTTACTTCAAATAAGCTTTTACAAGAATTTATGAAACGTTATTGACTCTAGTTGCACGGCTCCAAAAAGTTGATCCTATGAGAAGAATACGGCAAGAAACTGCATCTTTTAAAATAAAAGATTTTAATTATCTATGGTACATTATGGCGATACCAGGATGTGAGCACATTGGAGATTAATGTCATAATTAGCCTGAAGTCGGGATTAAAATTAAAAAAAGGTTCTCAGCATCTGAGAACTCAATGTTAACCTAACAGCTTCTATATAAAATCGATATAAAATCAGTAAGGTATGGATACTCACCAAATTTGTAAGCCATGGTGTTAAAATAGACGTTATTCCATTTACAAATAAAGCAATTTGCATGGGCAGCTTCCCACCCCACCGCTGTGTTATCAGACCTATGGGGATAGTCATGAGGCAGTATCCCAAAAAGAATGAGCCGAGTATCATTTCCTGTGTCGATTTCGGCCAATCATATGTCTGTAATAAAAATAATATCCATTGCCGATATAAGTCAAAGTCAAAGTTCTTTATTGCTTCATGTAGTTCTTTATACATAGATCTTCAAGTGTGGTGAGTAGCAACATGAAACCCCGTTAGAGCACAGCAAAGAAACTTAATATTACTTACTGTAACAGTAAGTTAAAAATATATATATAATAAACATTTTTTTTTTTTTTTTTTTTCTTTATTTATTTAAAGAGGGTTTTAATCTCATCAGATTATGCCACCCTCATCGGACAACAAACTTATATAAATCAAGAGATAAATTAACTTAAAAAACCTCTACGCCTAATTCCCTTATTTACGAGTCTATATAGCATCCTGGCAGCCTCCGAAATTGGAGTTGCAAGGATGCTATTACATTCTCCGGTTTCGTAAAACCTTTGATTAAGAAAAAGCATATCTCTTCTCTCCGGCTCATTCCTGATACACTCCATTATTATATGATAAACGTCTTCAATAATATTACACTCTGAACAATTTGGTGATTCTACTTTACCCATTAAGAAACCGAACTTATTTAGTGGTATGTGTCCAGAGCGAAGGCGGAGAGCAGTTATGGTGGACTGCCTCCCCATGTCAGCATTGTCTATCCAAGCACGTTTGAGAATAGTCGGCTGTATTGTAGCGTACCATATGCCTTTGCTCCGACTACGTTCATTGAAATATTCTTGCCAAATATTCAAACATTTTTGTTTAATTTTATAGAACAGTTCAGTATAATATGGCTCGCAAGGATACATTTCGCCGTCGATTGATGCTTCTTTAGCTAACTGATCGACCGTTTCATTGCCCTCAACGCCGACATGGGAAGGCACCCATTGCAGAACAACATTTTTATTTTGAATCTTTAGTTTACAGATTGTATCTAAGATAATGTATGCAATAGGAAGCCCACGAGTAGGTGAGGTACAACGACTTAGTAACTGCAGAGCACTACGACAATCTGTTACAATTAGGAAATTAGAACCCGCAATGGAATTTATATATGAAAGTGCTTCTAAAATAGCTATCATTTCGGCATGCATTATTGAAATCTTGGAGCTAATTTTAAATTTAATGAAATCATTAGTGACTGAATCAAAAAAAGCTGCCCCTAACTCATTATTAGTGCTTGATGCATCAGTGTATATTGTATAACAGTCGCTATATTTAACATGTAAACAGCTAACACACAGATATTTTAGCTGACAAACAGTATAGTCTTTCTTAGCTTGGTCAATACCATCAATGTGTGTTTTTATAATATTGTCCAAATCCACATTGCTGACCCAAGTATCCAATTTAAACATCTCTAGACCATCACTACCGTATATTTTTTCATTCTTTAAAAAATCGTGAATCATAATTAAGAGGGGCTTTTGTTTTCGTCTCCAATATGGGTACAGACACAGTGCTGAAAGGTTTTCTATTAT
Source organism: Subacronicta megacephala (assembly GCA_958496365.1). Taxonomy (NCBI): domain Eukaryota; kingdom Metazoa; phylum Arthropoda; class Insecta; order Lepidoptera; family Noctuidae; genus Subacronicta; species Subacronicta megacephala. Next base: position 14,110,017 of record OY292527.1, read on the forward strand.
CGCAATAGTAGTATTATTTTTAAAAGATTTGCACTTTAACCAAAATTTACTACCTAAATAATGTCGACGGACGTGTAGCGGTCCAATATACAGTTCATTTTCCATGATATGGATTGGGGTGCTTTTTATAAAACCGCCTATTATCCGAAGGCAAATATTTTGGATCCGATCTAGTTTAATTAAATGAGTTTGACTGCTATTACAATAAAGAAAGCTTCCGTAATCTAAACGGCTTCTTACTGTAGCTATATAAAGACGTTTGAGATGTGTAGGGTGCACACCCCATCCAGACCCTGCTAGTAATTTAAAAATATTAACGAATTTAATGGTTTTTTCAGCTAATTCATTGACTTGCTTCCTCCAAGTGAGTCTAAAATCCAGCCAAAGTCCTAAATATTTTATATTATCGACTACTTCCAGAGGACGACCATTGACATATAAGTTAACACTTTCTCTTCTGTATCCCCTCTTGAAAATGCACACTTTGCTTTTAGAAGAAGAAATATCAAGACCTAAGTCTGCTATAATATTGTTGAACTGATTTAAAGCAGTTTGTAATTTGAGTGAGCCTACGTAACAGTTATGACATACTGTATATAAGACAAAATCATCAGCGTATTGAGCCACATGAACGTTATTTATAGTTTTACAAATAGGTGCTGTAGCTATGTTGAACAACAGGGGCGAGAGCGGGTCGCCCTGGGCCAAACCGCGTCCTGTATATCTATTAACTGATATATCATCTATACAAATGTTAAGTTGCCTATCTTTAAGGAAATTCCATAAGTAATTGCAAATGTTCGGTCCAATATGTAATTTTTTATTCATAAACTGCAGAAGGGGGGTTATTTCGATGTTATTATATGCATTTTCAATGTCAATGAAGCAACCTATAGTAATTTGATTCTCTGAGAATCCTGTCTGAATACGAGACACTAGGTTTGATAGGCTGTCTAAACTAGACCGAGATTTTCTGAATCCTACAGTGTTTTCCGAGAAAATGTTATTATTCTCTATAAACCATTCAATTCGATTATGTAGCATGTAATGGAAGGTTTTGCACAAGCAGGACATCATAGAAATAGGCCGGAGTTTTATAGATTCAGAGGAAGTTTGACTTTGCTTGGGAATCGGCACAATACTTATTTGCCGCCATTGTTTTGGAACAAACCCAGAGAGAAAGAACTTATTATATAGTATCAACAGACTGTCAAAAGCATTATCTGGAAGGTGTGCGATCATACTATATGTGATATTATCACTACCAGGTGTGCTATTTCTAGATTTCAAAGATTTAATTAATTCACGTTTCGAAAAAGGCTCATCTAATTTTTTATTACAATGAATGAAAATTGGGGCTCCGGGACTTACAAAGTCGGGTGTCAAGGACGTAAGCAAATTTTCTAACTTAGTTTTATCGAAATATTGTCTGGATGGGTTGTTATATCCTTTTATCCATCGGAGTTTCTGCCACATTTCAACAACGGTTGTCTGGTGATTTACTGAGCAGCAGAAATTACGGTAGGAGGAACGTCTAGCCTTACCTATAAGTTTGTTTGAATTATTTATTTTAGTTTTTAGAATATCGTAATTATTGGGGATCGGATTGCGACGAAAATTTGCCAGCGCGAGTCGACGTTCTGCGACCGATTTTGATAAAATGGGTTTCCAGTAAGGTTTTGGTTTAAAGTGGGTAGCAGGTGTAGTATTTTTTTTATAGTATGGTATGTTTTTATCAGCAGCTGTGTTAACATATTTTTCGAATAAATCATACATTGTTTGGAGATCATCCGTTTGCGTAAAGTGATTAAACAAAATCTGGGCGTCCTGAGTATAGGAGCTCCAATCGACTGCTTTAAAATTACGACGATTTGATTGTAGTCGCCTAAATTCGCTGAATAAATTATATTTTATTTTAATAATGAGGTGGTCGCTGCCTAAAGACTCATTTAATACACACCATTCTATTGTAGCAGCAATATCCGTTGATGCTAACGACAAGTCCGGTGAAGATTGTTGAATTACATTATTAACTGGTTTAATACGCGTAGGACTTCCGTCATTTAAAATAACAAAGTTATTCTCACATAGAGAATCAAATATTTGATTACCGCGATGATCGGTTTTATAAGACCAAACACTATGGTGACCATTAAAGTCACCAAGTATTAAAGTTTTACTGTTATAAGAAGACATCAGGAAATCCCAATCACTCGTCGAAGTCGCAACAGAAGAGGGACAGTAAACCGCTATTATATTTTTAATGTCGCTACAGTTAAATAACTGAATTTTAATCGCCTGAATCCCTGTATTTTGGCAAGTTATTAAATTACTGCAAGATTTTAAAGAATTGTGGACTACAAGTGCTACTCCCCCATAACCATCATATCTGTCATTACGATAAATATTGTAATTTTTAAGTCTAAGTATACTATCAGGTTCTAGCCAAGTTTCACAAAGGACAGCAATGTGTATTTTTTCTTGTATAAGTAGGTGTTCAAAAATCAACAGTTTAGGCCTAAGACTTTGGCAGTTCCACTGTATAATATTCACGGTACATTGTTGAGAATGTCTAGACATTGTAAGAATGAAATACGAAATCAAATAAGCCTTTAAGTATCGGCCACTGCGAAATATTACCCACAACCCATATAATTACCCACTCGGTACACAATCTAATAATATTTTGTATTTTAATTAAAAATGGATCTCTCTTAGAATACATGACTTCCTTTAATCTGTTGAGGAGTTCGTCAATTGTTACGTTACTTTCCTGTGATTTTTCTTTCGTTGCTTTCTTAGTCTCGGTGACATTTTCAGGTTCACTAATTATGGACTCTGCGTCAGACTGGAAATCCCAATTTTTAAAATTAAACATCTTGGTTATAGTATTTGGTTTTTGTTTGGATTTCTTTTTCGGGGACTTAAATTTCGTATTCTTATGTTGTTGATCTTGGCGTATTGTTCCCTTTACCACATCAGCGTAGTTAGATATTGGTGTAGTCATAGATGTTTGATGTTCTGTTGACTTGTAATCAGATTGTGACGGCTGTGTATAAATATGCTCGAATATACGTGGAGCAGGTGGAGGGGAATTATGGGTTGAATCCGACGATGGGTAGATCGTTAGCGCCTTTCGATATGTACAGTTAAACTCCGACATAATAAGACGTAATTTCTTTTCTTTCATATATACCTTGCATTCCTTAGACAGCGCTGTATGTTTTCCAGAGCAATTCGGGCATTTCAGTTTATTTGTGTCACAGTTTGGGTGATTGTCACTGCATTTAGGACAGACTATCTTAGTTTGTAAACATTTTTTTACTGAATGACCAAGTCGCCAGCAGCGAGTGCACTGTGATACGGGAAAAACATATTTTTCGACATTTATTTGAAGGCTATCCACAACAACATACGCTGGTAGAAAAGCTCCCTTAAAACATAGGCGGACAGTTTCGCTGGGTACCCACTCTCCATTATCACGACGATTTAAACGTTTTAGGGATATTAGTTCAGCTGGTTTTGTGCAAGAGATTGATTCAAATATTTGTTCATCACTAAGATCAATATCAACATTTTTTATTATGCCATAGGAGAAACCAACTTCCATAGATTTGAACATTCTCCATCCCATTGATATTAGTTTTTCACAGGTCATAAATTTCTCCGCGCTTAATTCATTACTAAATTCAACCCTTAATCGATATGGATTAATATATTTTATCTTTATTGTATCGATAATGCCTTGTTCTTTGAGTAATCTTGCCAAACCAAACTGTTTAGGCAGTTTTTCCACGCATGAAACGTAAACCTCAATTTTGTTGGTAACATCCTTAGATTTTTTACCATTGCGCCCAACCAATGTCCATTCCGCATCATCCTCCTCTCTCATCCGTTTATTACTCGAGTCAATATTGAATTGTAAATCTTCTACTTGGGATTGTACTTCTGTATTTTGTTGTATCATATTTTCTAACTCCATTGCATTCTCTCCTAGGTATCGATTGCAATCATCAGTATCGAAAACGCACTATCAAATCGCTCGCTATCAAACTCCCCCTCGCTATCAAACGACATCAAAATATAGAATAATTATATAATTTGTCGTCGCATAATAGTCATTTGCAAAAAGCGGTCACCGCGTGCACGCGCAACGCGTACACGCAGTGCAGTGGTGTTCGAGTAGTACAGTAGTATGCGCGCGTACCTAGTTCGCCTGTGACCCGGCACACAAACGCGACCACTCCGTACGAGCGATGCACCGATACTTATATATAATAAACATGTAATGAATAAACTGGCAGGCATCAAGCTTAAAATAATTGAAAAATACCAAAACTTAAAATTAAGTAATAATACAAATACGGAATGTTTCTTTTAATTTTTCCACGTGGTGTAATTATAGTCCATTTCAAGATGTATTTGAATCGTAATAATAGCACCTATTTTGTTACATATCAAATTAACTATATGCATAATTTCTACTTACTCTATGTGAATAATCTGCGGGATCCACTGATTCAATTTCCTTTAAACTTTCATTAATTTCCTTCATAATATTAATATCTTTTACTGTTGTATTATTTGCGATATTGTTATGATTTTCTATTTCTGCATAAACAGTCATATTTGTATCAAAAGCTGATCTATTAAGTTTAGTACTACTGGTCATAGCTACTATGGTAACACCCATATGACTTCTCGATATAAAATTAACGGTAACAGAAAAAAATATCATTATCAATTGGAGATGTCTGACCCCAAATCCATACTTTAGTGGGACGTCTTCTTTTGCTGAAATAAATGATAGAATTTTAATTAATATATTATGTAATAATAAAATAATAGAACAGTTATTAACTGTTCTATTATTTTAATATAAACCCAACAGACCGACTACGGTTGCAGTGACATAACAAAAATGGTTAATATTGTCTACACGTTGCTTAATTAAGGTGGTACAAAATATGGCGATTTATGTATATCAACATATGCATTAACTTTTATTAATATTGTGCATGTAATTTACGTTTTCCACTTAATAATCCATAAACTTACCCTTGTTATTTGTATTATCATCAAACGGAACTTTTTTATATTCATATTTTTCCAATTCCTCATTTTTACTCATTTGTTCGGTTTAAAGTCCTATGAAACTAAATAAAAGGTGATGGCTATCAAGTACTATTTTGCTAAACTCTATGATTGCCGCTACAATACCTCTATTGTAATAGACATAATACCTAAAATTAAAGTGCGTATTACCGTATCATGAATGCATACTAAAAGTCTATAGACTACATAATATTCTAGAGAAGACAAAGAGTTGGAATTAATTTGGAACTTAAGGCGCATTTTTTATCTCGCGTTCAATAATAAAGAGATAGGGTCATCTGTTTTTTAATTTGCCATTTTGTTATTTTTTATTTGGGTTAAAAAATGTGTTGTCCTGCATTTACAAAAATAAACAAACAAGCGAAATCACATTAATTATTGAGTGGGATAATGTACACTTACTGCAAAAGATTCCTCATCTTCGTCGGTAAGTGGGTGTTGTTTCGGCACAGTAAAGGTCACTTTGCTTATTGCTTATTTGTAAACGCACAAACACTTTTTTTTTACATGCATTACAAAAATATTATCTGTCTTTTCTTTACCATATCTTGTCAATTTATTCTCCTTTACATAAGTAATGTTCTTTCTATTCATTATGTGGTTCTCATGATAATGATTTCTTATCAAATTTTTGTTAGCTAAGTATTAACTAAAACAATAATGTCTATCTTAGGCAAATTCCTCTACACACACTTCTTTTCGTTATGAATGATGTTATGTATGCAAAGTTGGAAAATGATAAGTCATAATTTATGTGTCTTTTTTTGTAGCCCCATTTGTGCCCCACTGCTGGACGAAGGCCTCCCCTAACTTTATCCAGGGTTGTCTATTTATCCTGGGTTTTTTTCATATCACGATGGCAGAAAGCGATCAAGATCATCTAGCCAACGTCTCCTGAGCCGACCTCGTCTACGAATAATATTCCGTGTTTGCCCAACCATCTGGTTGCATGACGATAAAAATTAAATAGCATAGTGGTATAAAAAGCCATAATTTTGAACATTTTTCTCTTTTGTCGGTAGTTTATAAATACACGGGGAGAACGTTCTATATAAAGAGGAAAAAGATGATCCCAATTATTGGCAGTAATATAAATATAATCATGCCTGTATTATTTAAAGGATAGGATCTGCAGGAATGTTTTTTAGAAATCGAACTCAGGACCTCATGCCCCGCAACCATCACTAAACCAGTTAACCAGTCTGATACGACAATTCAAAGATAATAAAGAAATGATAAGAAAAAGAATAGCTTGTCAGTATTCTGTCATAATAGGTAATTAAATTCATTTACTAACATAATAAGATAAAAATATAATTAGATTGATCATTATTTGATCAACAACATTTAAATATCAAAGTACAAAACAGAAGCAGGATATAATAATTGAAATAATGAATAATTTTAAATCTATTATGACGTGATAAAATGGAACTTTTATAAATGAAAGTAATATTAAATCTTATATCATTTATTAGGCACAACATTAAATATCATTGGGTTTCTATCTTTTCTTTCACATCTTTGGACTCCAAGTTTTCGGGCCTTTTTTCTGAAAAAAAATGAATAAAACCATGAATTTAATCGTCTTTAAATCGCTAAGTTAATGCCGAACGTTGGACATGTTCCAAATCTACTCAAAATGCAGATAATTTGGCACTTTTACTTATATTAATTTAAAATTGGCTTCAAAGATTGTTCACAAAGATATGAATTTTCTAATTAAAGAATATTTCTTAGTGAAAGAAAAATTCGATCTCAGGCAGGGTTTGAACCTCTCAAACCCTGCCTGCCATCAATCTCTACATGTCTCTCTGGTTAAGTACATCAGACGCTTTGCCAACTGAGCTACCGAGACCACTGCCTGTGATGTCGAATTTCTCTCCCACATTTTACGTCTTCAGGCGACGTCAGCACCATCAATTGAAGACATTACTATGTCTTTTAACCAACACGACTGCCTTTACAAGTAGTTCAATGTAGAACAAACTTACCTAACCGTATTATGCTTATTTTTTATTAGTTTTTCGCATTAAATATTGCGAAATATTCACAAAGATATAAATTTTCTAATTAAAGAAAATTTCTTAGTAAAAGAAAATTTCGATCTCAGGCAGGGTCTGAACCTGCGTCTCTCTGGTTATGTACACCAGACGCTTTGCCAACTAAGAACCACAGAGAGACGCAGGTTCAAACCCTGCCTGAGATCGAATTTTTTTTTCACTAAGAAATTTTCTTTAATTAGAAAATTGATATCTTTGTGAACATTTCGCAATATTAAATGCGAAAAACTAATGAAAAATAAGTTCAAAGATTGTCCTCACTGCAATATTTACACGATCTATTGTTAAATGAAATTGATGGGAATTTCAAAGCAAACAGATCTTCAGTACGATGTTGTACTCAATACCAAAGACAACGTCCTGCTTAAGGTCATTTGATAAAAATAAATGATTATACCAAGTTATTGCAAATGAATACTAACCATTTTCATCAATATCGTTCCAAGGCTGTGTTTCTGCTGACATTAATAAAAAGTAGATAACATTGCTAATTAGAGTCAAAGAAGCAATTATAAAGATCATAATACGCCATTGCATTTTGTTAGTCTGAAACAAAAGTATTACATTTAATTTACTTTAAATCTACAATTTGGACAGGTACCTACTATTCATTTTTGATTTGAAATTATTATCAGCATTCACAGCCTTAATTATTTTATTTGGATGAATATCAACTTTTAATTTACCTACACCAAGTCTAAAATCATTATTATCAGTAAAATTACTGAATGATTAATAAGACAACGAACATTGATGCAGGGTTCAGTGTTACTTGCGTTGAAATAACGACGAACATTTTTAAACACTCTAGTAGCGAATATTTCTGTTATATACAATACTCTTTTGCTAATGTTATCACAGATGAAACAAGAGGCACAATCTCAATTGACACAAAAGGTAATCAAATTGAAAATATTGGAGTACGAAAAGCTGCTTACCACATCAGTAACAATATGTGACACTAGTACGGGTAACAATACATTGAAAATGTTCATCAAAGTGTTACCCATCATCATGAGAGTGCCAGTGAAGTTCGGAGCTAGGTCGATATGGTTCACCTAGAAGTATAAAAATTATTAAGTTTTACAACGAGATACCAAGACACGTTTTAGGTTTTCTCATAACGGGGGGATCAATTCAGCAGATGAAATCCACAATCCAGGAACTAAATAGCGATTTTGATACAATTCAATCCTCAAACTGTGTAATTTTCTTCAAAAACTATAAATAAACAAGTTAATTGTTATCGTAAGTATTGGTGTCGTGCTCAAATGTTGCAGAATTATCATTTATAGTACTGTCACTTTCAAAACTGGGCTAATCGATTTATACTTCAAGCATCAGTTTTGAAATTCTAAAAAAACTACAATAATGCTCACCATCCATCCTACGTGAATCCCCATATGGCATCCCATAGCCATGACAAGGCATAACACCGCGACAACTGTGCTTGTGGTAAACGAAGCACAGACTAGTGATACAGCTATACCAACTTGCGCTGAAAGTAAAGAAATTAATCATTAGTTTGTTTCTAATTCTTTGTCTTTACGAAATATCGTCTACGTCTTTAGGCCTATAATAAAATTATAATGCTTATCGTTCAAGATTGGAAAGCCAATGTTTTTTTTGGTGTTATCCTCAACATCAAAGTTTCAACTTTTACCTGAGTTCCACAAGGTTTTATCTTAGGGCCCGTGCGTCTGTTTTGGAAAATATTACAATCTAGTATTTACGTAAAAAACTTTAAAAAAGTTAGTTAATATTAATTACATGTATACAAAAATTATTTGATACTTGCATATTGTATTAAATATTCTTCGTGCATTCTTCACACTGATAATATTGTTATTTGTTAGGTAGTCTGATATCAGTCCAAATGATACGCTTGTGAAGAAACTTGCTAAGTATGGCAAAGATGACAGAAGACCACTCTGGAATAATAAAACAAAAAGTAATCCTTTATTTTATATAATTACTATAATTAAATGGTCACCCAATCCCTCGTCTCGTTTCACGTAGCCTATCGTTCTAATAATAATATGAAGATTATTATGTTAATGTATATATTAATGAATCAATATATAAATTAATTGATGTCGCTTCAGTTACAAACAATTCTTACACTCTTAACATTAATCCCAAGGATGTAATGAATGTAGGTAGGGACTTGGGTGAAGAAGAACACAAAGCTGGTTCCACTGCCAATGTGCGTGACTAGAGTACCCCATACTGCCGGTGATGATATGATCGCCTTCCACGGAGTCTTTCGTCTCTGCAATAATATGTATAAAATAATAATAAGTATACTTAATTTTTCTTTTCTAAATAAAACATTGCCCACTCTAGAATTTGTCTTGGTCTGGTATGTATGATCACATAATATATTTGTTCCGTGAGGGGATCGAACCCAAAAGACTTGGCAAAGTTATGACTTCTTGAGTAAGTATTTCAAGCGGCTTAAACAAATTTCCTACCCATGTTGGCGCTGTGTGTTAACTTATTAAGTTCTAATAGGTAAGCTCCGCTAAGGGTTGGGCGAGCTCTATTAAAACAAGTATCAGGTAAGTAACGACTCAAGATGGACTACATACGAATAACTTTTCAAACTACCTCAATGATTCTGATATAATAGACAGAGACATAATTAGGATTTATTTGCTTTTTCCTATACAACTGTCTCAAGTGACTGAAACTCGTTCTTATTCAGTTAAGTTATTTTATCTATAACGTTAATACTTACCCTGACACATCCATCATCAATACGACCCAGAATAAAATTCTTTTCCTCGGCAGTAATGGTTTTATGTTTTGATGGTGTTGCTGAACCGAATATGGTAAGGAAAATGAAGGAGACAAGGCATATCACACCAACTGCCCAGAAAGTAGATGGCCAACCCCATCTGCTAGCACTCAAAAATCCAGAGAGTTGAAAGGCTACTACAGTGCCTATTGTTGTACCTGAAAAAAAGTAAAACATTAATTTTTCCGTGTAGCCATAGCTATTCAACATTACTATTGTTAGGTAATATCTATCTACGAATTTCAACAAATTAGTGGATATAAAAAAAAATATTATTAGGGATCGTTTTGAGAATCTTCTATGACAGCCCTATAAAAATGACGATCATATTTTTTTGCATTTTGAAGATTAAGTTGCAGCTGATTCGTGTGGAAAATTTAGTTACTTAATTAAAAGTCTAGCACAACGACAGTTGCTACTATTTGGCTTTTATTTGATACGATACAATAATACCATGGGAATTACTCTGGCATTGTAATTTTTGGGATCATAGTTGTTAGTTTTGATAGTATCGATAATTTTACTGGCTATTTCCTCTTCAAATTTGAGCACAATAAATTAATATCGTAATCAAATGCTCACTAAGGTCTCAGGTTCTTAGCGGTAGAATTCTTGCAATGCAGTGGTAAGAAAGTGTGTAGTTACCATCTAGGCAAAGTCGGTAGTAGAAATATAGGTACCATACATATTTCCTCATTTGAATACTTTGTTTTATCAAGCATTATAGCCATGTCATGTTTTCTTTTTAAAAAATAAATTAGGTTAAAGAACAATTATTTAAACAAAACATTCACAGATGAAGTGGCTAGTGTGCATTTACAAGTGTAACAATTAATAAATAGAAGGTTAACACCGCTTTAACGATAAACGGCTCTATTATTAGTTGGTATAAAAACGCAATACATTTTATTTTGAAATTTTATACAGTCAGAAGCGATAGTAGTTAATAGATAATAATGAAGTTATAACAAGACAAAAATCCGATATCAGGCTAATTAAAAGAATGCGTCTTAAGGCGTAAGAAATTGATCAAATAATTACTCTTTACACACCTAAATCATTAAAATGGGATTTATAATAAGATTCAAATTCATTCATAAGCAGCACACAAAAAACATTACAATAATCGAATTAAATCAATATCGTAGTATAGCTATAAAATATCATAAATAATTTAGTAAAAATAAATAAATTTACGAATTATTATTATATTTGAGGACTCGGATTAATAAAGACTTATAAATGGGCTCAAGCTATCATGTCATAAATTGCTACTATGCATGTCCTTTTCTAACTCACAAGATTTTATACGTTACGAAACTGTCTCTACATGTCTTCAAGTTTATCTTATCACAGCATTATATTGTCACATTGGACAAATGTGGAACTTAATACTCATCAACTGACATAACATCAGCTTACGTGGAATGTCGTTTACTACCTACACTATTCTTTTTTTTATGGGATAACTCGGCAAACCAGCAGGCGAGCTACTTGATGGTAAGTAGTCGTCGCCGCTAATAGACATCTGCAATACCGAAGGAGATGCAGATACGTTGCCGAGCCTTTTTGAGGGAAAGGGAGGGGAAGGAAAAATGAGAAGGAACCGGACTAAGGGAGGCATTGCTTCTTCGGCTCTCCACATAAAACTCTCTAAGTAAGAAGTTTGATAGAAAGTTTCTATTCAGATGTAAAGTTTCTTTTGGCAGCACTATCAATGGAAATAAGGATTTAAAGATTCATTTACAGCTTCATTAAAACAAGTAGTAAAAGACTTATAAATGAAAGATATGCAAGATTGTCATTAAAATCCTGAGATAATAATTTTCAGACATACACATACCTGTATAGACGTAGCTGGTAAGAGTTCCACGTTCGCTAGCCGGTGACCACTTTGCCAAAAGATTCTGGATGCTCGGATATACTCCCGCTTGTGATAGACCCTGCATAATTCGACAAGCACAAACGGCTTTCCAGCCACCCTAAAAAAATGGTGTCATAAAGTATGCGATATAGTTATATTGAGAATTAGTTTTATCATTTAAATTAAGACTGTTCCGATCTAGTTTCTTTACGATCACTACACTATACATTCTCTTTTTCAAATCTGATCAAGTTATTGCTTTATAAATACTACCACCCCATCGTAAATTCAACCTTGGTAAAACGATATGGAAATTGTCACATCATCATCCAAGAGTCATCAAAGTAGTATTGTAACAATACGTACCCAACTAGTTAACGTTGGTGTCAATATAGAAACTATCCCATTAACAAATAAAGCAATTTGTAGCGGTATCTTCCCACCCCACCGTTGGACTACCAATCCCATAGGGAGTGTCATAATACCGTATCCCACGAAAAATGCACCTAATACCATTTCTTGTGTGGATTTTGGCCAAGAAAATACCTGCAAAAAAGACCATAACTTAGTAAAATGTTGTTAGTTGATAAATTATCACCAAATACATTTATATCTGTAAACGAATGCAATTTCATACTATTTATAACTTTAAGGGGCTTTAGGAATATTTAAAATAAGTACTGATTAAACTTTAAAAAGGTTTTGCTCCATAAGTATTATTCTACATGAAACTTAAATTTCTTAATTCAGTACCTCCCGTTAGTTAATTCCGTTCAGTAGTTCCAGATAATCCCGTATTTTATATTGGTAGTAATATTTATTTAACGAACACTAGAAACGATTGAGATATTTATCTTTAATTTCTACGTTACTTACTCTTAAAGATTCTTTAGTAGAATTCACTGCTTCAATGTTTTTGGTACTTGCTTCAACAGTATCAATGACTTCTATCGTTCTATTTCTTTCAACTATATTGTCAACAGTAGTATAATTTTCAATAATAATTGGTTGACTTGTTAGGTTTGTATCTAAAATTGTTATATTTTCTTTGGCTTGACTGGTCATGGCTACAACTGTAACGCCCATGTGCCCCCTTGCGACATAATTTACAGTCATACATAATAATAATATTAAGAGTTGGATATGTCTGACTCCATACCCATAACTTGGAATTTGTTGATTGGCTGAAATAAAAAATTACCATGAAGGTTTTAATTACGAACAGAAATAATGAATTCATCATCAATCCATTACATTGCCCCACTGCTGGGCACGGGTCTCCTCTCAGTACGAGAGGGATTAGGCTATAGTCCGCCACGCTAGCCTACTGCGGGTTGGTAGACTTCACACGCCGTCAAGAAAATCTATCAGGCATGCAGGTTTCCTCACGATGTTTTCCTTCACCGTTTAAGCGCGTGATGATTAATGATTAATACGTACATGACTTCGAAAAGTCAGAGGTGCGTGCCTTGGATTCGAACTCGAGACCTTTGACTTGGCAGTCCAATGTTCATATCACTAGGCTATCACTACACTTAAAATAAATTATTATTATAAATAGAAATAATGAATTATTATTATAAATTAAACTGTACACTGCTGGCAGGTATTTCAAAAGTAGTTAAAATAATCTTTATTTGCGATTCTTTTATAATGATGATGAGGCAAGTTACCGAAAGAGATAGTAGTTGTGATAATAATAATATAAATATCGACCTCGCCTCGACCAACACCTCAGGAGGCTCGAGTTGGGTGGCTGGGTTAAGGGCCTGATTCAGAAGGCAGTACTCCTTGATACGGCGCGTATTGTGAGGAGGTTCCTGTCTCTGGGGCCCTAACCACCGGTAGCTTGGACCCTGTTCCCCATGCCGGTGGATCCCTATTTTTTTATATTTTTAAATGTTTTTTTAATATAAGTAATGTATTTTATATTAATGTTGAAAAAAATATTTAGAAATTAAAAAATATGTATTTAAGTAAATAAAGGATATAAATATTAAGTAAATACTTTGTGAAATAATGTAATATGAATGTAGTTTGAAAGAAATGTTTAAGGATTTCTCTCTCTAAATAGATTATACATATAACTCAAGTATATTTAAAAACCAAACGGAAGAGACTTTTTTAATATATACTTTGCCAATAATAAAACACATATGAAATAATAATACATCGTGAGATACTACAACACTTGCTCAAAACAAAATTAAATTACCTTTTACACTTTCTTGTGTAGGAACTTTATTGTATTCATATTCCAGCAGTTTTTCACTCTTACTCATTATTATAAAGAATTTGCAAATTACAAGTCTACTGAACGGACGTTACAAGTAGAATGAGTATACTATTAATACAGCTTAAAAAGTTTGCTGAGCGTAGACTACCTAACAAAATAGAAGTGGCATTTTAAATGTAACGATACCAACCAAACCATGAACATCTTACATTGTACCCCGCGATTTCACCTGCCATATCTGGTATGCCATTAGGGTATGATGATATTTGATTTTTTGATATACGATTTTTATCGGCATTTAGTAAAATGATATTATTTTGACTGTTTGTGTAATGATAATATTTTAATTGATGACCTAATATTATGTTTTATTCAATACACATACACTTATTCTTTATTACTGTTTTCTCTTTTAAGTTCTCAGAAATGATAGAAATAAATACGAAATGTTTTTTTTCTATATAGATATTTATTTACTCTCATAATAAAGAAATACATCATAATGTATTTATTTTTTCAAAAAGGTTATCGGTAATCAGCTCATATTCATGACAATTTTATGGACAGGTTATGTAAAGGAATGCTAGTTTTCAAATAATCATAACAATAAGTACATCAATCAAGATGTGTCGTGTCTGTACTTTGTTGAATCTGGATAAAGAGTAAACACACGAGTTTATATAGATATTTTCTACTTCCACATAAAAAGATAAGTTTTATTTAAACACTAAAATATTCCAAAATATATTAAGGTATATAATACATATAGCTCAGATGATTTCAACATCTGGTTATGCGTTCGTTGTACTAGAAACGGTTCGCCGATACCTACTCGTAATTATGTACAAATGCCAATGCAAATATTTTGAGAATAAATAAGTGAGCGTGCCTGAAAACTATTTATCATTTAAAACTGAAATGAGGACGATATCTTCACTGTTTTTCAAAATGCAAAGTCAATAATGAACCGATTTAATTTTGGCTTCCTTTTTACTTTTTAACCCTTTAAATGAGTTACCGTGCAAAAAAAATTGTCATGTCTTGATTTAGCTACTGAAATAGTATTCACGACGAAATATCGACTTTCGACTCTCGACTTTCGACTTTCGATTTTGTACCTTCGACTTTCGACTTTCAACTTTCAACTTTCAACTTTCGACTTTCGACTTTCGACTTTCGACTTTCGACTTTCGACTTTCGACTATCGACTTTTGAATTTTGACTTTCGACTTTCGATTTTCGGCTTTCGGCTTTCGGCTTTTGACTTTCGACTTTCGACTTTCAACTTTCGGCTTTTTACTTTCGACTTTCAACTTTCGACTTTCGGCTTTCGGCTTTCGGCTTTCGGCTTTCGGCTTTCGGCTTTCGGCTTTCGACTTAACTTTCGACTTGACTTTCGACTTTCAACTTTCGGCTTTCGGCTTTTGGCTTTCGGCTTTCGGCTTTCGGCTTTCGACTTAACTTTCGACTTGACTTTCGACTTTCGACTTTCGACTTTCGACTTAACTTTCGACTTGACTTTCGACTTGACTTTCGACTTTCAACTTTCGGCTTTCGGCTTTTGGCTTTCGGCTTTCAGCTTTCGGCTTTCGGCTTTCGACTTAACTTTCGACTTGACTTTCGACTTTCGACTTTCGACTTTCGACTTAACTTTCGACTTGACTTTCGACTTTCGACTGTCGACTTTTGACTTTCGACTTTCGACTTTCTACTTTCGGCATTCGGCTTTCGACTTTCGGCTTTCGGCTTTCGGCTTTCGGCTTTCGGCTTTCGGCTTTCGGCTTTCGGCTTTCGGCTTTCGGCTTTCGGCTTTCGGCTTTCGGCTTTCGGATTTCGGCTTTCGGCTTTCGGATTTCGGCTTTCGGCTTTCGGCTTTCGGCTTTCGGCTTTCGGCTTTCGGCTTTCGGCTTTCGGCTTTCGGCTTTCGGCTTTCGGCTTTCGGCTTTCGGCTTTCGGATTTCGGCTTTCGGATTTCGGCTTTCGGCTTTCGGCTTTCGGCTTTCGGCTTTCGGCTTTCGGCTTTCGGCTTTCGGCTTTCAGCTTTCGGCTTTCGACTTTTAACTTTCGACTCGACTTTCGACTTTCGACTTTCGACTTTCGACTTTCTACTTTCGACTTTCGACTTTCGACTTTCGACTTTCGGCTTTCGGCTTTCGGCTTTCGGCTTTCGGCTTTCGGCTTTCGCATTCGGCTTTCGGCTTTCGGCATTCGGCTTTCGGCTTTCGGCTTTCGGCTTTCGGCTTTCGGCTTTCGGCTTTCGGCTTTCGGCTTTCGGCTTTCGGCTTTCGGCTTTCGGATTTCGGCTTTTGGCTTTCGGCTTTCGACTTTTAACTTTCGACTCGACTTTTGACTTTCGAGTTTCGACTTTCGACTTTCGACTTTTGACTTTCGACTTTCTACTTTCGACTTTCGACTTTCGACTTTCGACTTAACTTTCGACTTGACTTTCGACTTTCGACTGTCGACTTTTGACTTTCGACTTTCGACTTTCTACTTTCGGCATTCGGCATTCGGCTTTCGGCTTTCGGCTTTCGGCTTTCGGCTTTCGGCTTTCGGCTTTCGGCTTTTGGCTTTCGGCTTTCGACTTTCGACTTTCGACTTTCGACTTTCGGCTTTCGGCTTTCGACTTTCAACATTCGACTTTCGGCTTTCGGCTTTCGGCTTTCGACTTACAGCTTTCGGCTTTCAGCTTTCGGCTTTCGGCTTTCGGCTTTCGGCTTTCGGCTTTCGGCTTTCGGCTTTCGGCTTTCGGCTTTTGGCTTTCGACTTTCGACTATCGACTTTTGACTTTCGGCTTTCGACTTTCGAGTTTCGACTTTCGACTATCGACTTTCGACTTTCTACTTTCGGCCTTCGGCATTCGGCTTTCGACTTTCGACTTTCAGCTTTCGGCTTTCGGCTTTCGGCTTCCGGCTTTCGGCTTTCGGCTTTCGGCTTTCGGCTTTCGGCTTTCGGCTTTCGACTTAACTCTCGACTTGACTTTCGACTTTCGACTTTTGACTTTCGACTTTCGACTTTCGACTTTCGACTTTCGACTTTCGACTTGACTTTCGACTTTCGACTTTCGACTTTCGACTTTCGACTTTCGACTTTCGACTTTCGGCTTTCGGCTTTCGACTTTCAACTTTCGACTTTCGGCTTTCGGCTTTCGACTTTCGACTTTCGACTTTCGACTTTCGACTCGACTTTCGACTTTCGACTTTCGACTTTCTACTTTCGACTTTCAGCTTTCGGCTTTCGGCTTTCGGCTTTCGGCTTTCGGCTTTCGACTTTCGACTTTTAACTTTCGACTTTCGACTTTCGACTTTTGACTCTCGACTTTCGACTTTCGACTTTCGACTTTCGACTTTCGACTTTCGACTTTCGTCTTTTGACTTTCGACTTTCGACTTTCGACTTTCGACTTTCGACTTTCGACTTTCGACTTTCGACTTAACTTTCGACTTGACTTTCGACTTTCGACTTTCGACTTTCGACTTTCGACTTTCAACTTTCGACTTTCAACTTTCGACTTTCGGCTTTCGGCTTTCGGCTTTCGACTTAACTTTGGACTTGACTTTCGACTTTCGACTTTCGACTTTCGACTTTCGACTTCCGACTTTCGACTTTCGACTTTTGACTTTCGACTTTCGACTTTCGGCTTTCGGCTTTCGACTTTCAACTTTCGACTTTCGGCTTTCGGCTTTCGACTTTCGACTTTCGAGTTTCGACTTTCGACTCGACTTTCGGCTTTCGGCTTTCGGCTTTCGACTTTCGGCTTTCGGCTTTCGACTTTCGACTTTCGACTTTCAACTTACGACTTTTGACTTTCGACTTTCAACTTTCGGCTTTCAGCATTCAGCTTTCGGCTATGATAGCATTGGCTGGACCTCTTAAAAGGGCGTCGAGATGGTTCGCATCCTACATGAAGGCACACGTATTACAGACACGCGCCCTACTAACTGGGGCCATTGTATGGTGGGACGACGAACTCTCCAAGCGAACGACACCTATCATTCTTAGCATAGATTGGGCTATATAGAATTTTCCATCAAAAGGTTTGGTATGTAGGGAGCTAACTAGCACTTGCATTTAGACGTCGTATAAAATATTACGTGATACAATATTACACAATCTTTATCAAAACTCAAATGTTACTCATTTATTGGCTGTTCATTTACCATCGAGTTTTCTTTATAATTATTTTGATTCCATTTTAATCGGTTTTTTTAAGTATCTGCTTTTTGTAATCTAGAATATTTTCATTTTTATAAGAACTTTTTCAGTTCCTCAATGACACACATACCAGATATCTAAGATCATCGGAAATATTTGAGGCTTGAGATGCCAATGCACGAAAAATAGAAAAAAAGCACAAAGAATATTCTATTATATTCTATTCTAATATTGTATCTGTAATCAAGCCTGATTCTTTATACATCAAATCATTATTTTACATACTCTTTGAAGAATCCTACATTAGTGCATCTGTTGTTATTCATTCGTCCAGAATATTATTAATTTTAGTTTTGCAGAGAGAGAGTAAAATTATCTTAAACCCATTGATTAAGATATGGCAGTATGTTTTTTTTTATAAATAATATTTTATTTCTTTCATCCATCTATCAATAACTTCTTTTATAACCATATTCTCATCAGATAAACAAATATAATTATCTTTTCTTTGGTCTCCTTCTTCCCTTACATCTATTATTATTTTTAAAACCTTCCTTATCAAATGGCATGGGTAAAATAAAACATCATAATATTTTACTACATGTAATATCTTATTTTATTCTACATAGCTATTTACATTATTTTAAACTAATAATATCACATCACAATTAATGCAGTTTATTTAAAATTATTTATGCAGCGGTTTCGTAGAAGTCGGTACGGAATCCTGAAGATGATTGTTGGTAGGCCGCATTGCCTTATCCAAAGACAATAGGTGGGCAATAAGTGGCTATTATATAGTCAGCTTGATCCTTTTGATTTGGTCCAGAGACAAGTTGTTAGGATTACAAACGATACCAATCTCACAAACGACCTAGAACCCTTAAGTATGACGAGAGACTGGGCTGTGTTCTAAGGAATTGTTTGAAACTCTCATACATAATCTCACTGTTCTTGAAAAAGGTTGTAAAAGATTTATACAGGGTCGACAACACGCTAGTGATACTCTTGGTGTTGCAAGCGTCCATAGGTTACGGTAACCGCTTACCATCAGGTGGTCTGAATGCTTGTTTGCTACTTTAGTGGCATCAAAAAAACAATAGGCAGGCAAAAATTAAAAGTAAATAAACTACTAACAATACTAATATAGCAACACAATTTGTTCCTAAATTATCACTATTAAAAAAATATAAAACGTCTGAAATAATGATATTTTATTTATTTATTGATTTCTTCTCTTCTATCGCAGTTTCCTCCTGCTCAGTATCTGGAAAATTAAAGCGTTTGTGATACTTTAAGTAACATCTTAAAATCTAAGGCTTTTTATGCAAGCTAATGAACTTTTTTTTTTGCCACATTACAGAATTATTTAACATTTACCTTTTTCTTCTTCACCATAGAAATTCCATGGCTGAACTGTTCCCTTGACGAACACAACGAATATTGTATTCGTTATAAACATGACGATCGTGAATATTATAAACACATACTGCCATTTTCGATGATTTGTCTGTAAATTTAAATATTATTTATTAAAAACTGACTGCATTAACTGTTTCATTAGTCTAGTCGTCCTGAGGGCGATTGCTAAGCTAGATATATAGCCTGGCCATATGCCAGTATGCAACCATAATTGCAGTGGGCAGTATAATCCTATCGTTAATCCAAAGTACAAATTTTAATAAACACGGGTTTCCATAGGAACAGATAATAATTTTTGATCTTTCATCCCGAAACACCACATATATATGTATCCTAGAGATGATTTCTGTAATTGCTATGACGATGTAACTAATCCTAATAACAATTCCCCTTTTTTATATGCGTTCTGCTCACGGCGGCGCGTGGCATCGCTGTACGGCCCTATCAGAAAACCAGCGCTGTGGCACAACATCATGCTGAGATAGGGGCTCGTTTTTGGTCTTGCGCAGGGCTGCTAACATTATCTCTGTTTGTTTAATCTGTGTCCTGTGTGAGTCCAAAAATAAAAAGATTTTCTTTTTTCTTGCAAATCTAAGCAAAATATTTCTTACCACATCATCCTTCACAATATTGGATACTATAACAGGTACTAATAAGCTAGTCAGGTTGGCGATCATGTTTCCCAGTGCCATTATAGGACCTGCAAAGTTTGGAGCCAAGTCTATATGATTTATCTGAAACAAATACATAGTCGTTATTAGTTTTATTTCGAAATTATGAGAAGGTAACATATGTCACAATGAATACGGAATCTTTATTTATAAAGGCATCTCGGAAAATAATTTAAATACTTATAAATATGTTATTATTGGAAGTTTAGATATAAGATTATACAACAGGGCATCTCCCTACCTATCTCTGTCGTATAACTGGCCTCAAGGATCTAATCTGAAGACCACACCGCAGTATAGTTACTATCAGTACCAATGGTTATCATCGCTATCAGCTTCCGCAATTCTTTTGCCTTCTTCCTCGATTTGAGCATTCGGTGTGAGGATGCCCTCAAGTCTAACTTTTATGTTGGGTGCATTATCATCATCCCCAGAACTATGTATCATGAATGTACTTACGTGGAAGCCAACATGGGTACCTGCATGTAGACCGAGCGATATAATTAGCAGTAATACAGCCAAAGTTGTACTATTCACACAACTGAATGCTAGTAGAAATGCCCCCGATAATACCATAGCTGGAAAAATAATAACAAAATAATTGCCAATGTTTTTAAAACATAATCTTAAAACTTTCGAATTCCTTCCGTATGTAAATTAGTCAAAAAAATATTGATTTTTTTTTTAAATAAGTGCGAAAAGGTTTTGCAAACTGTTTAAATTTACTGTCGTAATTACCAATGGTATTAGCTGTTCTTCTAATATTGACAATGGACATGATTTTTCTATTTGCTGCAAAGTCCGATAGATAACCGAAGATGATTGCCATTACATAGAGGGCAATGTACGGCAACGATGAATATACGCCATTCTGGAAAAATATTAATTAGATCGTGAGACAGAAAGATAAGCATAATTAATTTACCTTCTTTGGAAGCAACCTCTGAGTATGTATGGGGCGTACTTTCTTTTTGAATATTGGATCTAAACTTTAAACATCCCGAAATTGAGACTTATATTTCGTAACAATATAACTTGCATCGTCTTGTAGAGCAGTTATAACAGTTCAAATAATGCCTCACATTTCAATTACTGTCATTTTGAGTTCTGGCTTCTTATTGAAGAATGGGATTGCACCATAAATGAAAATTGTCTAAGCAGTGTACCGTACCCTCTTAAGATCCACGTGGAGTATGTGGTTCATATACAAAGGTATCTCAGTGAGGATCAGAAGGTATCCAGCTGCGCTGCCCGCATGTGTAGCAATAAGTCCCCAAACCGCCTTGCTTGTGATAATATGTTTCCATGGAGTCTTCCGTTTCTGGAAATGTTTCAAATGGCTGGTTATCAGAATTTTTAAAATATTTACCAAATCAATTAAAAATAATGAGCTTTAACATTTCCAAATTCAACGCTGATTTTCATGAGATAATGGAAACTTTATGATTGCTCTTTCAGTTCTGCGTATCAGTCAAAATATAGCATTTTTCATTCATTTCCATTCATACCTACCTTGGGCACAATATCAACAGCGACATCTTCGATAATATATGCCAGTTCCTCAGTTGTAATGGTAGGATGTTCATGAGGACTTGCAACTCCTAGCCAGCCGAGCAGACCACAACTGAAGAGACTCAGGACTCCGAATACCCAGAACGATACCGGCCAACCCAGTACTGGGCTGCCGGCGAAGAGACCCGACAGTTGGAAGGCAATGATTGTGCCCAGTTGAGATCCTAGAATTATTTTATGTGATATCAAAGCTTTTTTTACAAAAAAATAATCCGCAAGTAAACTTCACGAACATACAATAATTAATCGAAACAATTATCAGTGGAACACACAAATATTTGCATCGGGTGGGAATTCAGGCTAATTATGACACTCACACCCTGTGATTGCCGTAATGTAACAGTGTTTAATGTAATTTTTATTTATTAAAAAAAGCGGCCAAGTGCGAGTCGGACTCGCGCACGGAGGGTTCCGTATCATTACGATTTATGACGTATTAAAAAAAACTATTTACTAGATCTCGTCCAAACCAATTTCCGGTGGGAGATTACATGGTAATCTACATCATATATTTTTTTTTAGTTTTATCGTCCTCTTATTTTAGAAGTTAAAGGGGGGGGGGACACACATTTTACCACTTTGGTAGTGTTTCTCGCGCAAACTGTTCAGTTTAGAAAAAAACGATATTAAAACCTCAATATAGTTTTGGAGACCTATCGATAGATACACCACACGTATGGGTTTGATGAAAAAAAAAATTGAGTTTCAGTTCCAAGTATGGGGAACCCCCAAAATTTATTGTTTTTTTTCTATTTTTGCGTGAAAATCTTAATGCGGTTCATAGAATACATCTGCTTACCAAGTTTCAACAACATAGTTCTTATAGTTTCGAAAAAATAGGCTGTGACACGATCGGACAGACAGACAGACAGACGGACATGACGAATCTATAAGGGTTCCGTTTTTTGTCATTTGGCAACGGAACCCTAAAAAGAGGGTCCATGGAGTTTTTTGCCGGATCCATCTCCATAGGATCAACTTTTTGGAACCGTGCAACTAGAGTCACGTTTCATAAACGCTTGTAAAATCTTATTTGAAATAAAAAAAATGATTGGTTTGATTTTATTTGAATCGAACCCACGGCACGCGCCGCAATAATAATTGTTATATGTTTGGACAAACAAAACCATTTATAAATAGTATATAATGGATAAGCGAATGGATAACTTATCAAACTTTCTGAATAGAGTTTTATAATGACTCCATTCGAAAAATCTTAATTTCAGAATTTCTGAGGCATTTGAGCGTAAGAAATTGTATCTATTAAGCCACCCAATTTACCATGCTCGTATTTGGTCGTGGTGAAGAATATAAATATCAATAAACAAAGTAAACTAAAATAAACATTTAAAATCACATACAATTCTAAACACTGACGTTGCTTAAGTCACGCTACAATAATATGTCATTATTATTTCAGAATAAAGAGCCGTATCAAAATTACCAAGACCATACAAAAGTTTATCTTTCGTGTTAACTCAATTTTGTTTTCATTCCATCAGACTTTAACAAACAAATCTATGCATCTACAATTATATTTTCCATTCTATCTCTCAACAACGTCGTAAATAAACACGAACTAAAATATCAAGAGAACATCAAAAGATAAATTAATTTTGGTATACATGTCAAAAAGATTACATTCTGGGTATCTGAAGCGGCGCGTCATAAAAGTTATGTAATTTGAGCACGTGACGAGGCGAAAGGGACCGTCGACGTGAGTTTATGAAATGTTAACGTTTCGGTAACTTACGGGAAAATATTGTAGACCGGGCCGGTATACCACCGCAGGAGTTAGGATAAAACTTCGAACAAGGACGTTAACAGTTTTCCGTTGAGAGCAAGTAGGTAATGCTTCAGTTTTTCTTGATCAACCACTTAAAAGATACAGAAAATGAGTATGATTGAAACTAAAATTTATTTTAACCTACAGAATGTAATTTACGTAGGAAAGATAGAGAAAACTATTGGGTAAAAGTTGGTGCTGCTTGAAACTGTTTCAAATGATGTTGATATTTGGCTATGTTTTCGAAAATTACCCGAGGCGGTAACGTGTTGAGCTATAAATACATGTATCAGTCATGATACGAAACAAGGCTTTACCACTTGAAACGCTTTACTAATTCGTGGTACATTAAAATCAGTTGAGGTCATTACGTTAAATTACTACGTTAAATTTGCAGAAAAACGGACATCTAGCGTGTCGGCTCCAATAAAATTACTTTCCTACACAGAATACAAGTCATTTACATTAACAAGAAAAGTACTCGAATGTATGTGCGCAATGTCTACAAGCCGAAGTTCTGATGCTTTTAACTTAGTTCCCATTGTTCCAGCCGCTCATGCAACGGTGGTGGCTCATGGTTTGTTTCACTGACAGAGATTATGTTTTGTAATCATGATACTTGGATTTGTAATCTGGTGTTAATAATAACATTTGAGGCAGAAATTTATAAGTAAAAATAGATTAGATTTTTAGTAGTAGTATTGTTTCGCTGGCCTGACTACATGCCAGCATGAATAGGTCGGCACAACTGGGGAAGTACTACCCTCCCACAAAATATCGAGGTGGAGCGCCGAAAGCCAAATTTTTCCCTCTCCTTTTCTCCGTCCCCTCACTTTTCTTTTACAGGGTCAGCAACACGTGCGCGGTACCCCTGGTGTTGCAAGCGTTCATAAGCTATGGTAATTACTTACCAACAGGAGAGCAGTACGCTTGTTTTGTATCTTTATAGTGGTATAAAAAAAGGATTTTTCGTGTCTAAACTGAACCTTACCTACAATATAATATTTACCTGTATAAATATATGTGCTGAGTCTCCCCCTCTCACTTAACGGTGCCCACTTGGCCAGCATAGTGTGAATGCTCGGGTAAAAAGCTGCTTGCGTCATACCTTGTACCAGCCGACAGGTTGACATTGCCACCCAACCTCCCTGGAAACCAAACATAAACCCACAATTATTAGGTAACGAAACATAAACTTCGCGCATTGATCTCGTATTTGCCAATCCCATGATGTGCAGAAAAACTATTTCTTCTGATGCCTTTACA
The DNA here is from genome assembly GCA_958496365.1 of Subacronicta megacephala. Classification (NCBI taxonomy): domain Eukaryota; kingdom Metazoa; phylum Arthropoda; class Insecta; order Lepidoptera; family Noctuidae; genus Subacronicta; species Subacronicta megacephala. Next base: position 14,134,966 of record OY292527.1, read on the forward strand.
GTATAGTAAAATCAAATCATCATTAATTATTTGCTGAATAAAAGTCATCACAATCATCAACCTATTACATTGTCCCACTGCTGGGCATGGGTCTTCTCTCAGAACGAGAGGTAAATCACTATCAACTTATTGAAGGTGAACGATAATATTTTGATGGTGAGTTGAAAACAAACCTAATTTTTTTATCATTACTTTTGGAGTATAGGAAAAACCTATCCTCAAGAAACAGAATGACGATTGTCCAATTGTGTTATACTATATACAACTCACCACTAACGGTATCCAAGGCGTGCATATAGATAAAATTCCATTAACTATCAGAGCAAACATGATAGGCAATTTGCCGCCAAACTTTTGTGCTAAAAGACCCATCGGCAACATCATACTCGTGTATCCCACGAAGAAAGAGAACGTGATCATCTCCTGAGTTGATTTATTCCATTCGTAAACCTGAAAAAGTCATTGAACTACTTTAACCTGGTACCTTTTTTTTATTTATCTTAAAAAATGGGAAACCTTCAAAAGGCGCCCGGTCTTTGGGGAATAGACCGGACAGTGTGGGATTCTGTCCCATTAAAAGCACCCGAGTAGCCACCATCAGCTCTATATCTATATCTCTTTATCTTAAGTACTATACTTTCTTATAAAAATATTTCGTACGTAAAAACTTCGATCTTCTCTTGTTAATAGAATGTTATCAGATTCTTTTTCATAACTAGGTAAATATACCATTTCTACGTTCTTTTATTCGAATGAAATTAAAAATATAGCTCGACTAACCTTTTGTAAATAAAAGTGTAAACGTATTTGGCTTATCAATAATTATAATCATTTTAATGTATTTCTGTCTGTGTTCTTGTCTCGAGCTTTCAAATAGGGCAACGAATGTAGACAACACAGAGTCACGCGATACTATTAGTATCATAACAAACAATACTTACGCGATAAATGTTCCATCTGCTCATATTTGTATTCAAATCGTCACAACCTTGAGAGGCAATTCTTTTTCCATTCACTTCTGTGCAATTAGGGTCTGGTACTTTGACCATAGCTACCATGAGAACACTTAGTTGAGATCTTATCGTGAAAGCAATCGTAAGACATATGAAAAGAATGAGTGTTTGTAAGTGACGCACTCCAAGACCCTTTGGACGAGTCGGTGTCCTTGGTGGTCCTAAAATTTTGAAATAATATTGAAACATCTCTGTCAGTAGAAATGTATTCTAGGATGTTATTAAAACGTGTTGCTTATTGAAGAACCGTACTTGACTGATGATAGGTTTGTATTGAGATGTGTATATTATAGGTACCTAAATACAACCAGCATTGACAGACATGCTATCTACTTAAGGTTAAAGATCAATTCCTACATAATAGTTACCCTCAGTTTCTTACAAATTTCCAATATAAAATTAGGTTAAGGATAAAACAAACACAGGACTATTGAGGTTTCCTTATAATTAGTTTATCTAAATCCCATCCGTTCTATTCCCAGTTCACTATTAAGTAACTTAATGCAAATTTCAAGGCCATTTGCTATTGCTAACAAGTTTCGACAAAGTCAAAAACCTTATTTAAATGGATGTTAAGACAGTTTTAATAGACATATTTTGTTAGCAAATTTGATGCAAAGGTGCGAATATGAGCACAAAGGATAGAATAGAATAGAATATTTTTTATTGCACACCATAAAGTTATTCCAAGCTCAATTTTATAAATCAAAGAGTGGTACAATGTGCGGTCTTATCGGATCAATGGTCAATTGAAATCAATTTACTTTAATGACCTTTTGTAAATATCTTTAACAGTATCAGTTAATATCTCTATATCTCCTTTGAATTATACGATCCCACAAATCAATTACTCAACTTATAGATAATTTTAATAGAAATCCGAAATAAAATTGATAATTTTGTTATATTTGCCATAAGAACACAAAATATCTTACGTTAAAGGTGCTCATTCTAATTCAAATCTTTCGACTACATTCAATACATTTCTAATCAATCGTATAGTTATCTATAATACTACTAATCTCCAATCATTTTAGATTTATTCTCTAATTTATCATCAAAAAGGTGAATCACTTACCTTCATTCTTTTCAATTTTAGGGACCGACTCATACACAACATTATCAACTGCCATGGCTTCCTTCAATGGTAGTTATTCACCAAACAATTCACCTACGATCCAAGATAGTTCAGTTTGCACAAGAATTAATTATGTTGATAATAAAATGTTACAAATTTACAAGTATGCAATATTTTTGTTTGGAAATGTGTGTCATCTAATCTGACGCAAGAGACTGTATCTCATCTTACCGCATTTTATACAGTATGAGATTTTGAAGTCAGTTAGAAATTTTTACTCGAAATTTGTTAAGTTGTTTTCACGTGCTTTTGTCTATTATTAAGTTGATGTTTAGCAAGACTTTTTTGTCATAAATAAGTACTTAAAAAATTATTTATGAAAGTTTCCTTTTTGTTCCATAGATGGCGTTGATCAAAAGTGTATATTTTCTGAATCGCGCTATTGTTTCGTTACCGCGAATAGTACTAATGCTTTTAGATTTTTTTATTGCATGTCAACGTCAATGACAAATTCAATGTTGATTATTACGACAATTTGTTTAGAGAAACTAAATCGATAAATTTATTTAAACAGCCTGTAGATCAGTATAGGTATAGAACCTACTCTTAAAAGTAGTTATACCAGTGCCAGATACAAATCCCTTTATCATTTGTCTGTATGTCCAAACTCATTTTTATAATGTGCGCAAAGTTAAAATTACCAAAAGAAAGAGAAGTTCATTTCTGTCTGTTGCACTTAAATAAATTAGGGAAATTAATTAATTCTTTATAGCATTTTTACTGGAAATGTTTACATAAACTGAACTTTTAATATTTTCATGTTGTATACATATACATACATATCATACACCTTTTCAGTTACAGTTAAATTTTCTCCTAAGACTTAATCTACAAAATGGTCTATTATAAGTTAGTCTTGATGTTTTCGAAATACTTATATTTTAATTCTAGCTACTGAACAAAAGTATAACAATAATAATGAATACTGTATTAAACATTATTTTATCAAAATCATTGCTCTGTAACTTGCTACATCTTGGCAAGACATGGTCCAATTATTAAGACCAAACATATCTAATCATTCAAGAACAATGCCCTACTCATTAATCAGCATCAGGTTACATGAAATTGAACTGTAAGGCAATTAGGTACGTTGTCGATACAGCCCAAATCTGATTACACCTAAGACCTACCTATACTCACTCACTCAGATCGATGAACTAAACTGGAATAGAGCATTTATATAATACAAAACAACCATCAGGCCAGTATTCCCCAAACGGTTACGCAGAGGTGTACTAATGTACACCCACAGTTCCATATAGGTAATATGGAGTAAACCATTAAAGTGGGCATAAATTTAAACTCCAAACAATTACAAGATAGAAAACATAATAATAAAAAAATCCCTGACAATCGAACTCGGTCCCCGTGCGTAGTCGCACTTACGACTAGTGGACTAATGAAGCAGTCTATTTTGATATTTAAATTATATTTTTTTCAAAACGTTGTTATTATATCCGTGTTGATACGAAGTTCTTGATAACACCAATCATTATCTGACTTTATTAAGGATTAAATACATATCCCAAAGGACGTAGTACAGATCCCCCGCTAAAATACTGACTGTATTGAGAGCCATCGTCTTTTACAGTATTGACAACTTTAAGTCGTACAAATACAGTTTAGATTCGAATGGGAAAATAAGTAATTAATTTATAAGGTTAAGCTCAGCTTATTTTGTCGAATGGGACGCTAAAATTAAAGGTTAGAGGCAATATAGTTTCATTGGTATTATTTTAAGTACTAGGAAATTGGAGTCTGCGAAGATCACTTTCAGTTTGGGGATTAAATAAGGACTTTGATTTTTTTTATAGATACTTTTCGTACTAGGATTTTCTCCTGTTTATTGTAGCGTATGTCATTAATCCTAAGGCCGTGACTAAAAACTGTACCATCCTATAGGTAAGGGTAAGAAAGTTTATAGTCGGTTTATTAACACATACCATCACGCCTGTATTCCCCAAAGGGTTAGACAGAGGTGTAACTTATGTAGTACACCCACATTTCGCCAGTATGTTTAGGTCCCATGTAATAGGGGGCGAGCCTATTGCCATTAACCGGGCACAAATCCAGACTCCGAGCTGCCACTGGGAATCTCATAGAAAAACTCAATAACACTGCTCGACCTGAGGATCGAACCCAGGACCTCTAGCGTGGCAGTCGTGCTAAGGACCACTAGACTAATGAGGCAGTCAGGTCAGGATAGTCGGTTTATAGTCGGTACTAGTCCGAAATACCCATATGCCAGTATGAATAAGTCGGCACGACCAGGAAAGTACTACCCTCCCACAGAATCTCGACCTCAAGTAGCTGTATTATAATGCTGTTACGTTTCGTACGGTGTGTGGAGCTTTAAGCTTACCATAATAATACTTGAAATACCTAACTTTTGTTGTAACTAATATTAATTTGTTGACTGCCTCATTAGTCTAGTGGTCCTAAGCGCGACTACGCTAGAGGTGCTGGGTTCGATCCCCAGATCGAACACAGGACCTCTAGCGTAGCAGTGTTCGAGCTGTGTTCGAGGGGTCGAGCAAAGTGTTATTGGTAGCAGTACCAGTCGCAGCTCGAAGTCTAGATTTGTACTCGGTTAATGGCAATGGGCTGGCCCCCTATTACATGGGACCTAAACATGTGCGAAATGTGGTTGTACTTTAGTACGTCTCTGCTTAACCCTTCGGGGAATACAGGCGTGATGGCATGTAATATTTGTTGCATTTTTTTTATTTATACTTGATGTAACTTCAGATATTTGCATAGGTACCTACCTATACTATCTTTTGGATTCCGCAGACAAACTGTTTGTACAGTTTTGTGGGATACTGTGCTAGTTTTTATAAAATACTTTGAACCTGATATAAAATAAAACAATAACTCCTTTGGTTTTGCAATGTCCATAGGCGGTAATGACTACTTACCATCAAGGTGTCTCTCCTGCTCGTTTGCCGGTTACTTTTTTTCTATGGAATAATTTCCCATAAAAAAAGTGATCGCTACTAAATCTGGAATATGCAAACATTTTAAAAAACATCGTTGTAGTGGTATTCAGTAACGTAAATCTACCTGAAGCGAGTAATTAGTAGTAGCCTCGTAGCTGAGCTCCATAAATATCCGATCTATTCATCCTTCGCTTACAAAAATGGCTCTAATATTAAAACACTGCAGCTTCTTCAGAAAATATAAGAAAGTTTAAAATGTTGCCGGTTTATTAAACATTTTCTTTGAAGTTTTTTTAAATATCGATGAGGCAAGTAAGTGATTGGCGTGGACTGGAAGATTTTTACTCTACCGGGTAAAGTAAAAAGTTTTTTTTTTTTTTTTTATTAAAGTTTGCCGACAACTGCCCTATAAGTTTAGTGGTCCTAAGCGCGACTACTTTGTTAGAGAGGTTGGGTTCGTTTCCCGGTTTGAGCAAAGTGCTATTGAGTTTTTCTATAAATTCTCCATAGGTACCTTAGAGTTTGGAAATGTGCCTGGTGAATGGCAATAGGCTCGCCCCCTATTACACGGGACCTAAACATACGGGCGAACTGTTTATGTAGGTACTTTCAGTTCGCCTAACGTAGAAGTAAGCCTAACCCTTCGGGGAATACAAGCGTGATGGTATGGTTGCTCTGTAGGTATATAAAAATCTATTAAATAATCTCTCAAAAATTTTTTGTGTTTTTTTTTACACCAGTAGTAGGTAATAAAAAGGCTTGCAATATTCAAATAATTTAATCAAGTTGAGTATAATGTAATTATTCCATTGTCACAGCGCTGTATCTAGTTCTCCTTTCTGTAGACCCAAGTTTGTATGGCCATATTCTTCCAACTGCACTTGATGAACACCTGTAATTTTTTTCAGGATAAAATACATCATTGTAAACTTGCTTTTGCCCGTGACTTCGTCCATCTCATGTGATAATCAAACGTGATAATCAAATTCGTTAATAGTTTTGCCGTGATTGAGCAACAAACATCCATCCCAACTTTAACATTTATTACCTATATCAAGTACAGTATAATGTATAGCCTTCCTCTATAAACGACCTAGTATTATAAATGTTAAACTTTGTATGTTTGTTTTCTAATAACCTAATAACGGCTAAACGGACCTGTATGAAATTTCACACACAAAGTTTATAGCGTGGACACATAAAATACTTTTCATCCAAGTTGGGTCTAATTTTGAAGTCCAGACTTCACATGATGAAGTCGCGAGCAGAAGAAGAAACTTATAATATAGCATTATAAAGGAATGCATTATTTGTCAACCTAGGCTGCTGTATTTTATAATGGCAGAAAACGATTTTAACGCGTTCAGTCTTGTAGGTGAATGTGAGAGCGGCAGCCCAAAAGAGAAGATACTTGAAATGCATGCGCCATCTCAGATTTTTTGTGGTTTCCAGCACGTCTAACGCGGCGGCGGTAGCCTAATGGCTAGGGCGTCAGACTTGCGATCATGTGGTTGCCGGTTTGAAACTCACCCATTGCACTACCGACGTGAACCCACTCGTGATATAAACATTTAGCTTAGTACGAGGGGTTTTATAAGATTACTAGTAATGTGCGACCCACATTGCTAGTAAGCTTCAAAAAAAAAAAGACAGGTATTATAGGGTAAGTATGGTATTTAGTCGGAACGAGTCCGACATACCCTGCCTTCACAGATCGTAGACGATCCATGAGTATAAATTTATATAACAGATAAAAGTTGCATGCTTATGTAACTTATAAAAATAATTAATATAATACATAACTAAGTCATGTACTGCCAAATAGTAATTCAGTTCGAATTTGATTCTAACTCCGATCATTTTGCACGACAGTCTAGTGTTCAAGTCACTAGGCTGTCGCCGCTTATTATATTTACCTTCATAAATATTATTTCTGAGGTTCAAGCAAATAAATTGAATCCTTTAAAATATATGACCTTAATCAAAACGGCATGTATATTTAAAGGCGGATTAACAACGACTTTATGCGGAGTGGCTCAGGTGCTGCTTAGAAAATATATATTCAAAATAATACTTAATAACGTACGATATAAGCTACTGTAGTATTTTATTAAAAATAAGCAAAGATTTATAGTATTTTTTGACTTTCTACTTAAGTGATTTATTTTACTGATTTAAGTTATTTTAATATATATTTTTTGTGAGAACCTGGGTTCGATTCGATAAACGTTATCCTATGAAATTCTCAGTAGCAGCTTGTAGTTAAAAAAAAACAGTTAATGGCAATAAGTTTGAACCCTATTAAATGTTAACTAAACCACCTCTACACCTCTTGCTATCCCTTCAGGATATAGATGTAAAATTATGCTATGTTGTGTTTCATTGACCCTATCTTCTATCCATTACTTCGTCTGCATGGACTCTAGAAATGGATACAATCTGGATAAGAAGTATCCTTTAAATTAGCCTAGGCCATGAACTATCTGTATACCAGATTTCATCTAATTCCGTCCAGCCATTGCTTGATTTCGTAACAAACATCCAAATGTACTCTCCGACTTTGTTTCGGCATTTATTCTTAGAGGTCGTCAAAAAGAAATGCATGTGCCATCTAGTTTAAAACAAGATCTTTTTACAGATATACATAATATCTTTTATCAATGAAGTTACATCTCATAACGGTTCCATATTGTTTTATCTGTATACCTTTTACGCCATTGTAATGACCAATCCTGCGCTTTGTGATCTGATCCCATTCCTGTCTCTCATTGCTGCTAAAGAAAGTGTAAACAACGGTTGCTAGTGCATACAGACTAGCCAACGTCAGCAAAATTACTCGCCAGTGTCGGGAATCGGACTAAAAACAAGAAAACGGAAACTGTTATAAAACTGAAACGGCTTGAAAGCACGTTTAAGTTATCTTGATATAAGAAAGACTTATATCAGTTCATGATCCAGAATCGCAGAAACAAAATAAACTGTTAGATACTTTGCTATGAATATGAGAATATAAATTAAAAAGTACCTACCGTTGGAAGCAAAGTGTTATGTTATAGAATTATACTTAGAACATTTTCAAATGTTGATCCTGATTTGATTTGTTTTCTCGCTTTTTCGGGCTGATACGATAGAGACAAAGAGTGATTGGATTTTGTTCATCATATCCCGTCTATTGCTAGAGTAATTGTTAAATGTAGTTAGTTTGAAGTAGGTATACATATATTAAGAACGAACCATATCATCACCAAGTATAAGTCCAGTTGTAAAAGGGACGGCTGAACCAATTACACTGCTGACTGTACACGATATCATCATCAGAGTCCCGCTGTAGTTCTCGGACATGTCGTTATAGGCACTCTAAAAATGTTTAAATGAAAATCAGTTTAGTTTACAAATTAAGCCAATACCGATATCCCGTAGACAGACCGATGTGATACCATAATATACACCGGCGAACTGTGGATGAATATTAAATTATTAATAGCTTAACTTGACCTTACCCTTCGGGAATATAGGCGTTATGGTATCTAAGTATATTTTTTATAGTACTCACACCAGCAAACGGTATAAGTTTATAGAAAGACTTTAATTTTCAAAATTTCAATTAATGAGTGAGAGAACTGAGTGTGCTACTCACCAAAAACCCACAAAACTGGAAACCTAGCAAGCCCAATATCGCAGTTAACACGGCGACCGCTGGGCAGCCCCAGTCACGCGGAAAGTTTGAAAGCATCGTTAATCCCATTACGATACCGAAACCACCTGCGAAATAAATTGAATACATTAAATTTATATTGAAAACTGACCCGTAAGAATCCATTATTGGGCTCACAAATATGAATACGGCTTTTTCAGCGGAATCAGTGGTCGATTTATCAGATTTTCTGCTGAAGTACCCATGATAGAGAAAAATATCGAAGGACGTTTTTAAAGGGCAAACAAGGCAGCAGTTTGTTTTATTACTGATAAGATTTTTCGATATCGGCACATTGCAGTCCACATCTAGTAGAATGAGCTATCGAGGTATCTCTAATTTTACTACTAATAAACTTCTGTCAAGAAACCCTCACCACCCAAAAATACATTAAATTATAGTATAAATGAATAAAATTGATGAACCTGTAACTTACCTAAAGCATTGATAACTTTTCTGAAAAAGCTCGCACTGAAGATGTAATGGACGAATCGTAACGAATACATCCAGTCAATGATGGGGTTTATTACGATGTAAGATAGTACCATCAACATAAAAGGTAACATGGAGTACCAAGCACTCTGAAATCAGAGAGTGACAAAATTAGTTTAGAGAGAAGATTTTGTATTATAGGTACCCCAAATATTTTTTTGCTACCGGTACCAACTGTGGAACTGTGACAATGCGGCAGACATCATAATAGCTTAAAACAAAAACAATTATCTTCAGCTAAGACTCAAACCCCTTTAATGGCGTGTTTGAGTGTAACTGTCGAATATCACAAATATTTTCTTCATCATTATCAACAGAAACTGAACTGAACCCTCAAATTTATCTGCCGCATGTCTGATGAGTTGTGGGTAAAAACCACGACAATGTGGATGCCACAGAATACCAGAAGACATCGCGGTAGACCCAGAATGAGATGGTGGGATGAGCTTGACTCTTACTGCGGGTTGAATACTGAAGGCTCTCAATCGGGTAGAATGGAAGAAGGAAAGGGAGGCCTTTGCCCTGCAGTGGGACGATCACGGCTGATAATAATAACAAATTATCATCAACAGCCCGATGCTGTCCTCTCCTGGACAAAGGCCTCTTCATGCATCTTCCATTTGTTTCTGCTCTGGGCTATACTTGACCATTTCTTCCCCGCTGTTTTCACTATGTCATCGCACCTTCTACGACCAGTTCTCGATTGACAATCGAGAATCTTACGGGTTTACCTCCCTGCCTCCTCCGATACTTAATATTGTTTAGCATTTGTGTCCTTTTCTAAGATACAATATAATACTCCAGGTACAGTGTTCTTACATCTTGCAATGATAATCCAAACATCATTAAGTAAGCAGGCATGTGCGCTAAGATGAAAATAAAAACAGCATTGCTGGCTACGTGCATGCAGGTCACCGCCCAAAACTTAGTAGACTTGAGAATCTCACGCCATGGACGGGTTAGTTCTTTCTGGAACAATACAAGAATTATTGTAAATACAATAATTGGAATAAGGACAATCATGATCTGAATCTGAATTGTTATTAAGAAAATAACGAATTACTCGACTTGAACATTTATCTGTCACACTCAATACTATTTATTACTAACGTAGCAAACATAACATTGTTCTTTAACTACAGTCGCCAACATATGAGGTTATAAGAAACTGTCAAATTTCTCCAAATGATTTTGAACCTTAAAATGACAATTTTTAAGTTCAAAATCAACTGAGAAAATTTCTCATTTTGTGATAACCGATGATGTGATGGCAATCGTACATGCTTTTCCGATACTATAAATCAAACAATAAGAAGCATTACCTTGCGATAATAATTCAAGGTCTCTCCAATGAATTCCTTTTCCAAATCTCCAACTGCCTGATGCTCTGCCGGCGAGCTGGCTGTCAATGTACCCACTATAATTGCCATGGATAGCCCAAGCATTGCCAACGCGTAGTACACCAGCTCCCAGCCAAGAGGGGCTGATGATAGGACCCCTGATACTGGGAAGGCAATTATTATGCCCAGCGGAACACCTGAAACAAAAGTTCATGATAATTGGAAACTTGATAGAGCAGTCATTGTAATGAGTAGTTGACTTGTGTTTAATTTATTCAAAATAAAATGCATATTAAATAATATTAATTTGTTAATTAAAAAAATAATCGAAATCGACTTATAAAGTTATAAGATACTAGCTGTCCGTCCTAGGCTTCGCCCGCGGTAAGTAACGTATGCTCCATACGTTTCTCGTTTAATACCAGATTTTAAAAAATACAAAATTTGCCCAAAAAATAAAATAGATTAGTATCTTATATTAGCCGATTCTCAGACCTACTTACTGAATGTGCATATAAAATTTCATAAAAATCGGTCAAGCTGTTTTGGAGGAGTATGCTAACTAATATTGTAACACGAGAATTTTGTAAATCAGATAAAGTGTTTAATAGGAAAAGGAATGTTTTGTCTCTTTCCTGCAAAACTGCGTATACAAATTCTTCATTTGAAAACACACTATCTTATAGTGAGCATTCCATCAATCTTAAAATTTATATACTATAGCTTTCATATTTTGAACCAATTTTAGCTCTATTTATGGTAAAATTCATCGTGAAACTATAAAAAATACTCCTTCATTTAGCCTAAGTCTTATAATGCGTCAAGACATGCATTTGGAAGAAGCTGGTGGCTAAATAATAGCAACGCTGAACAATCGATATGAAAGATTAAGCTGCGATTTTTATGGTCGGTCGCTGGGTGGACGACCATTCTTAGCACAATAAAATCATGCCTCAGAGAGTACCTTAACTTGTTGCTCCTGCTTGTTATAATAATAACATAATAAACATGCCACGTCTTTAGTTCTTATTAAATTTTCCTTATTCTTGATCAAAATTATGTTGCTATCATTTACATTTTACTAATTATACAAAGAAGGAAACTGTCATTACAAACTCGGCTAATTAAGTTTCAGGGGCTTTCATAAATCACTAAAGAGATATTTCCAAACATTCTTACCAAATCTTATAATCAAAGCATATTAAATTCTGCTTTGAAGAAGAGACAGTTGTCAATTCAAACTTCAATATACCATTTTTATAAAGTTCATTCACCTAATTCTGTTATTTATTAACCGACTTTGTTTTTACATGGTCCCATGATTTTTTGACTATCAAATCCAATTCACTATTTATCGTTTCAAATCTAATTTTAACTTATTTATTGTAATAAAATAATTAGTAATCTCATGTAAGTCGCTTATTGTCTTAATGAGAAATAAAGATCTGTAAACGGAATTTTCTTTTCCCAAAAGTTTAATTATGAAAGCATTAGTATGTATGGCAGGACTACGTCTTAGGGTAGCAAAGAATTCAAGAAAATTATAGAGGGGTTTCCTCTCTCGGGAGAGATGACAGACACGGAATTATAATAATACTTGCTTCATCATCATGAAGTTCAGATATAAACAAAAATTGAGAATATAATGAATTGATATTGACTACCTAATTCTATGTTAAAACCTATGAATCCACGTGTGCTACTTGAGTTTTTTTTCCGTTAAAGAGTTTGAGTCTTTATGGATTTTCATTTACAAGTAAAAGTTTTTTTATTTCAAGGTTAATGGTGCTATTAATATAATAGTAATAAAGTGCCGTCTTCTTAAAAAAATATGAAAAAAGGCACTGTATTAACCTCCATATATGATGTAGTTGAATATCTTTCTTTCGTTAGGTGGTAGCCACTGCTCGAAGAGAGACTGGTTTATTGTGTAGAAGCACGCGTGACTCATTCCCATGAACAGCTTGGCATTACAAGCTGCTACCCAACCACCCTGTAATTTAAAATTAGAATTATTTTATTTTGAGAGGGAACACGAAGGGGCCGAATATTATGATACTTATAATAATTGGTTTTACTAACAAATTACTAAAATTTGGGCTTTGAAGCAAATTGAAATTTAAGCCAGGAATTAATAATGTAAAACACATAATTAGTAATCTTTAAGTAACATCACTAAAAGTAATTATCACTATTTTACAAATATTATTATTAAAACTAAATTGTGCCAGAAAGTCTACCAAATATAAAACAATTTAACAAAACATAACATGTAGACAATATACCTTGTTGATAATAGTCGGCATCGCCACACATAGGGCTCCGTTGACCAATAAGATAACTGTGGAAAGAAGTCTCCCACTAATCTTCCTAAAGAGCAGCTCTGATGGGATCAATACCAGAGCATAACCGAAGAAAAACGATGATAACACAGCTCCTTGGATTTTGCTGTCCCAGTTATGAATCTGAATAAATTTATAAGACAAAATATTTACTAATACTTTTGCTACTAAATTGGAAGACGGTAATTAAAGAAAAAAATATTAAGAGAGTATGAGAATGACGTATGATACGCATGTTACTAAAAGAGTAAATGTTGAGGTGACGGGTAACTTTGATGAATAAGACATTCGGTGCCAAACTCAAATGTATTGGTAATTACATGATATATTAGAGCTTCATCTTATCGATACTTAAACAACTTGTACACAATATCCGTATAACGTTATCCAGATCTGAACGTTTGTACTTATTTCTGTCAACCGAAAATTTTAAAATTCAATTTCAATAATGTCTTCCACTTAAATAATAGGAAACTTTATTAATTCCGTCATATATTTTTTGGTAGATTAGGTTTAAATTACTTTGATAGGTTTTGTTTTCTTTTGCAAAAAAATATTTTTATATTCACCTGTATATAAGTATCTCCACGTCTCGTTTGATCATTTAGCGCGAGCACAGCTACTCCCAAGCTGCCTCTTATAAAACCTAAGGTAATTGATGTGGCAAGCATGTACATCATCTGAATGTGTCTAACTCCGACCTTAAACCCTGGGAATAGGAATTATATTAGTATTACTTTATAATTAAACGTAATTATCATATTACTGCGGCAGTCCTCTGTTTAACTCATGCATCACATAAGGTACTTTATTTTGCCCCTATTTACCGTTACTCGCATCCAGTGGCTTTCAACCATCTTTTGTAGTTCTGTTTCCATCTAATTTAAACTAGATTATTGTCTAATTGGTTGTTTTAGATATATTTTCAATGTGAGAAGGTAAGCACAGTTATTTTCTTGTAAAAGGAGGTAGATATACAAAATAATGGCCCATTTAATGAGGCACAGGCTTTTTCATCCATTAACGTTAGCTAGATGTCAAAAGGTTGCTCGAGTCTTCTGCTACCACAAAACCAGTATTTGAGCTTGATTAAAGTGGTTTAATACATTTGTCAATGTAATATCTAAAATTAATTTCAAAACCATCTTGTTATGGGTATCATAATGAAATTCTCACTCACCATTCTTAATAATAACGCCGTAATATCCATCTTCAAACTGATATCTCAAAAATTCAATATCCATTTTGGTTTAAAACAAAATAAAAACATTTAAAAACAAAGACGCGTCTAACATTGATTGTTAGATGTTAAAAATATGTTGACACCTATCATTTTATCTTCATTATCTCCCATACTATTTCTAAAACAATTAATTCTAAGCTTTGTGTAAATACCACTGATTTTCTGCGTACATACAATTATCTAGAAAACTTAGTTTGAACTTCATTACGCCACCCCAATCCCAATCTTATCGGACGATATCAAGACCTAATTTTAGTTGACAAGAATTAACCGAATGTTTTAATTCAGAATGTCACAGTATATTCTGTTTAACAGATTGTGTTTAACTAGTGATTGCAATAGTAGACGTGATGAGCGAGACACATCACGTATTGACGTTATCCAGACATTAACTAGCTAAGGTTATTCATTGTTCGTGAAATTTTCCACCCAATACACAACAACATGAATCTAATTTGAAAACGTAAGGACCTTATTGTATTAGAGTTCTTTCTGAAGCTTCAATGAATTCTAAATGAGGTTTCTCGAAAGGAGGATTAAGAGCACGTCTTACAGATGAAATGAGGGACAGACGAAATGATTTTTGTATTATTAGGAATCGTAGGAAATAATATCTGAGTAAGTATCTTGGTTGATAAAAAATAAGCAATAATAGAGATAGATATAAAAATAAGCAAAAAAAATAACCAAGCCTATTGCAATTCTCCAGGTACATATCCAATCTCCGCGCTGCTACTGAGAATTTCATAGAAAAATCCATGAACACTGCTCGACCTGAGAATCGAACCCAATACCTCTAGCGTAGCAGTCGCGCTTGGGACCACTGGACTAATGAGGCAGTTAATTTTATAAAACACAAATCCATTGTTCCAATTGATCTGATAGACTCTTCCTCAGTGAAACGGTAAGCAAATATCTATTTCATCAACCGACCCTTTTGTAATTTTGCCAGGAACATTAATAGACTCAAAGGGATGAATGATATTAAGACGGTTAATAGGATTAAAGGAGTAGAATATCAATTTTCGTTTCTACTGAGGGAAGCCGAAAGCTACGGGGATACTGCTAACAATTGGGCTCTCTTAATACAATTACTTAAATCTTACATTGCATTGTAATTAATTTAATAATAGAACTCCCCACGGTGTTGCCCATGTCGATCTCTTATTTCCATATTGCTTAGAATATTGATAAATCCATTTCTAGAGGATCTATGAATCCTACCAGAAACCTATTTTTGGATGGGACAGAATATTCTCATGGATCCGCAGGCAGGAGAAGCGGCAAGCCACGTTTAGGAAATTAATAAATAAAAAATTACTGGTGAAAAAAAAAACAAAATATTTATTACTAATTTTATTGTTTTAATTATCTGATGGTAACCAAAATAGCACACATTTCACCTACGGGTAAAGTTATGTTGTTTTAAAATAAATACGAATATCATGATTTTTGTAAGTTCACAGTATGTTCCTACATTTACATTTACAAAAAAATCTCAACACTTTGTACACACGGCTACACATCAAGTACCCAGTAAAGGCTGGCCTCGCAGTGTGCGGAAAGCATTTATAATGCCAGGTCAGTTAATACTGGATTTGTATAGCTTGATTTGTAGCCGTGCCAACATCAATATTTTAAATACACTTCCAAAATTTCTTAAATATTATTTATTTTAAAATAAGCATATTATTTAAAATAAGTAAATACCAATGTATTAAAGTCGTCTTAATTTTTGGATTGATTCTGAAATGGTTGATACATACAAAATAAAACGTTACTTTCCGCAGTTGAGTATGTTGTATCTACAATTGAACTCAAAGTTTGCTGTAAATAATATTATACTGTTATACAATAATATTGAAGACATGTATTCTTTGAAGTAACTTAATTTTGTAACGTGCACGAGTTGTCCTTTGTTAACAAAATAATGTATATTTTGTACATGTACGTGTTCTACAAGTTCTCCCATTTCTATTATGTTAATGTTTTCATGCTCTTTGTGTTCGCATTTCTGTGCATTATTACTAAAACATTCTGCACGAACAGCTGCGGTTTTAAGTTTATTAAAACTACCCTTTTTAGGGTTCCGTAACCAAATGGCAAAAAACGGAACCCTTATAGATTCGTCATGTCTAGTAAGTAGTAAGGCCCTATCAGAATACCAGCGCTGGGGCATTTGCAATGTCACAGCATTATGCTGAGATGGGGACCTTTTTTGGCCTCGCGCAGGGTTGCCATTATTGTTTTCACTGTATCTGTCCATTTTATGTTATAATCTTTTTGCGGGTCAAATAAAAGTTTTTCTTTCTTTCTTTTCTTTCTGTCTGTCTGTCTGTCCGTCCGTATTCACAGATTTTTTTCTCTAGAACTATAAGAGCTATGCTGTTGAAACTTGGTAAGTAGATGTATTCTGTGAACCGTATTAAGATTTTTACACAATAATAGAAAAGAACAAAAAATTTTGGGGGTTCCCCGTACTTAAAACTGAAACTCAAAATTTTTTTTTTTCGTGAAACCCATACGTGTTAGGTATCTATGGATACGTCTTCAAAAATGATATTGAGGTTTTTAACATCATTTTTTTATAAACTGAATAGTTTGCGCGAGGGACACTTCCAAAGTGGTAAAATGTGTCCCCCCCCCCTGTAACTTCTAAAATAAGAGAAGGATAAAACAAAAAAAATATATGATGTACATGTATGTAAACTTGTGTAACCATGTAAACTTTCAACGAAAATTGGTTTGAAAGAGATCTAGTAAGTAGTTTTTTTTTAATACGTCATAAATCGTAATGGCACGGAGCCCTCCATGCGCGAGTCCGACTCGCACTTGGCCGGTTTTTAATTACTTAGAAGTATAGGTGCACTTGCTCGAGCCACACGTGCGTGATATTGCGTAACCTTTTTATATTGAATTAATACAAGTGTGTCAGTAAATAAATCCGTACCGTTAGTTGGTAACCGAAACCATAGACTTTGTATTGTATTTATGATATGAGACTTGACGGGTTACGAACTACACCATAACTTGATTTAACTTTTATTTACGCATAATAAATAGCAAGAGAGGCTGCATAACATTTTCAATACCTACATAAAGATAAGACTAGTCTTCTATGTAATAAAGAATAGCAAATAAACAGTAACTCCGTTATTACAAACATTGGCGTGAACCAAGTCTAAGCTAAACACAGTAGATATACATTTTCGTCACATTCTAACATAGTACCACAAAAACAAAAGCAAAACTACTGTTTTCTAGTAGTGTTATATGAAATATAAA